>LPNX010597564.1:0-273954 GCA_001517045.1 Pseudotsuga menziesii
TTATCCTGAAAAGTCCCCTACTTCGCAGAACATCCTCCATACGAGATTTCCATGAGAAATAGTTAGAACTTGTAAGTATGATATCACAAGGGGCGGCCATGCTATAAAATAATGGCTGAAAGAACAGAAACTAACTGTCTGGATGCAAAGAGCTCGAAAAAATATGCGGTTTTAAAAAGAACGACACTTAAAACTGATTCCGGATGATGAAGTAATGCTTGATCAAAGGAAATGTTGAAGATGTCCCCAATGGTGACGTGGCAGATATTAACTTGACCAGTAAAAAAAAGAAACCCCCTCTTCCAAAGATCTACCTTTGACAATCACTTTACAATAAAGTTGCTTGAAAATAGAAATTGCATGCACTAAAAAGTAACTTGATGAGACTTGAACTCAAGACTTATCAAGATGAAAAGCAACTTTGGACCAAGTGAGCTAAGTTTAAAAGGTACGTAAAAGTATGGAAAGAGGAAGGGGGCTTCTTTTTTTTTTTTTTTTTTACTCTTCTCTCTCGTTTTCCGTGCTTGCTTTCCTTTTCTGCAAATCACAAAAAAAACGAAAAACAAAAAAAACTTTTTCCACACAATGGGGTTAAATATTGGTTAGCTTACCCGGAAAGTCTAACTTTTCAAGTTTTCTTGTTGTTTTTGATTTGCCGTGATCGCACAAGGTGCACGGCAAAGAGCATACGTAGCCGAGAAGACAAGAAAAAAAACTTTCCCTCACTGTTTATGATTTGCCACGATCACGCAAGGTGCACGGAAAAGAGCATACGCAGCCAGGGAACACAACAGTCCGAGACTAAAACAAAAAAAGATCTAATAATAAACTGATAAAATATGAGATATTTAAAAAAAACAAAACCGTCACTGTAACATTATACCTTCAGATTTGCCGAAATGGGTGTTTCTGGAACAAATGGAAACAGTTTTCGGTGAAACGAAAACTATTTCCCAATGGAAACGGCACTCCAGACGCAATGGAATAGCTCCCACAGGCCACAAATGCACAGAAAAACCAGAACCAGAAACCCTTTTAAAGTTTCGGCAACACCGGTTCCAGATCTTGATAAAAAACGAAAGCGGCTCTTCATAAAAGCTCTGATACCATGTTAGGGTACACGGGGTACTCCCAAAGGACCGAACACCAAGAATAGTCGCTTCACACAAATAGATCACAGATCAATACACCAATGTTTGTCACGTGGTTAAAACCCTCGAGAGGGAAACAGTCCACGGCCCTGGCCAAATAGCTACTTCGGAGCAATTTATTATGCAAAAGAAAGAAAGTTACATGAGCTTCTCATAATCGATTAACTAGCCAAGGACCCTCTATGCTCTTTAAATAGAGATCATAGACCAATCGGGTGTTAAGCCACGGATCAATGGTAGGTATGATCTAAGAGAAGTTGAACCGTCGGATCACTCTATGTCTAGAACATATCGTGACCGTCGGATTAGAATATTTACAAATGCATACTAATTCATACTAAAGAAACACACTTTTACCTAACGGATATATTACACAAGTTGATCTTAACTAACTCCTAAGTGTCTTAATATCCTAACAGAAATATCATCAATCATTCCAATCATCAAATTTGAGCTATTTTGGCTTGTGCATGCATTTTTATTTACCCACGACTCGCACTGTCTGTGTCCCATTGAGTACAGACAATGGTACCACCTATGTCAAGTGTTTTAGGTGCGGTTTTAGCAGATACCACTTATCCCTCAAGGGATAAGAGTGGTGCCCACTTCCATGGCTTTAGGGCTTTCCCAATAAGCCCAAAACACCCCCAAAAATCAAAATTGAAAGCATGAAATGAAAGAGCGGGGTTTAAGCTATTACCTGGAACTGACGGTGTGGAAATCCGACAATAGATGCTCCCAGAATTAGCAACTAAAAATTTTACCAAGAAAATGCTCCAAAGGCTCTCCACTATGGGTAAATGGTAAAATGTTTTGGTTTTTTACTATTTACATAACTTTTATATACATTTCAGGTTTTGACATGTTGTCATTTTGTTTTAAAATCATTCATTACTCAAAATCTATCAGTCATAATCCTTTAATGTCGTTATTGGAGAGTTTAACAGTTGTTTTTAAGTCGTTGCAGGATATAAGAGCGGTAGCAGTAAAATTTTTGGGAGTTCATTTTTTAATTTTTTGTATTACCATAAAACGGAAAAACTCTTTGAGTGTTTATTGTGACACTTTGGTCACGGTCTCCAAACTTAGCATCAAAGTTTCGAGTCCTTTTCTGATTCTTTTCAGACTCGTAAAATCCCTCATCATGAAAAGAGACTTAATGGAGTCTTCTTTAAACTCTTTTTTGGCTCCTTAAATATGAAAAGATTGTTGAGTGATCTTATCTTATTCATGCTTGTTAAAGCACTTGAAGAGTCATTCATCTGACGATAGGTTATCACTTTTTTGGTTCAGATGAACTATTTTATGAAAAAGGACCCTGTGGAGTCTTCTTCCGTGGTTATTCAGAATTTCTAAACATGAACAATACCGAGTTAAATTTCATTGGATTCATTAGATTAAACATTAAGAGACCCTCTTTAGGGAATGGACCCCTCCTCTCTCAGGTTCATAAAACATATGAGTTTGGACTTGTCTTCGAACAAGCTTTAACGAGTGTTTGTTATCCTCTTTGAACTCGTAAAAACAAAAAGAGGCACTCATCAACCATGATGGGGAAATTATGGAAAGGGAATCATTTTGCAAATAAATGGCAGTTTGTCATTACCTTTGAACATGGCACTTATCTGCATATTATTTCAATCAATTGGGTATTCAACTAATTATCATGATGATCAATTTTCATGATTCATGTCACTCCTTTGAGTCTTTCAAAAGAATACATTTTCCACCCCCGCACTGTGTGTTTGTCTGGTCTAGTCATGCTGTCAAGTCTTTTGTCGTGCCGCCCGATGTTCAAAGGAAAGTTGAAGAAGTTTACCTCTACAGTCAAAATAGCCTCTATGTTAGTACTTTTGAGTCAGTATTATGGTTACCTCATTCACATCATTCTAGAACTTTGTTCCAAGTTTGGTTTCTTCTATGTGGGACTCATCATGGCCCTCCACTACAACAAAAACTGGATTTAGCGTCTCTTTTTGCATCCTTTTTTGCGTCTAGACCATCTTTCAGTGTATTTTTCTTCATTTTTGGACAAAATAGCACAATTTCACGGGCTGGTTCTATTTTAGGCATTTTTTGCATCCTTTTTCTAAATATGGCACAAATTGCGGTGTAATTTGCACCGGGTTTTGCACCTATTTATGCGCCAGGTTTTGCATCAGGTTTTGCAACATGTTTTGAGCCTAGTTTTGCACCTAATTTTTCGCCTAGTTTGTACATTTAACTCTTATTACACCCCCTTTTACGTCCATGTTTGCCTCAACTTTTATGCCCTTTTTTTAATCCACTTTTGCATCCATTTTTACATCCACTTTTGCATCCACTTATACTTCATTTTTTGCATCCCTTCATGTGCCAAGTTTTGCATCAAAGTTTACATCCTGTTTTGAGTCTAGTTTTGCATCTCGTTTTGTTTTAGCCATTTTTGCATCCACTTTTGCATCCACTTTTTCGTCCACTTTTGCACTCACATTTTCATCCCTTTTTGCATCCCATTTTGCATCCATGTTTATGTCTTTTTTTACATCTACTATTGCATCCACTCTTGCATCCACTTTTTTTTCATCCCAATTCACACCCATTTTCGCGCCTACTTTTACACCCACTTTTGCTTCAACTTTTGCATCCACATTTGCATCTTTTTTTGTATCCAATTTTACATCAGTTATTGCATCCCTTTATGCATACATTTTTGCATCCGCTTTTGCATCTAGTTTTGCGTTTGGTGTTACAACTAATTTTGCATCTAGTTTTTCATCTACTTTTGTTGCATCTACTTTCGCATCCAATTTTGTATCCAATTTTACATCCATGGTTGTATCCACTTTTGTGCCACTTTTTTCATCATGCTTTTCTTCCACATTTGCATCATTTTTTGCATCCACTTTTGCATCACATTTTGCATCCATTTTTGGTGCACCCCATTATGCGCCCACTTTTGCACCTACTTTTGTTGCATCGATGTTTTCATCCTTTTTTGCATCCATGTTTTTATCCACTTTTGCATTCGGTTTTACACCTAGATGTTGAAGATAGCAACGAGGATAATGATTATGATATTGAGGATGGCTACGATGATGATGATAATGTTGTTGATAATGAGGAGAATGATGACAATGATGATGGATACAATGAGAATTATGATGTTGATCATCTTAAAAAATAAGTTGTTATTTTTCATGCATAAATTGTATGTGTCCTCCATGACCCTTTTCCACTAATCACATATTTTGGGTAGATGTTATTTCTTATGCCAAAGGTAATGATGAATAACTGATGAAAATGTCAATAATCATGATGATGTCAAGGACAATGGTGATGATGATGACATGAATGATGATTATGATGATGATGATGACTATTGTGATAATCATGGTGACACTGACAAATATGACGACGACAATGATGATCATCATCATTTCCATCATCGTTATCATAAAAAACATCATCACTGCCATTGTCATCTAGCTCATCATCGTCATCATTTAAAGCATGCATAACAACTGGGATACAGTTACAATCTTAAGCATGCATAACTTATAACTATGATTGAGCACATTTTGATCTTGGAGCTTGTAGTGAAATTGGGTTTATTTACCTCTACCAACACTTTCTTATAAGGATCATCATCATCATCATCATCATCGTCATTGTCATCACCAACAACAACATTGTCGTCATCATCATCATATAATCACATAATTGTGAATGTCATTATCATCAAATCAATTACATTGATTGTGTCCACTTTAGCACCCCAAATCAATCACATTTATATTCTCCTTAGGCTAGGTTGTATAGGTGCAAAACTAGGTGGTTTATATCATGATGATGCTAAAATGGACACAAATTGCATCCACTTTAACATCCCAAATAAATTACATTTAAATTCTACTTGTGCCAGATTCAAGTCTAGGTGCAAAAATAGGCACATTATATAAATATGTTGCTAAAGTGGAATAAAGATGATTTGATGAATAAATATGACAACAAAATCAAAATATGAGTTTTCCTCGATTTGGCATCTTAGTTTTCATTTCCTATTGTATAGTTAATCAAAAGTATTTTGATTTGGAGGGTAGTTGTGAATCACATAATATAATTGAAATCCCATTTGAAGATATATATGAATACTACATGGATTATATATATGTTTAAGTGAATCGTATTTGTTTTAAAGGTGATCTTATACACAAACAAATCAAAGTTTTTTTTCTATACTATAGTTTACGTATAGTTGTGTTAACCAATTCCTTCAACTACACAAGTTATATTTGTGTGTACATGCATATGTCAACTTCTACAATATACATATATAATTTTTTTAATTCTCAATGAATAAATTCATATCACTTCTAACCATTATCAACCAATAGATGAAACTAACCAAAATAACTATTATCCAACCAATTCTTGTTATTTTTCCCCACCAAGTCATATTAACTTATAGACATTTTAAGGACATCACACTAGGTAACGAGTATAGAGACAAGAATCAACACATTAATTTAGATTATGAGTTCTAAACATAATAATTGAATGATTTTTGCAGTTAAATAATAATGAAGCATTTAAAAATGGGACATAAAAACCATGATTATTTAAATATGAATTGCATATCCGACTATAAATTTATAAGTCTTCATTCACATTATAATCCGCTTCTAGATCTTCCAATGTTTCCTTGTCAATGTTCATATGTTCTTGCAAGTACCTAATATTATTCTTGCTACACCATCCTACTAAAGTGGTATTGTAATCATCCTCATCTTCACTTTCATCATATTCTGTATCAATAAAATTTGTTTACAGATCGGTTATAGGAATGTCACCAGATCTATTTTCACCATTTCTTTTGATATCATCCATATTATCTTCCTCCATAATATCATCTTCCTCCATGATATCATCTTCTGAAGATGCACCTATGACCCTGCTTCTCCATATTGCTAAAGGAATATTGTCATCATTATCATCTTCACATTCTTCTACTAGATCTTCTTCAACTTGAACATCATCATGGATGCCAATTTGTTCTCCCTCAACTATATTTGGTTGGTCATCATTGGTTTTCTTAGTATTGATTGAAGCATATTCGAAAACATGTCTTAATATTGGATCATAATGATTGACAATATCCATTTTGGATGAGGATGATGAATATATAAAATGAGGATAAATACAATGAGGATGATGATGTTGATCGTCTTAGAAAATAAAGTTGTTATTTCCCATGCATAGATCGTATGTGTCCTCCATGACCCTTTTCCACTAATCACATCTTTTGAGTACATGATATTTCTTATTCCAAAGGTAATGATGAATAATTGATGACAATGTCGATAATCATGATGAAGATGATGATGTTGATAATGATGATAACAATGGCAATGACCACGATGATGAAAATGAAAATGATAATGATAATGATGATCGAGGTGGTGATGATGATGATGATGACAATGATAAAAATGGCAATGACAATGATGATGATGGTGGTGGTGGTGGTGGTGATGATGATGATATTATTATGTGATGACGAAAGTTGTGATGATGACAATGAAGATAGCAATGACAATGATAATGTCGTTGACGATGATGATGACAATGTAATTATATGACAACAATAATGATAATTATATGACAACAATGATGATAATGATGATGATGTTGATAATTCCAATGATGCAATTATTAACAATTTCTTTGAGGGATCATTGTTATGCCCAAGGTTTGATACTACTACACAAGACATGGTGACAATGACGATGGCATCCACAATGATGATGACGACGATGGTGCTGGTGATGATGACAAAGATGATGGGAATGAATATGATGTGATTATGTGAAGATGGTGATGATAATGCCGACGTCGATCATGAGGATGGTAATGTTAATAATGGAAATGATGATGAAGATGACGATGGCTATGACATTGATGATGAAAATGAGAATGAAAATCAAAATGACATGGATGATGAAGGTGACGGTGATGAAAATGATGATGACAATGATGATTATATGATGATGATGATGATGATGATGGTTATATAACAATTATTATGGGTGCAATTATGATGATAGTGATGATGGTGCAATCCTTAAAAATTCCTTAGAGGACTCTGGGTTATGTGGGCCAAGGTTCGATACTACTACATAGACCATGTACATTAAAATTTTATCATTTTCCTTAGATGTGGGCATTAGTTTGAGGTTTGGAATAACATGAATGTGTATTGGGTATTTGGCCATTTTTTGGGGACATAAATTTTCATTCACTTATGCGCAAACACTTTTTTATAAGGCTCATGTGCCATGATTGTATTGATGATGACCATGACAATGATGAATATATTAATAATCATTATCATGATGGCAATGATGACGATGATGAATATAATAATAATCATGATAATGGTGCCAATGATGATGAATATAGTGTCATTATGATGATGATAAAAATGACAATGACGATGATGATCATCATCATTTCCATCATCATCATCATCATCATCAACAATGTCATCACCATCATTATCATTTAGTTCATCATCATCATTTAGGTCATCGTCATTGTCATCATTTAAAGCATATGGGATATGGTTACCATTTAAATCATTCATAACAAGTGGTATAGTGTGACAATTTAAAGCATGCATAACTTAAAATACATTTCATTATATCAAACTGGGGACTACTTCCTTGACTTACAATGGAGGTTGAACCTCAAGGACCATACATAATAATGGCATACCGAAAGGAGGGAAACACATCTCCGATGGGGTTACAACAACATGCAATGACAATATACATCATAACATCTTTCGAAGTTACAAATACAACAACTAAAGTGTTTTTTATATTCATATATCATCTAATTCATCCCTCCCCATTGATTCGTGGAACATAATTATGTATGGTATTTCCATATCCATAAATATTTTAAGGGATATTTTCTTTGCCCCTCCCACTAGGCCATGCATATTAACTAACATAATATTCATGGTAGAACCACCTTTATAGAGATTGTTCCTACTCTACGAACCCCATAAATAAGTCTTTGTCTACCTTGATGGAATTCCCTAGCCATTGTCTCTTGTGCTTGTTTGAGTTCCATATTCTGACCTACTCTAGGAGAGATGGGATCCTTCATTTAATCAAAATCCAAGCCCTTAGAGACCCTCTCTTCCTAGTAGAAAAGTTCTTCTTTGTTGTTGTCTCTCTTCATGGATCAATGTTCTGTAAAATTGATTGTATTCTCTACATTATTTTATTCGCTTCTGTATTAAATCCATATATATCTTGTCCTCTATAACCCCATAACTAACATGTAGAAGTTACCCTCTAAATTAAAATTATTCACAACTCTATCCTTATTTAACCTTTAATATTTTTAGATGTGCCTTTAGGAATTAAAGGCGGTGGACTAAAATTTCTAACCTGTATCTAGATCTATAACACTCGATACGATGTCACCACCTTTCACTAGGGATACAACCCCTTCCACTTTCCATTATTCAACACACTTGAGTATCTAAATCTATGACAAGAGTTTCTCCAAACATCAACATTGATTTTAGTTTCCCCTACCATGTTGGATATGAAAGAGCCTTCCCAGCACTACCTTTACTTATATTAAATAGTTTCCATTTGAAATGATTATTAGTGGATGGAACCTCACTATCTTTCTCTAGTGGATTTGTTACATCTTTATTCCACCATGTTTTCTTAAATATATTTATCATATAATATGAAACCAAGTGGCCGTATGCAGTGCATATTAGACATAAAAAGGGATCCCCATGTATTCAAGAACATGGCAATGTTTATATCCACATGTTTATCCAAAAATACTAAAGTGATATGTTTATCCATGCTTGCATTATTATAATGTTAGCTATCCACCGTTTGTTTCTTATAACTCTATCCTAAAACTTTTATAATATATTTCTTATATGTCTCTCTGATTTTTTATTGAATCTCCTCTACAAAGGGCATATTATATTTATCTGGCCTTTTAATTCTAGTCCTTTGGAATAAAATGCCACAATTTCAATTACACCATTGATGCAACATGTTAACCTTGAAAAATTTGGTATGTTGCATTACATGTGGCCTAACATTAACCCTTGGATAGGATTCTAGGTTCCACCTTTTGTTTGTTTCCTAAGTTTATCACTTAATGTATTTCAGATGCATAACACCGACACATGTTACTTTTGAGTTGTTTGTGTCATTGTTAATATTGTTTTTTGTTCCACCCTAGAGCAAAATTTTAATTGGAAATTAAAATTCTTAATAAAAGCATATCTTTTAATTGAAAATAAAAAAATTCACAATTTCAATTACACCATTGACACAACATGTTAACCTTCCAAAAGTTTGTATGTTGCATTACATATAGCCTGGCATTAACTTTGAGAAATGATTCTAGGTTCCACATTTAGTTAGTTTCTTGAATTTATTATTTAATGTATTAATACATAATATAACTAAAATTATTATTATATTTTAATGGAAAATTAAAATTCTTAATAAAAAACATATTTTTAAACTAAAAGTTAAATCCTTTAATTAAAACATTGTTATTGTGTATTTCTTTTAATACAATTCAATAAAACATTCTTGTTTCCCTCTCGTTTCTTAATAAACACAAGATTATTTGTCTTTTTCTTTGTATATGTGAATTCTTATCCTATCAATATGCCTTTAAACACATGATTTTTAACCCGCCTTTAAAACAAAAGATTAATTACCTGTGTTAATCCTACCGTTTGTGAATCTGTGAATATTTAGAGTTATATATTTTTGACCCCAACAATAGTAATAGATTAAAGAAGAGATTAATAATGATTTACCTGTGAAAGAAATAGGAGGATTACCCAATCATTAACTGCTCCTTACCCTTATTCTGTGCAATAGCGGGATGTGCAACTGCCTAGTTTTTCACATTTTAACAACAATAGCCTAGTTCTTAGTAATATTCAGTTATAGGAAAGATAAGAGTTCAAATAGTCCAAAAAAATTAGTTGGAAGGGAAGATATGAAATGAAATTCAAACCCTCGTCAGCGGAGTTCTCTTTTTCATCCACATTCCTCTAAAACGAATTCTTAGAATAACACAAAATGCAAAAGGAAGGCCATTTTGGTGGTTCCATGGTGAAGCTCTATAATATGGCTGCAGTCTCTTCCTTCTGTGAACACCACAGATCCATATGCTAAATTTAAAGGCGCTTCAGGACACATAGGAATCACCTTCTGTTCAAAGGTAAGCTTCACTTCCATGGCTTTGTTACTTATTGTTATTATTAGTAGGACAAACAAAACTGTCAAAATTATTAGGGTCTGGATATCTGTAACGATATTCATTTCTATATCTTATTACTGTGCGCATTTGCATGTAATTGGCGTCATTATGGGAACCTAGGGAGCTATTACTAAATTTGCAGCTCATAGGGAAAACTTATTTTCTTTGGGGAAAATGAATGAGGTTTTGAATATTTAATGAATATTAGTTTTGGGGTTCTGTGATTTGTTTTCAGAGGAATTTTCTTGCAAATGATCTGAGATTCCTCTAGATTGAACCCTTGGTCACTCGAAAGCTATCCGCCTCAGTTTTTCAACTCAACGTTTCACATTTTATTGGGTTGTTACCTCTGCTGTTGTCTAAGGGGCTACTGCTACCTTTAGTGAGCAAACTATGACCTCATGTTGACTATCCGAGTGGTTAAGGTGTGTGGCTGCTAAGTACATAGGGTTTCCTCACGAGAGTTTGAATCTCTCAGGCGACGACTTGCGAATAATTTTTTTTGTGAACTCACTTTGATTTAAATTTTCTAATCAAATTTCTCTAAGCATTTGGATGAATCACAAGTTTATACCTACTCATAAATGTCAATCCTGCAAGCTCTTTCACTGCCTTGGAGATCCCATAAATGTCAATTTCGTAAGCTATTTTTCTCCATTGGAGATCTCAGTTGGTTATGTTGAATAGATGGGTGATTCAACACCAATATGAGGGTATCAATATTGAAGCCAAAACTCAAGAGGCATTCAATTCTGAAATATGTTAGGGTTTTTTGCACAGGCGGTTTCTCTTTGAAGAGAGAAAATAGTTTTACTCTAAAGAATGAAAACGATTATACTCTCTAAAGACTGAGATAAGTAGAATGTACAAGTTCAATATGACTTCAAATTGGCAGGATGAGGCTAATTTCCTTTTTTCACAGGAATACACCTATCATCGAATCCAACCCAAAGCAGGTAATCTTCCAAAATACTATGTGAGAAAAAAATTTCCGTTGTTGTGATGGACTAATCCATGATCTTTTGTTGGATACTAAACTTAGCTATGACCTCCTTCTAGCTGTTATATTAGGGTCGTGAAAGTTTGTTGTTGGACTGATCCATGATCTTGTGCTGCTCCTTGAATGAGCCATGATCTGTGTGCTAAGTTGGGTCATGACTTGTAAATTGCTCCTAGAATGATCTGTGACTTGCTAGGGATACTTGGAGCTGATCCATGAACCTCCTTATAAATATACAACAAATTGTATAGAAAACTATAGAAAACTATACAAAAAATTGTATAGAAGCAAATACTTGCCAATTTGAAATTAACAAAGCTATTGTCAAATTTTCAAATGTATCTGCAGTGCCAAATGCACCAATTGCAAAGCTTTATAGATTTGTTGAAAACATAGTGGAAAACGTTGACCAACGTCAACATATCGTAACTACTAGTGACCTTAATTTTGACATTTTGCAACATTCCAATTTGCAAAAAGAATTATTTATTTCCACCCTTGGAGCAAATCCTTTAGAGAGAACTCCTCAAGTGCTCCTAGGACCCAAACCAAACCTTTAGAAGTATCAAAGGTATTTTTTGCTCAATACCTCAAATTGTACTTTGGTCTCCTTGATGGATCCTCCTCATCATGCAAATGTTTTTTTTCAAGGTCACCACATAGATTATATGTTCCGTAAAAGGAGATTGTAAAATAAGAAGGGGATTTCTTACAAGGGGGAGGGAAAGGGTAGCTGAGGGATGATGGGAATTTATACCCTAGAGACTATATAATAAGTCTACAATCCCTCTAAAATATTTTTTGTAGGGAGATTCCCATCCTAGTAGTATTCAAGGTCCTAAATTTTAAAATATTTTATGAGTGAAGAATAGGAGAGGTAAATTTGACACGGACCAACATATCTACTCCTAAAAAGTTAGCATGAATGAGGGAAAGAATATTATCATTTTGGACCTCCTTAAAAGGTGAGTGCATTGAGTTACTCCACAGGATAGGGAAAGGGTCCTTATCACCCTCATGTGATTTTTTTCAATGTAGGATTAGGCACCACTTTTTATTCAAGCACCCCACCAACCAAGTTCCCATAAAGGGGAGATATAGTCATTGATTCCTGACTCTTTACTAACATCGATGCGAGAGTGCACAGTTAGCATCCAAGTGATCATAGAGGTCACACCTACTATATTAGAAAGGGACTTTCAGATTGTCATTTTCTTCACCATATATTATAATATATTCTTCTAAACCTTTCTTTTATTCTATTCTCACCAAGCTATTGGACAATATGAAATACCTATCAACTTATAATATGGGTTAGAGAATAGGTCTATGGATAATCTTCAAACAACTTATAGTGATGGATGTGGAGACCTTGTCCTATTGGAGAATGAGTGCAATCCATCCCCAAGTAGTGCTAAAGATCACAACACATAACCCAGACTTAGTTGGAGTTCCTTCTACATCGATGATTTTAGGCTTTGATTCAAATTATTTTATCATTAATTATTCTAAACATTTTTTTCCCCATATCGATTGTTTCATTCAAATGCATATCTTCACCTAGAACTACACTCAAATCTTCTGGATTTGTTTTCACCAACTTATGATTCTTTTGTGTTTTTAGTGAACTTACATCTATATAATAGAGGAGGGGATGTCCCAAATTCCATGGGAGTAGATAGAGTCATCTTGGATGGAAGACAACCACATAAGAAAGTGAGATCCATACATGTACCAATCGTACGAACTTGAGGGGAAAGGTCCTGAAAGCCTTGAGCATTCAGGTTTAACTCACAACTAAATGAAGGGAAACCTTTAAGAGTTCCATAGAGAAATAGAGGGTAATGTTCTAGGCCTATTGGGTGATAAATAAGATATACTAAATAACATTATAATTAGTAGTTAAATCATCTATCAACTCTATGTGATCATTCCCATGCAACAATGATTGCACCCAAGTCCCAAAATTAATGCTACTACACCATAGCTACTACACCATGAGGGAGATTTGAATAATTAGATACACATAATTGAATATCACCATGAGAATGTCTCTAAGATCTACACCAAATCTTAAGATGTTAGATAGATTATGTAACACACATACATAAAACCTCAAAAATATCCCTCACTAGGATAGCTACGATTTCTAGAGTTTCATAGTCTAATGGTTATCACATTGAACACCAAACAAATGTATACATCCTATTTTTCGATATCACTATGTTGTGAGCACTTTTTTTTTTATCAAATTTTTAACGAGTTAATATTTTTCACTGAAATAAACAAATGTATAAATCCTATTTTTCAATTTTTCGATATCACTATGTGTTGTGACCACTTTGAAATATTTTTCAATGAATTTTGCCCCTGAAGAATATATGGGCTTCCTTTGACTTACCACATCGATGGGTTAACTACTGATCCGAGCTGCTTTTCAGCTGCAAGATTATGTTTTTTTTGCATGGCATGTTTCCTTTATCCTCTTAATCATGCAACGATATGATCCTGGGTGTGGTGTATTTTGGTTAAAATGTCCAAAGAGAATGCAGACAAGGAGAAGAGCATCTACAGGTCGACAGAATTGTTGGTGGAGGGCGAAGTTTCAGGGCACAGTCGATGCCACTGAATATACAAATTTGTTGGAACAATATCTCTTCAAGGTATGGTTGGAAAACAATCTGCCTCTATCTTGTGTTGTGCACTCATTTTATTCATTTTATTGTGGGAATCAATCCATAAAAATCATTGAGCACGAGTTCCAAGATAAATACATCATCAAATTCTTTCCAAATAAAAATTGATCTGATGATCTATTAATTTCGTTGATATATCTAGGGTTATTGTTGCGATCTAGAATTAGTCGGCTCTGTAATTCTGTGCAAAACAGAGTGTAGATATGTATTCATTTCTCAAGGAATCCGATATGGATAAGAGATGCATTAATTTCGTTGATCTCTCTAGGGTTATTGTTGCAATCTAGAATTAGTTGGCTCTGTAATTCTATGCAAAATAGAGTGTAGACCTGTATTCATTTTTCAAGGAATCCGATATGGATAAGAGATTCCAGAGTAGGTGAAATCGTGGTAGTAGATATGCACCCAAATTTGGTCAAGATACTTTCCCTGCCATGGTTTTTTGTGAAACCCTTGTCTTTTCAATATATCGTAGCTTCAAAATGACATTAACAATCAATGACAAAAAGAACAGGGTTATAAATCTAACATTCAATGGGGAAAGGCACATGTATAATAATATGGAGATTCCTTTAATTGAATTCAAAGGTCAAAGTCTTGGTTTTCAACCCATCTTGTAAGTTTCATCTGTAGAATGAAGTGAGTCCACTTTCAATCCTGAGTAAAGCTCAGTAATGACAACGTTGAAAACTAAATTGTGAACCTATAGTGTTTTAACTGTAGCTTGTAAGTATGTCAGAACCCCATGGATGATAGCGCCGGAGTTAATTGAACCTATGTGAATGATTGTCTTTCCAAATTATACTGCATGCTAGTTTATGGATTGAGGACCTCTAGTTTTAAAACAGAGTATCAGATATGATCTGTAGCACAGAAACCCAATATATGAAAACCTGATATCAATTTTCTATCCATTTCCAATCCCTTGTGAATGTTGGACTTTTGGTTCCTCCATAGTTGCATTCTTTACAAAGACAATTAAATTTTTAGGAAAGAAATCCAAAGAATGAAAACTTCCTTCCTTGCCAAGAATCATGTGATAGTGCATGATATGATCGACCTTGATCTCCTCCAATTTACTTTTCTTCCAATTGGAATTTTTTTATTTACTGAGCCTCAAGTTGATTGGAGGTTCTATGATCATATGAGAGGCAACTAACTAGAGGCCTTAAATTTGACAAGCAATTGTTTTCAAGACTTGACAATTATCGAAGATGTCATAGAAGGAGTATTGACTAGGATGTATATGCCTTTCCATATTGGAAACATACAATAAACTTTAGAAGTAATGACTGGAATTACATCTATGATCAGAACAAGTATGGAATGTTATCTCAGGGATATCAAAGGAAAATCTAGAATAAATCAAAGGGAAGACCCAGCTAGTGAGGGAGAAACCACTCCAAATTCCATAGAAAATAAAAAAGAAAATCTCTCCTTCTCATTAAGACTTCCCACTTCTTAATCTCCTCGATGATTTCAAGAGCTCGTTTGATTTTCATTTTATATATGGGTATTAAAAACTAGTGAACAATGTGCTTAATTTACACATGTAAGAAATGCACTAAACTCAAAATCCTTGCCATCATTACCTAGTTGGTCTATGTGATAACTTTATGTATGAGATTCCTTTGTGATCACACCAAGGATTCCTTCTTAGATCCCTAATGAGATCTCTATCCTCTGCCTATCAAAATATGCTCTCGCTTGAAAGTGTTCCCTAGGTGAGGTAATATTGATCATGCTTGCAATCTAGTTTCACATATCATTACCTGTTTTCCAGTTCCATCCATTTTTTGTGAGTGCATTACATCAATGCTTGGGCTCCAAACCCATAACCTCTAATCGATTTTGAGTAAATGCACCCTTAACTACGGTATGACCGGTAAAGTCTCAGTCTTTATATTGTTGGGGATTCACTAATGACATAAGATTTTCTATTGGTTTATTTAGACATATATTATTATTTGGTCCATATCAATATTAATTTGATATTGAATTATACTTATTTTTAATATCCATGTTGGATGTCTGGAAATGTCCCTTACTTGAGTACACTTCTATAGATAAGAGACACATGTATCTTATGCACCTAAACAATGTGCTTAATTTACATATGTAATAAATGCACTAAAATCACAATCCTTGCCATCATTACCTAGTTGGTCTATGTGATCATTTTCTCTGTGTGAGATGCCTTTGTGATCACACCAAGGATTCCTTCTTAGATCCTGAATGAGATCTCTATGCTCTGCCTATAAAAATATGCTCTTGCTTGAAAGTGTTCCCTAGGTGAGGGATATTGATCATGCTTTAAATCTATTTTCACATATCATTACCTTTTTTCCCAGGTCCATCCATTTTTTGTGAGTGCATTGCATCAATGCTTGGGGTCCAAACCCATAACCTCTAATGGATTTTTAGTAAGTGAACCCTTAACTGTGGTATAAATTTTAAATACTTAGTATTTATATTGCTGGGGACTATCTCTTCCATTGGTAGGCATCCATCATGGTTCCTTCTGACACTCCTTTTGTAGGAGGTGTCTTCTTAACCCAAAATCACAATCCTATTGACTACCCCTTCAATCTTCTGAAGCTCACCTTCCAGGCTAAGATTTATCACCCAAATATTAATATGAATGGAAGCATCTGCCTAGATATACTGAAGTATCAATGGAGCCTTGCACTTACTATTTCCAAGGTCCTACTATCAGTTTGTTCCATGTTAGATGACCCCAATCTGGATGACCCTTTGATGACTGAGATTACTCATGTTGATAAGACCAACCAAGCTCATTCACATCAGTTGGAAGGTACTCAAAGGTACCAAGATAGAGCCTTCAATCCATACATTCTCCTCTATCTGGACTCTGGAGGTGTCACCATCTTATATCTGCTCCCGGGATGACTGGCACAAAACCACAACCAACCCAACCCACTAGGATAAGTGCCAATGAGAACAGACCTTGTTTACTCCAATGAAAAATATTTCATCTACTTGGC
This sequence comes from Pseudotsuga menziesii, assembly GCA_001517045.1. NCBI lineage: Eukaryota > Viridiplantae > Streptophyta > Pinopsida > Pinales > Pinaceae > Pseudotsuga > Pseudotsuga menziesii. Next base: position 17,162 of record LPNX010597564.1, read on the forward strand.
TCAGTAAAAAGTTCTAAAAAGACAAACAATTATCATTACACATGCATGCCAAAGGTTTAGCATTCAGGGGTTGATAACTAGTGAACTCAGGCTCACATGTTTAAAGCAGGACCCATGCAAGAGTTTCATGACCATAACACCGATAAGACTACATGAAAGGTAATAGGTAGAGAAACACTGTAACTAATTTTCCATATGCAATCCATCAAACCTTGTTGTAGTAAATTTTTATTCTAAATCTTGTGAAACATACACCACATCACCAGGACCGTACCTGACATCACATAATACTTTCATTCTTAGATAGAAGGGAAAGACATTATTGCCTGAATTGTGTTGAGACCATTTTTATGGATTATTATTTCCCTAGGAACTTGAATGACATACCTTGGATCAATTTCTAACATCAAAATGGCTATGCTCACTAGTATCATCAAAGTTTCTCTCATTAGAAGTAAAAATGAGAATAAGATGAGCTCATGTTTGGATAGGATAATCAAGAATTAGAAAAAAAAATTGATAGAATTGAGATGGAACATGATAATTTGAGATCCTTAGGTGGTTGGAGTAGTGTATATTGTTGTATATGAGTGAGATGACTGCATATCGGTCTTTTGTGCATGTGTGTGCAAATGCTGCCAACATTCTACTGATGGTCAAAATGCAGTTTGAGTGATAGTCAAAATTTAGACTGTGATCACTAGTAGATAAATGACCACTAAGGTTAGTTAAATAAGCTTATTGTATTGTGATGGAGATTTTTAATCATGAAAGGTATGCATATAAAAACTGTAAAAAGGCTCTGAGCTATGAGATACTATCAACAGACAAGACCGGTGTTGCCTACAGGAATATTCTTTAGACAACTTTTCCTTTAGGTTTTTGCAAGTTATCACCTATTTGCTTGCAAAATATTCTTAGAATATATATGTTATGTATCTTGTTGAGTAGTTATACAAGATGGTATTGCTCATGGAATGTGCCTCACCTTGATAAAGCTCATTTTGAGCATGTTCTACCACATATTAACTGCTATCCAAATACCAATATAATAGTGTATTAATTAATGAAAATTTTAGCTTAAGTTGATAAACTTGGCTTAGAGACCTAAAGAGCAAACCAACCTTTATCATCAAAGACAAAAACCAATGGATAGCAGCATGACTATTGTAGCTCTCTCTCAGTTTTTTTCTTTTGGATTGATTGCAATAGAGTAAACACAGGTTTGTACTTAGAGTAGCCAAGTGCATCTACAACTCGTGTAAATATGTGACATCTATAACATTGACAAATTAAATTTTTTAAAAATGGTCTGTAAAATTGTTTTTTTTTAAATAGGAAACCATACTAATTATAAAACTCTATAAAATTACATAGAAGGTGTTCTGCATGTGGTTCTGTCAACTATTGTTCACGTGCTTATCAAGATATGGATTGGAAGCTCTATAACAGGAATCACTGTGCACCAGTGGCATATTAGGAGGAACATGAAGAAATTGATATAGATGACGAGGATACTATTGAGGATCACATTCTTGTAGATAACGTGGATGACTCTTAGGGAATTTACTCGGCACGTTTCTCTTTTAAGAAACTTGATTGTGTGGCAACTACTTTAGTTTTTTTGGCCATGTTTATTTTGATGTCAAGAAATGCACCTATTTACCATTGTCTATGCACATTTTCATAAAATCTATGAGAGCATAGTACTGTCTTTGAAATCTTTAGTAACATTGTTGTTGATGCATGATGCACTTGGGAGCTAGATTGTCATTATTTGCTTTGCAGGTATGAAAATTTTGAGATACATTTAGCTTCATTGTTGGCCATCAAAGTCTTGTGTGTTGATGCTTTTTGTTTGTAAAACTGTGAGGATTTTATATGTGTACAAGTGGAGATGCAAAATGATTGGCATTGTGATTGAATTTTTGCAATTCAGACGATTATAAACAATCAGATTTGGCAGAGTGAATATGTTGGTATTCCTTTTATATGTGCATTTATGGAAATATGTTATTGAAACCTTAAGAAATATGTAGAAACACTGATACATCTAGCATTTTCCAGTTTCCGAATATTCTTTAATAATATACTACCATTTACAGTTCGATACTCTTTTGTGCATATAACACATGAATAAAACACTCTCTTGTGCATATAACACATGAATAAAACATAGGGTATTTTAGTTATATTTTCTTATGAATGATTTTTGTATCATTGGATTATGATTTCTCTGCCAACGAGGATTTTGATGAGTTCCAACAGAGATTTTATAAAATTCCGCCTAAATGAACACAATAACGAATTGAAGCCAAGGTTTCATGAGTTGTCCTTTAAAAACGACTCTCAACGATGTTTACCCATCACACGATGTTTGTCCTTTATAAAATTATGCCTAAAAGGAAGCATACATTTGGGGCAACAGGGTTGTATGAAATTGTGCAGACGGCCTTGTCATGTGCATGAAGTGTGAACATTGGCTTTCCATCAAAATCTGCAGTAGATGCTGCTGCATGAATATCAAAACCTCGAACAGTGCCATCTTCAGCGCTAACCTGTAATCACATAAAAAACCATGCCAAATATATTTACTCAAGTGAATATGATTTGGATTGATAACTAATTTCTTTAGTTAGGAAGCAATTATTGTGCATCACATTCACTTATTCAAGAACTGCAATGGTTCTCCACAACAAAAGATAAAATCAACCCTTGAATAAAACACACAATCAAGATACATCTAGCATTTTCTTACCATAAATGAGTGATCGGTATGGGGATCCCATGCAAGGATTTCTACATCTGCTGGAACTGGCCACTGTATCCCTGGGTGTGTGGGGGCCCTCATGTCCATCTATACAAGTTGAAAACATGATTAGTAAGAAAGTCTAAGAACCTCATAACAACAAGAATAAATCACTGAGAGTTAATGAGGTGCACTATTTCCTAGCCAACAGAAAAGGAAGAGAACAAAAAAAAATGGATTTAACATGTCATTTCATCAAATTGTCCTTAACAACATTAGCAGTAAAACAAAAATAAAGTCTACACATTTGAAAATGGAGATTCTCCAGAAAACCACTGCGGCTGAATTAAAAGCCTGTTGCTATTTTAAAATACAACATTGGCTTCTCAGAAATTTGAAATAATTATTTTTTCCACCTATAAAGAGATTTAACCTGCTTAATATCATCAAACTTAAAGGAACAGCACAACATCAAAGAAGAAACTAGCTTACCCAATGTTAAACTATATATTCATCTAGGGATCTTTGGAATTTTGCGGTGAGGTTAATTTAAGCTGATGAACAAGAACATAAGAGAGGAAATAGGCTACCACAGAATGAGAATTTACCTGCAAATATGACATCTCCTTTGATAGTATACTATATTCTATCAAGATATGACACATAGATAAGGATAACAACCCTAATTATAATAAAGATTATTATTTTACTACTAGCCCCTACATTTACGCACCTTCATAAAGGTGTTCAATCAGTACTCATCTTCAACACTTTTCAATTTCATTTATACAACATTATATAATTATGCTATTTTAGGTCATCACATTTTCCAACTTGGATGTAAGGTGTAGTAATAATTATGCTCTTTTAGGCCAAACACCATTGAAAAATGCAAAGAGCTATAAAGGAAAAATGATTTTGCATATAGTCAAGTGCACACAAGTATTAGTCTCTGACATAGATACATCGAACAAGGAAAAGGCACAAACTTGTATAGTTAGTGCACAGTAAGCAATTAGAAAAATAAAGAAAGATAGGGACCATAGGAGGTAGTATCTAGACAATCCAGAACAATCCAAAGTTTTGAGGTTTGGGTTGACAAAAGACTGCACAATATTGAGTATCAAACAATTTTTTGACTAGAATATTGCCTTTACTACATTGGCAACTAGACAACAACTAACATGAACCCAATGTATGATATTACAAGTATATAATGTAACGGCTTCATAATGTCTCAAGGAGATAGTTGATATCTTCAATACTTTCAAAATCTACCACATTACAGAGAATTAAACCAATGAGTTGATGCTATATCCAAAGAGGTATTCCTTATCCACTTTGGGGTACTTCTCGCTGTAAATTTCAATGAGGGCATGTCAGGCATGCCGGAGGTTTCTAGATTTGACCTTTGTAGTTTTATTTCAAAATTTTCCAGTTGTGTTTTTTTATCTTATAGTTTTAGTTTTTTAAAAGATCTTAAAAGAAGACTATATTTGTTTTCCTAAAAGGGACATTATGTTTAGTGGATAGTTTAAGATTTGGTTTACAAAGCAAAGTAAGATTTATATTTTGTGTTTTGTGCTACAACACCCATAGAAAGCATTTGTGTGCTTTATATAGTAATAAAATGTGATAGTTTTCCCTAGAAAATAAGGATTCATAATGTAGTGGTATATTTTGGGTATTACCAAATAGATACTTTATGTTGCATTTTGTAGCCTTTAACCTTGTATTAACTTGTTTGCACTAAAATAATATAAATTCTTGTACAAATGTTATTGATAATGATGAGAATGAATGGAGTAGTGGCCTCATGATGCTATTTGTTGATGATATCTATTTCATTGCAATGGAGTCTTCTATCTTTTCTTCAATGGATTTGTTGCAAGTGAATAGTTGTGTAGATGATGTGTTAGGAATCATGAGGTCTATATGCATGAATGTTCAAACTGATAAGTATATATTATGAACAACAATGGTTGTTAATGTCCTTAGTAACTTTTTCCTGATCATACGAAGTCTTGGAAATGCACCTTGAGTTAATTCATGAGAGTTGCTCTTATCTTCCCTCCATAAATTGCAATCAGGATTTTATCGATAGCTTGGATTCGCCAGCTTTTATTACACCTTGTACCAGATGTGTTTCAGGGCCATACCAAATTCATTTGTATGTTCATGTATGTGGTAGGCCCCCCTAGAGCATGTTTCCTATATCTACCACTTGACGCAACATGAATATATGTATAACCAAATAGTGTTATTTTTTCTACCACTTCACTAGGAATTATTATTTTTTCTTTTCACACCTAGGTGATTTTACAGATAATTACTATAGTTTCTAGGCAAATTGAGTTGTGTGATTTAAAAACATGTTTCCTACTATCATGTGGAAATGGATCTATGGGGCGGCATAAGAAATTGTCCCCAATCCATTTGACAATCGAGTACCACAACTACAGAATGTTTACAAGTTTCCCATGTTCATCATTACAGACCTTGCAGGTGATTTCCAATGAGTTTTGTTGGCGAGACAAAGTCCGTTGGCAGGTAATTGTAGACCTTTCGACTTTACTCAATGGACAGTGAAATAGGAACCCTTATCAATCCCACCCTGTATCATGAGGTCGCTTCCCTGTTTGTATTTCCAATCAAGAAGACTGTGCAGCTACAGCCCATCACGGGCTGTGAAAGTGGCTGAAGATTTCCTCAAGTGGGCAGAAGGGGAAGAGAAAAAGTATTTTTGGCCCATTTCCCCTCATTTCCATTATATCCTCATTCAGAATCTGACATAGGCAAACAGGCTCCCGCAGGCAACTGGTCTCATGCAAGCACTCGCCTATGACCATAGTGCAACTCCCATTCCCAATCTCTGCAGATCATTCGTACAGGGCTGCATGGATTTGGATTTGAAACTTGCACTGTTTGGCCTGCTGATTGAATCGTTAACGAGAGTTGGCAAGATCGAGGGAGAGGAGAGCCATGGATTTGGTTTGATGATAAAATATGGGATGGAACCCACTAGTTTAGGCTCCTGGAATGACCTTTTACATGCCCTTGATCGCTTAAAATGCACTGCCCTGGTATGGAATCTCTTCACACCGATGACCATTGCCAATAGTTTAACATTTAATATTGTTCTGCATGCTTTATGCAAAGAAGGAAATTTGGAGAAAGCACTGGACTTGGCCACTGAGATGGAGGCCAAGGGTTGTGGGCCTAATGTTGTGTCTTACAATACGCTTATTTGGGGGTTTTTTACACATGGGAATGTAGAATTTGGAATGAAATTGATAGAGCAAATGCCTGACAAGGGTTTCCATCCTAATGTCATCACATATAATATCTTACTGAAAGGTTGTTGCCAACAAGGAATGCTGGAGGGGGCAATTTCTGTGTGGCAACAGATGGTCAAAAGAGGTTTAGTGCAGAATGATTTCTCTTTTAATATATTGATTGATGGGCACTGCAAGGAAGGGGATATACAGGAGGATTTTAGGCTGCGAGACAACATGCCTCGACTCGGGGTTTCACCTAATCATGTTTCTTTCAATACACTTTTGAATGGGTTTTGCATAAGAGGCGAGATGCAGGAAGCATAATACCTTCTAGTCGATGGATATTTTGTAAGGTGAGCACTTGAAGCCTAATCATATTACTCATACATCCTTGATAAGTGCGTATTGTAGGGCAGGGAAGCTTCAACAGGTGTTTACGCTCTTTGAAGAAATGGTGAGAAGTGAGATCATGCCCAATGAAATTACTACAGCTCTCTTATTAATGGGCTATGCAAGGCAGGGAAACTGTTGGAAGCTAGAGAGCTTCTGAAGGAAATACAGAACATGGGATTCTTTCCCAGTCATGTCACTTACACAACACTCATTGATGCCCTCTTTAAAACTGACCAAGTTCAGGAAGCACTTTAGCTTCATAATGAGACGGTGAGAAGAGGACTTGCGTTTGATACTCTTATTTTTAGTGTCCTCATAGATGGGCTTTGCAAGGGAGGAAAACTAGACAAAGCAAGAGAGATGTTTGAGAAAATGCCAAGACTAAATGTGATCCCTAATCATATCACTTACACAATACTAATTGATGGCTATTGCAAAACAAGAAACATAGAGGAGGCTCGGAAACTATTAGATGAGATGGAAAAAAGAGGTTTGAAAGCTAATGTTGTCACATACAATGCACTCATAAATGGACTTAGCAAAAAAGGATAGATTGATGAAGTACTGGAAGTTTTCAATACAATGCCCAAAATGGGTGCGATTCCTAGCATTGTGACTTATAGCATTATGATTGACACATATTGTAAGCAAGGAAATCTGCAACAAGCTTTTGCACTGCACAATGAAATGATATAGAAACAGCTGATTCCCAATGTTGTTACTTTCTCTGCACTTATCAACGGATTAAGAAAAAATGGGGAAATGCAGGAAGCAAAAGATCTATTCCAAAAGATGCTTGAGAAAGGTTTCTTTCCTAATTCTATTATTTACACCTCACTTATTGATGGGCTCTTCAAGCAAGGAAATATGATCACAACATTTAAGCTTGGGGAGGAAATGATTAAAAAGGGCTTCATGTTTGATGTTGTCACTTACAATGTATTCATCTATGGCCTCGGCAACAGAGGTAAGATAAATGAAGCCAAGGAATTTTTTAGTGAAATACACCAGAAGGGCTTAGCTCTAGATTGCATCACTTTCAACACCCTGATGCATGCATACTGCAAGGCCGGTAATGTTAACAAGGCATTTGAACTTCTTGATGAAATGATGAGGAATGGTTTAATGCCTAATGTTTCTACATACAACATCCTCATAGCTGGGTATTGCAATCTAGGAAGCATCGACAAAGAAGAAGAGCTCTTGAATGAGATGAGCGAGAGAGGGCTTTCTCCAGACTATATAACTCACAAAACTCTGATTCATGGTTACATCAATAATGGAAACTCACAGAAGGTGTTCCAGGTGCATGAACAACTACTAGAGAATGATCTTGTTCCAAACATTAGGACTTACAATGCACTGATACAAACTCTTTGCTCAAAGGGAATGACATGAAAAGCAAAGGCCGTTTGGGATGAAATTTCAGAGAAAGGATTATTGCCAGATGTAGCCACTTACAATGCTCTTATGGATGGACACTGTAAACAAGGAAATTTGAAGGAATCATTTCGGTTGTATTGGGAAATGATGAGAAAATGTCTAGCTCCAACTCTTGTAACTTATAATGTACTCCTTGTTGGCCTTTGTCAACTAGGAATGATGCAAGAGGCAGACAGTTTGCTAAATGAATTGGTGGCAAAAGGTTTTGCACCCAATTCTGTAACTTATAACATGCTTATTGGTGGGTATAGAAGGTCAAGAAATCTAAAAGAGATCCTCAAATTGCATGGTGAAATGATGACAAAAGGACTCAATCCTAATCCTGATAATTATAATGTGCTTATCAGTTGTTTTGTTGAGGCAGGTATGATGCGTGAAGCCAACAATTTTTTGCATGAAATGAAACAGAGAGGGTTCACTCCCAACCTCCCAACATACAATAGTTTGATTTGTGCATGGTGCAAATATTGCAATAGCATTGAGGTTACAAGGATTTTTAAAGAACTATTGGAAAAAGGTTTTGTGTTAAATTCTAGGGCATTTCGGTCTCTCATTATTCATTTTGCAAAAATAGGAGAGAAAAGGAGAGCACAAAGAGTCTTAAAACGACTACTTAAAAAGGGTTTGGCTCCAGAACTATGATTGTGTCATGACATGCAGTCAATGAAGGGGTATTAGTTGATTGGTTTCATGAATATTTATTGGTAGGAAAGGAGAAGCCTCCACAGTTGATATTGCACATGAGGATATTTTGAGTTTCAAACTTTCAAAGCCATGAAACCCTGGGAATCAAGTATTTCATACAATGTTGCATATGTGCATTTATATTCATAAATTGCATTTGAGTTTTCATCTATGAAGTGCTAAACGATGTAACTAGACTGAATTTTTCATTCATGCATTGTAGAGATGAACATTGTAAGGCAGCATTTGCTACTAGCTTTATTTTGTGTTTACAGACTTGCATCTTGAAGAAAGCTTCTGCAGATGCAAAGTTTTCTGCTCTATTTTTTATTTGCAAACAGGTAAATGTGATCGAAAGCTAAAAGGTCAGAAGCACATGTTTCATGAAATCTCGATATAAATTAGACATGTTATCCTTACACATGGATTCTGTTTAGAACAGTAATTTCATTATCAAATTTCAAGAGACATTGAAATTGACATTGCTGTATATTGCTATGGGATATGCCAAGCATCAAGTACTGTATGTATTCGGCACTCTTCTGCAACCTGTCATATCCCTCACCTTTTGATGAAGGTAAATAAAGGTTATACATTGTAGGCTTGCAGATGTCGATGTATGAGAGTATCTTAGAGCATACATGAGCTAAGAAATGTTTTTTCTCCATCATTTGAACTGGATTATTGTTGTAGTCATATTGGACTCACTAATAATTTCACAATTTCCTTTGAATTGAATTCCATTTGTTAGCACATGAAGAATGCCTAATAATTCCATTTTGTTGTTGATAAAGTAGACCGTGTTCATTTCTCTGGGCTGCTCTTGGACTGTTCACTTAGGCATCATTCTTTTAGGGTTGATAAACCTTATTTTTGAATGTGCATACCCTCTCCTAATAGGCCATGACTACGGTATGGTCTATTCTAGCTGGGATGTGAATGTGTTGTCTCTATTCTACATATAGTGGTTGATTTTGAATCTGTAGTAGGTACATGTTTTGTAGATGGTAGGTATAATGGAGTTATATGTACTTCTTGGCAGATTTAAGAAATTTTCCCCAAGTTTATCTTTAGTTTGTAGCACTCTTTAGTTTGTAGGCATATTCTTTTAGTAACCATTCATGAGTTCTTCTCTTACCATCCCATTGCTGACCAAAATTACCTCAACAATGAATAACAAAATTTATGTAGCAACACACACATCCTCAATTGGATTCTACAACTATTTCTTAAACACATCCCTTATTATTTGTCCATATCAATTTTAGGTTATTAGGTATGCATCAATGCATTATGTTGTTCTCTAAGACTCTTTTGCTGACCACTTTAATAGATTGCGAAACTGTTTACGATATTTTGTTTCCTAAGAACGGTATATTTTTGTGCTTATTAGTGTGTTTGAAAAATTAAATTGGATTTTAAGCTTGAATGTCTTTGGATCTTATTGTCTTTTATTAGAATTACAAATGATCAAATCTATGTGTTAATATTGCTCCTCTTCCCGATTCTTAAAGGGTGCTAGCTCAATGGAAGAGCGCTTGTTTTACAAGCAGGAGGTTGGTGGTTCGATTCCTCCATGCCCTAATGATATTGGAATGTATTTATAAAGGTAAAAAATGTAGTAGTGCAAGATGGATGCAATATTAGATGCAACACTAAATGCAAAACAAGATGTAAAAGTGGACGTCACACCAAACACAAAAGTGGATGCATAATTCGAACTTATGTCAGACGCAAATATGGACACAAAAATGGATGTCACACAATGCAAAATTGGATGCAAAAAGAGACTCAACACTAGACACAATTAATGACTCAAAACTAGATGCAATACTAGGTCCAAAACTAAACTTAACAGTAGATGCAAAAGTGGACTCCTAACTAGACGTAAAATTGGACATTAAATTGAGCACAAAATATGGTGTATCGATGGACATAAAACTAGGTGTAACACCAGGTGCAAAAATGGAAGGAACACTTGGCGCAAACAAAAACTTAAAATAAGACACAATATTGGATGCAAGATGGGACAAAACATTGAATGTAAAACTAGACGTAATATTGAATGCAAGATGGGATGTAGCATTAGACACAAAACTAGATACAATATTAGATACAAACATGGCTGCAAAACTAGGCACAACATTAGGTGCAACATTGGGTACAACATTGGGCTCAAACATAGATGCAAAAAAAGACATCAACCGGGATGCAACAATAGGTGCAAACCTAGATGCAAAATACGACGTAAAACAAGATGAAACATTAGGCACAAACATGGACACAAAAAAAGACGTAAAACAAGATACAAAATTAGATGCAAATGGGGATGCAACATTATAAGTAAAATTGGATGCAAAACTAGACGCAACATTGGGCCAAAAATTGGATGCAATCCTAGATGCAACATTAGATGTAGAATTGGACACATAATTTTATGCAAAACATGGTGCAAAATTGAGTGCAAGACTCGATGAAAAGTTAGGAGCAAAATAAGACGCAAAATTGGATGCAAAACTGAGCGTGAAACTGGGTGCAAACAAGGATGTAACAAAGGATGCAAAAAAAGATGCAATAGAAGTTGCAAAATTGGGTGGAAATAAAGGCGTAACAAAAGATGCAAAAAATTGGGCACAAAAATGGATGTTAAAAAGGATGGAAAAAAATATGCAATAGAGGGAGTTTTACGAAAATGTACAATAGCGCCAAGTTTAGCGCCAGATTGTTCATCACAATTGAGAAAAAATTACACTAAAATACGACGCTAAATCCAGTTTTTGTTGTAGTGCTCCTTTGACAATACTATTTCCGTCGACATCATCTCATCATCTGGGAAATATTCTTAGAAACAAATTTAGTACCTTGAGATAGGTATGCCTCAATGAAATATTCTCTCACTCTCAACATAGGTTCATAGCATTGACCTTTGATTGATAGAATCGACTGGGTGTTCAACATCAAGACATCTATTCAAACTCAATAGATTGTACTAGGCATTAAAGGAAATTTCAACTCAAAATGGGCCTCCTAAAATGAATTAATAAAATCATAGTTAAAATAATAAAATAATATTTATTAATTTTGGAGGAAGAAAAGAAANCTCCTGATCGAAATTTTAGTAAAAACACAGGGAGATATGTCAAAAATACAAACAAAAAAAATAGTTTTTTTTATGATACCTAACCCCAAATTTATATTAAACAAGTGTTTAGGACCTATACGGTATTTCATATTTAAAGCAATTTCATTGGCTAACACATGATGACATTGAATTTGAATAAAAGTTAAAAGGCCCATTTTGAGTTGAAATTTCCTCTAATGGTACCTTGGGAATCATTGACATCAATGGTGATATCCCTTGCACTTGTTAATGGTTCACATCATTGGCTGGTAATCAAGTGGTTTCTACCATGTTCGACTTTAGAACATTGTAATCACATGGATAGAATCATACTTTGTGGAAAATGAGATGAAGACCGTCTGTACTTGTTTAGAACTCATTGCTTTCCTCATGTTGCGATGGAGTTTTTGTATATCTAACATGGATCCACATTTGTATGGTCATGGATATGTTCAAATTTGTGTCTGTATGACATAGATCTATGTTCTATGTCTAGTTTCTATGTCCAAGTTTGATTCCTCTATCACATGGATCTACGTTGTATTCTAGTAGCCATGGTTGTTTATTCCTCTCATGGATCTTCCTTGTATTGGTCTGCAGCCATGAGTTGGTTACATTTTTCTACAAGTCAAAAGTATTGATGTATTGCATATGCCTACTGTATGACACTCTCCAACCGAGCTGACTCTCACCTCGAAGTGACAACTTCTTTTCTCAAGTATCTCGCTTATCGTATCCTCTAAGCCTCATCCTTTGGGGGGCATTATGTTATACCCAAATATTGTCACCAACATGTGATGAGATCCTTAACACTCTATGTTTGCCATAAATCCCAAACTTGAAGTGGAAAACTTGCTCAGGATACCAATTCTACATGAAAAAACCTAGCACTGCACTTTCCCTTTAGCTAATGAGCGATACCTTGATCAACACTGCCTGTGTCTTGTTATAGAGAAGCAGTGCCACCACATTTGTGCTTTTCTCCTGAAGCATTTCTCACCTAAACCGCTCTGTCATAAGGGAAGAAAAGTGGTACCCTTGGTAAAATGGGAAAAAGAGAAGATTCTCGAGGCTTCTAGAACTTGAGCCTTGTGTCCTCCCTTATCCCTATCAATTTGTGTTAGTTGGAGTCAAGATCCCTCTTGGTAGGATCTTAGAGCCATGTCATCCATGATTCTCTCAACTATCCCTATCCATTGAGCCCTAAATACAAGCTCATATCCATAGTTGAGGGGGAGAACTGAATGGTAATGTTATGCTGTTGAATTGACTATCTATCCCAATCCATTGGAGAGCACTAGAGAGCAAGTTGGAGCTATCAGGGATGAGGTGTTTGTATTGTGGAGTATTTTGTCAACACTAAGGGAATGGTTGTAAGCTTCTTCATTCATTTCTTAATGCAAAGCTGATTTCTGTCCCACATATTTGTTGTATTGATCTCGCATGTATATGTTACTGGATTCCTTAGTCACTAGTATGGATGTATGAATAATTTTCTGGTAGCTTTGATGTTCATGTTTGTTTGACATGTTATGTAGGTACACAGGTTTGTGATCAAAGTAGTATTCTAGGTGTTCACAACACTCAGGGAAGGCCTTCATCCTTTGTCATTCACTCATTTGTTCTGGATCTGAACCATTCATATCAGAGGAACAACTTCTATTCGTAGAAGGTGCAGTATTCCTGGTAACATTTTGAGTCCCATTTTTTACCTCAAAACAACCCTAATGTTCAATTTTATTTAATTTATATGCAATGATTATTCTACACATATTCACAACACAACTTGTAAACCTAGGGTGCACTTATTTCAACATCCTACCACAAACCAAAATGTTATAAAACAAAATAAAGATAAGATTACCAAATTTATTGACATAATATCTACTCATATAAAATGGTGAAGTAATAGGTGTGCTAACCAAACCAAATCTCATGCAAAAAAAACCCTGAATGGTCAAAATGGAAACAAGGAGATGTTTTCTATAGAATATTTTCTTTCAAGATAATTTGATGATGATATCCAAAGTAAAGATCAATTTTGGGAAAATAATTTACATTATGCATCTCTTTCCTTTTGATAGGTGTCTCTATCCCACATACTACTACATGAATGTTCCAATTGAAATAGTTGATATCAAATATGATCCCAGGGTCCTAAACAAATATCATATCAAGTAAGTGTCTTCTACTCGATTTTCTACATTGCTTAATCTCTCCATCAAAAGATTCCTGAAAAATCCCAACCCACAAAGAAGGAGAGTATTGAGCCCATCCATCACATTATTTTCCATGTAGTAAATGAAACCATTGCTCCTCATGGATGAACTTGCGTAAATTAATGCTAGATCGCCCTCCTGCATCCCCTCGAGTATGTTGCATTCTCCCAAACTCACATATCATCAAGAAAAAAATTTCATTCCATATAATTATGTCAGTATCACATGGTTTATGCAGCATTTCATCGAACATCATTGTCATTAGATCCAACAATATTTGGATCCCATCTTGGGCCATTTTTCTTCTGGAATTCACTACTTTTATCAATATGCCATGATTGCAAGATTGCTTTCTCTTGCATGTAGATTTGAAAAATGTCATGTGGTTGCGCACCCAAACCTCATGTGCATGTGTATAGGAGGTATCTAATGGATGCAACATATTTTTTTTTGGCTTCTCACATGTCAAGGAAATATCAGTTATAACAAAAAATTCATTGCATAAACAAGAGAAACCTTTACCTCCCAAATTCTTCAATTCCATGATGCTTCTATCTACCTAATCAATGCATAAATAAGAAGTTTTGTTTGCTAATTCATATGATATGTAATCAACTACCTTCATCAAAGCTAAGTGTTAATTCCATACAGGCTTCTCATGAGTCCTTTATTTCAAGGAATGCACATTGAAGAATTATCTACCAATGAAATCAAGTTTAGTGCATCCTTGATCCTCCATTTTAGTGATATATTTATCTATCAAATCCATGTATAAATAATCAAATTTTATTGTTGATTTAAATGGCATGTTCTCATGTATATTTTCCATATCTAAGACATTGTATATCTATACAACCATCAACAAAGAAGGAGGGAGCCTATTGCTCCTCATGTGGCACCAAGAGAAAGAATACTTTCACCCAATATTCATTATGAAATGATGTGGCTAAAATAAAATTGTGGGGTAAATAACTATGAACCAGTCCTTTGTAACTCTCATCCACCAAGAAAGTAGATACATGTATTCCTCCACTGGTTGGTTTGATAGGGGTGTGATTCTCAACCTCGTCCATGAAGGTGTGACTTGGTCCAATTGGAAACTCAAATGTTTTATCCTTCTCAAAAATTTGCAGATCGTCATGTTCCTCATGTACCACCATAAAATGAGGTTCCTCCTTTGATACAAGAATGCAATAAACCATATGGGATAGGATGATAGAAGTATAGGAGGGAATATGTGATATATGTAATTCTTTATGAAGTTTCTCTATATCCATATTAGACTCCAAGAGGGAACTTTCAGTTCTTCTCAAAGAATATTGGGTGTACATTAAATCATCATTGAGCTTTCAAATATCCTTCTCATCCTTTAAGGATGATCCATGCAACATATGAACAATCTCATACAAGTGATCCCTATCTGTAATCCTATATGAAAAATTATCTTGAATCGTGGACATTTATCTCTAGATATTCTCCATGGCTTCATGGTAAGATGAATCTTCCAATTAAGAAACTCTCCAACATAGATCTAATACTGAAGCATGAGTGTCATGGATAATGTGTAAGGATTTCCATATCTTCTCTTCATCCAACTACAATGACCGTACTAGGTAGGAAAAATCATGAGAGTTTCCCTCCTCCTCATCATCTATAGAATCAACCTCATGAAGCTGAAGAGGTGAAGCGTAAGTTGATATTGGGTATTTTGCTTCAGTTGTAAGGTCTCTTTGCTCAAACGAATGTGTAATTGGAACAAGCTCTTTAATAGGATTCTCTATGTCACCAACATAGAGAAATAAACATCCATCACTAGATGTCTCCATGATATCTTGGTAGCCATATGTAGGCACATCAACCCTTAAGAACCGATCAATAGGAACATCACCAAGATACCCATCACTAGGTATCTCATCACAACATCCATATGTTGATGATCTACTATCCATGTGTAGAATGTCTAGATCTTATTTTACACAACCTTTTTCCTTTACTGCCAACATCTTGGAATGAATGTCGCTCCCCTTCATATTTTTTTTCTTTTTTTTCTTCATAGATACCAAACAAGATGATGTATCATTATCTTCATGATTCTAAAAAAGTGGAACTTCAATTGTGTATTCACCCTTATATAAATCACTTTATTTACAAATATTCAATGAACATTCTGATGGTGATACTTCAAATTTTATTGCAACCTTTGCTCCACTTATCTACACACATTGTTGACAATATGCTCCACTCTTCTCTAATGTGAGTTGTGTTAAATTTGAGAACCATATATCTATAGGATGAAATGAGAGCTATGATATAATAATTATGCAGTGGAATAAACAAGATCGATGTACAATGAGTAAAGAATTCATGACGCAAATTTCTGATTAATCAGAGAAGAATTGCTCAGATAATCAAAAAATTAATCTTCATTCATTAATAATTAATGCAATGGTAGTACACTAAATAGATATCGAATACTATGGATAGGATTCAAATCTACCAACTATAACTGACTATTTAGCCAACTTAGTATGGAAAAATCACAGCTACATCTCACTAGTTTAACTCTGGATGTCTAAATCAGTCCACAATAAGTTAGCTAATGAGGTAAGTGGACAAAAGGTGCCACACTCCCTCCATGCATGCAAAAATGGTGCTAGGATAACTGATAGTGATCTAACTGATTGTAACTAGAGGATAATTGAACATAAATTCTTACCTACCACAACTAACTGAAGGTGAGTGCATGTGTCACTCAGAGTGGGATCCTATAATGTAGGGATTGGTCCTAGATGCACAAAAACTCATGCATGAAGATGCAGTAAGTGGAATATAACCTCTAGGTGTCTCCTCCATACTCTAGTAAAATGAGAATAACTCCCTAAATTAGCAAAAATGACCAAGTATACTATAATGGGAAAAGGAGGATTACTTAATCCTAACATTCTGCTTTAATCCTAAATGTGGACAACTTGGGCCTTGGAAAGTAGGAAAAATCCACCCATACAATCTAAATGAATAAAATAATGCTTAATAAAATAAGGAAAAATGGGGAAAAACTCATGGGAAAAACCTTTCCGCAAAATAAGTAGGTCAGTAGGAAACAAGCTTTCATAGTTGAGAGAAATTTTTTCTCTTTGGGAAAAAAACTTCTTGTTATGGAGAGAAATTCCTATGGCTTGGGGTATCACAACAAACAGCTTAAATCCAGAAATCAATCCTTTCCTATATGCAAGAGAAATCAAACAACTAACACTAAAGGATATCGATTCGTACCTTATTCCAGACGGTTGATGTAGATCCCCGTTGAGCTTTACAACTCCAGCTTGAATTGACAAATTGCTTCCTCAACATTCAATAAACAAGACAAGCATGCTATATATAATTGTGTTAGCTCTACTCTAGAATATATAATTAATAACATATAAGCAGTTGAAATCATCCATGGATAAAATATTCATTCAAACAAACATTATTGGACAAGAAAAGATATTTCTATTAATATAAAATCAGAGATTACAATGAATATAACCTCTGTTGGCAAGTCTGCAAATTGGAGAAATCAAGTCCCCCACTTGGGCCTCCACCACTTCAATCCTCCATCTCTCGATAGAAATATCACAAGCAAAAGGAAAGCTTTGGAAGAACACAAAAGTGCTCCAGGGACAAAGGGGATGCAGAATCAAGCACAAGTTCCGACAACAATGAACTATATTTTTCTTTCTCTCAATTCCTCATATGCCTTCAATGTATCCAAAGGGTTCCTTATATAGCTCTTCAATGGGGTAATGAAAGGTCAAATAAAAGTGATCTCAAGGCATATGGAAGGCCATGAGACTAGTGAGTCAAATCCACATCAAGGAAAACTCCAAAAGAATTTGGCCTTTTGCACACAACGCGATGTACGCGGTTTTAGAGGTCAAACCCGTGTATATACGCGATAAAGGGTTTAAAAGTCGTGTATGGAAATTTAAGCATGTTTTTTGGGATGATCTAGGAAACATCAAAGGAACAAAAATGGTCCATGGGGTCTAAATATTCTGCATAGGGACAGGGAAGGCCATAAAAGTGTGATTCACCATGTGTGGTAAAATAAACTATAATAAATGCCCCCTAATTTGTGAGGTCAGAGGGGTCATACATTGACCGAAATACATTATAAGCCCATCCCAGAAATGAAGTGATGAAGAACCCTGTGGAAGAACCATCCATCCAATCAGCACTATACAATGATACAACTCTACACATAACTACAAATAGATATAGCAGTCTTGGATACATAAGAGTACAATGGCCATGAATAGGCATGATACAATATAACATGTGTGGTCATCACCACGTACAATATACACAGATCAGAATATCCATAATAAAGACATACAAAGGATCATGATCTTCATGAATACTAAAGATATACAATAGATCAAGATCTCCATAATGGCTGGAAATGTCTGATATATACTAGAATCAAGTCACAAGACCTGAAATCTCATGAACACTAGCACGATCAAGGAGATAGAATATATGGGATTCCACCAATCTGTAAGGTCTTCTACACAAACCGCTACGAGTACATGTCCTACTATGTGAATAGAGGTGTCGAGGTCGAACATAGTAGTCCATCATCTGATTACCAGTCATTGATGTATACCGTTAACAGACGCGAGATCACCCACCGATAATGAAAATGGGAATCAAGGTACTAGAGTGCAAACTAACAAGTGTGAATAAATGTGTTGAGATTGAACACTTGAGAGAATTCATCGATCAGGGGACATTCATGTATTCCCAAAGAGCCGTCGATGGCGAGAGAACCTGCCATTGATGACTACAAGTCTCAAGGCACTCGAAAATGAATCTAGATTCCTATCCGAGAATAAATGATCTAAAATCGATGGGATGAAATCCACTGGAAGGAGGGAATTAAGGCATCCCCCATCATCCAACATGAGGTACTTAGCAAAGATGTATAATGTGGAAGGAATCGATCGTAAGGTGCATGAACTAGTGATTGTACTAGGCATGGCTGACATGTAAATTCAAGATAACTAAGGAATGGCCAACTTAGGTTTCAAATTCCTTCAAAAAAGAGCGTAACAGCAAATGGTCACTGAATGTAGGAAGCATAGACTTGATATGAAAAATTGGGACATCTCTGCGATACAGGAGGCATCAATAAAGGCTCCATAGGGACTGGAAGCTTAACCAGTTGGTGGAGATAAACTTAGATACATGAGCACATCTCCTAAATTCAAACTATTAACCCAACCAATGGATGTGATGTATAGTGCTCTATTCAAAGGAGAAACGACTCGACTGCTACCAAAGATAACATCTTTCCTTGTTCGACTTTTTGGTTTTTTAATTTTTTTTTTGGACTTTTTAAAATATTTGAAAATATTGAAAAAGAATAAAATTGCTTTATAGTTACATACTAGGAGGAGACGAGTGTCAAATACGCAAACAAACTAGTTCCAAGCAGTGGAACATACCTATGCTCGATGAAAGGATACATGTGTAGGATAGCGACACTCAGGGGAACGTCCCCTCCCGATAGAATAGGGAATCAAGCTACAAAGGATATATAAAATGGATCAGCGTGGCTAGATAGGAGACAAGCTCAGGCTATATAGTTGATAGTCAAAGTCAGGGAAGCCAGCATAAGGCTCAATAAGGCAGGAAAAGCTCATGATAATGCAATTACAACTTGACATAAGGGAGTCTAGGGGAAATAGTCCAGCAAAAGATCAAGAAGAGTATGAGGCTCTTGCGAAATGTCATGGAAATACTATACAATGGACTCCCACACCCTAAAGGACAAAATTATCATCATGGGAACCAAATGCAATTAAGGAGCTAACTATGGCACCCATGTAAGGTCAAGCTCTACCATTCTAATCATGCCACTTCTAACACAGCAAGAAGGTTTCGTGATAGTATAGAATGGGTTCATACCTATAGTTATAATGAAATGGTCATAAGTTCATGCAAAATGAAAATGGTGGTGAAACCTAACCTATATGCCATTTTAGACATGATAACTGAAATTGGCACAAACAGGTCAACAAAATGGTCGAAACGACGCTCAGAACGGTCTCCAACATCATATATTAGTAAAAAATGGTCCAAACTATAGAAAAGGGGGTAAAAATTTTCAAAAATTTGAAATTTTTTTATAAATAGTAAAAAATTCAGAACATTATATAAAATTTGAAATTTTTACCCAATTGAGCTCAAAACTTCAACAGCAAATTCCGGGAGATGCAGTCGATGGAATCCACTACCGTTTTTTCCAGGTAATTACCCATGCCCTGCTCTTTCATTTTCATGCAAATTTTACAATTTTCCATGGTCAAATCAGGATTCTGGGCCATTCTAAAGTACGTGCCATGGCCCACGTAGAAATCAAGGATTTTTCTATGTATAGGGCTGGATATACGTGGAAAAATCCCTCAAAGTCATGTACATACGCGGATCTTTAGAAAATAGTCGCATATGAGGCCGCGTTGAAGGTTTTTTAAGTGTTCTAATGACTCAAACTTGAATTCAATGTGCAATATGGTTCTAGAATGGAGAGAACATGAGCACAGGGATGTAGAAGAAGCGGTACGTGGTGATCTAATGGCACAACAGGCTCTTCTTGCATTCAGGCTCTACAAGTTTTGGTGTCTTGGTGGCTTAAGAGCCAAACTAAGACTACTGTAGATTCTAGTAGACTACTAGGATCCTGACTCAGATTCTTTCCAGATTGATGGGATGTCCCTCAGCATAGAAGTGGAGGACATATACTTTATTACTGGACTTTCCCGACGGGGGGAAGTGGTGAACCTACGATCTCGAAGGCCCAGAGGTGGCCTCCCCATAGATGAGTACATAGTTGTGTATTTTTATCCAGACACAAAGAAGTTCAGGATTCAGATCCTAAGTAACTCCATACATGTGCTAGGCCTAAAGGCCATTCTACTGACACTAGGCAGGATAGCAGGGCTATCTTCACTCCACTAGGCCTCGCGGCCTCTTATGTTCTATGCAGTGGAGTGCATGAGACCCACGGTGTATGATTGGAGCACTGCACTAATAGGAAACATGAAACACCAACTCAGTCAGTGCAAGATGGGTCGAGTACGGAACTTCGGTTTCAGTAGCATACTGAGCATGTTTTTCTTTAAGCATGTTTTGGGATTGAGCCCTAGAGTTCATGTTCCTCTTCATGGATTTCAAGATCCGGCCCAACAATGTTGGGTAGATACGATGCGCAGAATGGGAGGAGGTAGGATGTCCAACCCCTATCCAGCTGATTTCTTTCCATGGTGGTGACGGCAGATAGTTTCCATCGATGATTACCCCTATGCGGGGATAGATTTTCGGGGAGACCTAGACATGCCATTACCACCAAGATCGGCATATAGTGACATTGGTAATGAATCCCAACCCTATTTTTCATATCTTTGAGTTATTTAATTTTTTTTGTTTGTTTTTTGATATATGTAATCAAAAAGACATGTTTTTGCGTAACAACACATAGTGACATTGTATCATATGCATGCAGATGTAGGACCACAACAGCCTAAAGGCTTCCCTCATCATATATGGAGGGGAAGAGGAGATGAAATTATGGGTGCGGATGTGGAGCAGACGCTCCAAATCATTCATACCAACTTGATGCGGCTGACACACAGGGTACCCATGGTGCAGGTCGAGGACCTACCTCATGCCATGCATCGTTAGGTGGTGGGTGTGCCACAAGAATGGGTGTGGTTATTTAGATGGTTGGTTAGAGCCGTGGTGACTTTCCACGATCAGAACCCCCCTCCTCCTCCATAGGATTAGATACCTAGGAGTGATACATTTTGTACTACCGTGTATTTATATTTTGGTGGCTCGAGAGCCCCATTTTTGTATTATGACACTATGTATTATCACATTTTGGATGTTTTAATGAATTTTTTTTATGATGATCGGTTTATTTATTTACATGTGTAAAAATGTATATTTGTTATGAGCTTATTTTCTATGAAACAAATGCCAATCTAACACGTAGTTAGCATATGATTCAGCAACTTGATTATTAATTCTTGGAACATGTATGTATGTTATGTTGTCAAATTGTCACTCTAACAATATCACACGTAAGAATCTCCGTAATAATGTTGGATCTCAAACATGATACAAGCCATTAATCTATGGCACTACTAACTATGAATCAATACGTACCTCAAGAGATAGAACACCATGTGAAATGGCATCCCGTAGAAGCTCGATAATGGCACTATATTCAACAACATTTTTTGAACAAGTCCGTAAACATACGCCTCCTGAAGACAATACCTAACCCGTAGGAGTATAAATCACCCAAGCAACAGATGCTAAGTGTTGAGTGTGATGGCTTGTACCATCCACGAATCCCATATAGATGGAAGACTCCATTGACATCTGCCATAAGAAACAGAAGCTAATCAACAAACCCAATCATCATAAGAAATACCTAACCATGCAAAATGCTATACAATAATATACAATACTCAGCCCTGGCTGAAATTTATGTATAGTATTTTTTAAGATAGAGCCCATTTCTAGGCTTCGCCAAGGCTATCCCCTCATAATCTACTAGCTTGTAAGTGCCCTTCTCTAACACATGTTTAACCACATAAGGACCATGCCACATAGGGTTGAATTTGCCTTCCCCCAAGGGTTCTTTAGTTTGATCCCACAAAAGGACCAAATCTCCATGGATGGATAGATTTATCGTACTAGACCTTAATGCGATGCTTAATCACTTCTAGAGGCACTAAATCATCTTGGTGTTGCTCATCAAGATGCTCTAAATGAACCAAATGTTCCTCCAATGGAGAGGTGTCCGGTAAGAGCTCTATGGCTAGCTTCAAAGAAGGTATTTTGCACTCAACTGACAATACAGACTCCACTCCATGTACAAGCTGATATGGAGAAAAATTGGTGGCAGTCTTAACCATGGTCCTATAAGCCCACAAAGCAAGATATAACATAATATTCCAATTATTCTTTCTTTGTGCGATGGTTCATTGGAGAATAGACTTGAGTGATTTATTCACTGCTTCAACTTGTCCATTTGCTTGAGGGTAATAAGAAGAAGAATGCTCCTGTTTATACCATAACTTTAAGGCCAACTCTTCCATCATGTGATTCTGAAAGTGCCTACCATGGTCAGTGACAAGCTCTTTCAGAATACTGAACCAAGTAATAATCTAGTTGAATACAAAGTATGTAGCTATCTCACCCTTGGATTTAACTGTAGGCATAGCCTCAGCCCATTTCGTGAAGTAGTCAATAGCCATGATAATATGATGATGCCCCCCGGCTAAAGCTAGGTTGCATTCCATGAAATCAAACCCCCACTTAGTGAAGGGACCTGTGGTGATAATGGGATGCAACAAGGCAGGACATGAGCGCATATTATGTGTGAACACTTGGCAAGGGTGGCACTTCTTAACCACATTGACACGATCTTTAAAGATCGACAGCCAGAAATAACTCGCTCTCAATATTTTTTGGGTTGTATAAAGCCCCAATAAATGACAACCACACGCCCCTCCATGGAAATCATTAAGCACAAGCTCATCCTTCTCATGAGTTAAAAAACAATGTAAAATGAAATCTACCCCACAGCAGTACAATGTGTTATCCACTATGAGGTAATTCTTGGATACGTGATTTAATTGTCATCGTTCATCCCATGAGAGGTGAGTAGGGACCTTCAATGTTTCTAAATACATGATAATGTCTCCATAACATGGATCCAAAGTTGAGATTGAGAAGATGTGCTCAACAACAAACGTATCTTCACAAGCCTCCTCCTCCTCACTCGGGAAATCAGATGTAAGCTCTGCAAAAATCAATGATTTCTTCGATTTTACTGAAACAAAATCAAGATCAAATTATTTTAGGATGACAATACACTTATTATACTTCCCCCCTATCATTCTTCTAGTCAACTTAAATGGATTTAATTTCAACCAATCTGTAGTTGACAGTCAAGGTTGTGTAATTAACACTTGGCCGAAAATGATACCCAGCCCGAGGGTAACCAACATATTCGTGTCTGACCTCCTGTAAATCTTCCTCATTGAATCACCCACCTCACCAACCATAACCTTTTCGAGAGGCCCAGATTTATTTGATTGAAATGCTAAAACCAATGATTCAACCTAAAAATTTCTAATAAAGAGTTAAGAGGATTCGAAAGTCTTCACAGGATGTGCATCTGATGCTTTCAATCTTTTATTTAGGGCCATTATGTCCTTATCCTTAAGTTGTTTGCAGTTGATATTTTGACACTAGGAGGAGGTCCGTGAGGAAGAAAGGTGTTCTTTCTCAATCCTATTCTTATTATTGAAATTACCAACTAGGGCAAGCCCTCTTCTATGGACGAACTATAAAAAGGAAGGGAAAGGGAGGATAAGTGCAAGTTGATCCGTCAAACTAAATATGGGTTGTGTAGTGTTCTTGGATGAGCAACAAATATCTTCTCAACATCAATTATAGGACTGATAAGTATAATAAGTGAGCACAATACATGACTTGAAAAGAGTAAGTTGCCCAGATTGTCATGAGACGCCTCACAGTGTAATTACTAGCATATAAGTACAACGCACTTGAAATTACTTCAGATCTAGAGATATAGGAATGTGGCCACTTGAACAAGTAAATTTCAGCAGTATATAAACATATATATATGTGTGGCTATAAGAAAAACCCATGCCCAGATGAGAGATAAATGTAAAGATCTGGAGATGACCACCTTCTTTCAATGGTTATGGGAGTATAGAGTTATGTATCAATCTTCTTGAATTTCAGGGAATGATATAAGATGATTGTTGGAGAGAAGTTTTTTTTCTATGCATTCCACATGCCTGTAGCAGCTGATATATTTTCACTATTTTTCCCCAAATCAGTCTTGGCTTATGAACACTACTGAAGACCCCAAATTAGTCAACCAGTATACTAAATCCTTCCTTAATAACAAGGATTTCTACCACCAAACACCACATAAGAAGGTATATAATAATGCACCAGTCTCACAAATTTTATGACATCCCTTTTTATTGAGAAGACTCGGCACTGTGAAGAATGAAAACCCTGTAGCAGCTTGGTCCCCATAATAGGAGGAATATAGCCTTAACACAATGGAAAACTCGTGTCTCTTCTTGGAAGATGATATAAGAGTTAACAAATCGTTGATTTCTTCTTCAACAGTGCATCCTAGTGTGTCCATGTTTATCAAACAGTCTAAAAATGACATGTCATAAATATGCATCAATATTTCTTACCAGTGACTTGGACAGAGGATGGTGAATACGCCATCTTCTACACTCATATCCCTAGCAACTATGATTTATATTTTCTCCAAGGATGCATCCTCCAAATTGTAAACATATCTAAGCTACCGGTGCGCTCCAATAGCAAGAAATCCAAGAAATGGGTGTGCCCTCCATATTCACCATGGAAACTCTTTCAGCAGCAAGACATCCAAGAAATGGGTGCACCCTCCATATTTACCATGGAAACTCTTTATATTTCTCTATGAATTGAGTGAAAGTCCAAATATTAAGGCAATGTAGTGCACCTGAGAAACCTGAGATGGTTTTTGTCTCACTGCAGAAGCTTTGTTCAAGAGTTCTTTTTCATAAATGTAAATCTACAAGAATCATTGAAAGTATGACCTTTCTTTCTTTTTATATTTTCTATTTTTGTTCACTTTTGTTCACTTACCTTTTTTTATATTTTCTCTTTTTCTCCACTTTTTTTTCACTTATTAAAAATGAATCACTTTTTAATCAAAAATACATTTTTATGTTTTATCTTCATGTTTACTCTTTTTTGCTATTTTTTTTTCTTTTTACCCTTTTAATAATAAAGTGACTTTGTCAATAATTACTTTATTAATTGATTGCTCAATGTAAAGTACATTTTTCTCTAGGTGACATTAGACAATGAATTAATTCATTTTTTTGTTTTTCATCATTTAAAGCTCTTCATCCTAGTTCCAGCTAGCCATTATACTAAGGTGTTCCATCAAATAATATGATTAAGATGACACCTTTAGTGACTTTAATTAAATTATCCATAATAATTTTCTCAATTTATGGGAATCGTTGGAATGTAAAGGAGCCAAGAAAGGACTGTACGGAAGTGATCCTCATGGTGAATAATGATAATTGGACTAAGTTGGGCCCCAGAAAACTCCTTTGAGCTCTCTGGTAACATTAACACACTCCTTTGACTCACTAACACGATCCAGAAAGTCCTCTTCAAACGCAGAATATGGAAATCCAAAATTGGGGACATTACACTTAGCATATTGAGAAATCAGTCTGTCGTATTGCTTGCAAGTTAACTTATAGTCTATTTTTTGTTCCCCTGAAAACTTTTTTTATTGTTCTATGTAAGTAAAGTAAATTATGCCTTCTCTAAACGTATTTTGCCTCTACTCTTGAATGTTGGCTTATTCTTCAATGTCTTTTTACAGAGGTAAGCACTTAGAGTAAGTGTCAGGCCAAACGAAAAATAGTGATGGACCTACAAAATACAAATTGCAAACTTGACGGTCTCTGATCCTAATCACATGTGATTTGGAGTATAGCGAGAAGATTTAATGAATCAACTAAAAACAAATATCAACAGATTCAATGGGATTACTAAAAATCAAGAGTTGCACAAATATTTACATGTTTCTTTAAGGGGATGACCATGGAAGATAGCTCGTCCATTAACACTATTTTAGGGTTCAAATCCAATTTATGTACAATAGGGGAATTGTGAGGCAAATTCCTAGCACCTAGTTTTATAGGATAAATTAATCAAGCATGTTTGATCGACTAGAACCATTCTTCGACAAATAATCCAATACCAAAAAAAATCACCAGACAACATGAGAGCACATATTTAATTAGGCATTTTGTCAAATAGTTTGTGTGCAAATTTTGATAATGTTTAAAGGAACTCATCCTGGTGAAACTAAGTCGGCTGGTGCAACTAGATGTTAAACGGTCACTGACCATGAATATATAAGTTATATTGAAGTTAGAAAAGCACCTAAGATGTATGGGACTTGCAGGGACTCTTACATTGTTGAAGGATAAATAACTAGCTATTATGCTTCTAGCTAGGCATCGATATGGTACTAGTTCTAGTACCTAATTTGTAATTGACGTAGGAACCTAATTTTCTTTTGGCATGCGCTTAACCAAGTTTGCTTCATTGGTGCAGCAAGGATAAAGGTGATAGAGATAAAATTCGTGCAATTGCTTTGTTGGATCTCTGAAGATCGAGGTGCATGGCACCAATATTATAAATAGAAGGTAGACAATTTAAAAAATTTACACTGCATTGTAAAATTTGCAATTTTTCATGAAACAATTAAAAATGACTCACATAAATGACTAATTCATATTCTTCTAGCTAGTCCTAAATTAGTCATTTATGTTAGTCATTTTTAATTCTGTCACTTATTATGTAGTCATATTTGTTAAATGGTGACTAAATTAGTCATTAATTTTAGTTTTTTATAGTTGGGTTAATCAAAATTGATCATATTTAGTAGTAAATCACTTGGAAAACCTGTGGTGTCTAGAATCTTTAGTCACCTAGTAGCTAATTCCTCATTTTGTACTAGTGAAGAGAAGAGATGGAAGTGGTACATCCCAACCACCCACGCACAGTCTGTCTGCTATGAATTTAACTGAAGTTGGAATGGAAAATATGTGCACATTTCATTAACAGCCTCACTCCAAAAGGAACTTCCCACGGTGGATTAAATCCATGAATTTGGTTATGAATCAGTTGCTATATTCTAAGTTAACAAAAACTTTGGTCGAAGAGGAAAATTCTCATGGACTGGAGGAGGCGCTGGAGGAAACTGCCATGGTTTTGTGGGATTATGCACCCATGTTGGGGTTATAGAATGAAGAACCTACTGAGGAAATACAACTGTCAACGGTAAATGTTACAACAAGAATCAAGGGTCCAATGATTGAGGATAATACATTACTTCCCAAGATTAAGAAAATTCAGGGGAATATGAAGAAAATCATAAATAATTCTCAAACCCCACCTATACCTGATTTGGTCATAACAAGGAAGAATTTCTCCTCAATCAGTAAGCTAGTAAAGGCTACAAAAAATAAGGTAGAAAGTATCAAGAAAAGTTCAACAGGGTGTGAGATGGGGTATGATATAATAGAGGATATCAAAAAGACTAAGGCCAATATTTCTTTGTTCGAAATGTGTAATTTACCACAACATAGAAAGAATCTCTTGGAAGCCTTCAATGCACCCATACATAAACCCCCAAATAATATCCAATCTGAGCAAGAGATCAGTGAAGCAAGTATAAGGGGAAAATCCAAATCCAGAACATTACCATTTCTACTTACTTTCAAGATCTTTAATCATATTGTGCACAACTTTTTGGTAGACTCCGGAGCAACTGCAAATAATGCCTCTTTCAGTTTGTAAAAGGATAAATGGAAAACCCACGCCTTCTGCAGGAAAAATCATATAATTAGATAGAACAACGGTGAAGCTAGTGGGAGAAATGAATGTTTTATTGATACGATTAGTCGTAGATGAAAGAGTGTGACAATTTATACACATTATAGTAGTGGATATACCCGAGGCTTATGGCCTAATTCTGAGCATGGACTGGTCTACAAAACTAGATGGATATTTTTCTACTAACTAGTCACATTTATGGTTGCATTATAACAACTGTTAGAATTAGATTAATGTATTAAGGGAACCGCATATGAAGTATAATGTGATGCAGCTAGAAGGGAAGAATGAACCGGTAAATTGTTCACATTCAGTTTTGGGGAATTATTTTATTGAACCTAAACTGGGAAATTACAAAGCGGAAGAAACCAACAATAGATCAGATACATACCCCAATCTCCTTTAGTTTTCGCGGGCTAATAAAATTGACTGTAACATAGTTAACTTAGTCTCATATGTAGAAAGTAGCACTAGTACAATAGAATTAGCAGATAGGTGTTGGGTTTTATACTTTGATGGTTCAAAAAATCAGGAAGGATCAAGAGCTGGATACTTCTTGATTGATCCATAAAACAATAAAAGATTAGAATTTGAATTTACCAATAACACAGTCGAGTATGAAGCATTAGTCTAGGGCTTAAAGAAGGAAATTGAGTTCAAAGTAAACAAATTAAAAGTTTATGGTGATTCTGAAATTATCGTTAAATAGGTGTGAAATACCATTCATTGTTTTTCACCGCATTTAAAAGTATATCAAAGTGAATTTTGGGATCTCCTAACAAATTTTGATGCATTTAATATTAATTCAATTCCTAGGTTGAAAAATGCAGCAACTGACTTGTTAGTTGCTTCAGCTACAAAGCTTGTTTCAACTAATAATAGATGTACAATTGAATTTATTTTCAAGCCTGTTGTATGAGAAAACATCACTAATCTGAGAGTGTTCAATGACCATCCACAAATCCTAGGGTTTCTAACTAATGATGACAATTTCAAAGAGTCTGTAATTGATGATGAGGAACATCAAGCAAATCTCTAAAATGGGAACTTCATAGTAAAAGGGGTTAGAAACTTTGAAGGAATGTTTGATATGAATAACTAGTTCAGAAGACTAGAAAATGTCAAAACAAACAATTTATCTATGCAATTTGATCCGGTGAATCTGGGATCAGAAGCGGAACCCAAATATGTAAACTTGGGAAAGTGTTGGTCACCAGGGGAAAGAAGCAAATTCATTAGCTTGTTTAAACAATATAAGAATGTATTTGCTTGGACATATGACCAGCTTAAGACGTACGACACCCGCATTATACAACATGTAGTCTCAATTAAAGCAGGAGTCAAACCATTTCAGCAACCCTTAAGGAAGATGCATCCTAAATCAGAACCCCTGATTCAAAGTGGATTCAAAATGAAGTAAAGAGGCTCCCTGATGCCAAGATCATATTTAGATTTAGGCACTTGGAGTGGGTTACAAATTTGGTACTAGTGAGAAAGAAGTATACAAAAATTATAATTTATGTAGATTTCAGGAATTTAAATTATGCCTCGGACAAAGATAACTACCCAGTCCCACCCATGGAGTAGATATTGCAGATGGTTTCAGGCTCTGAGCTTTTCTCTCTGCTAGACGGATTTTCAGGCTACAACCAAGTGTTGGTAGTAGAACCAGATCAACTAAAGACCACTTTTAGAACTAAATGGGGGACTTTTGTGTACAGAAGAATTCCTTTTGTTCTTATTAAGGTTGGAGCAACATTCCAAAGTGCGATGGATATAAATCTCTATGGTTTAATTCACCATAGCGTGGTGTTTTATTTGGATGATGTTACAGTTTTCTCCAAGAGGAGGGAATAACACATTTTTCATCTAAAGAATTTTTTTTATCGATGTCGGAAATATGGCATCTCTCTAAATTCGAAGAAATGTGTTTTTGCTGTATTGGAAGGAAATCTTGTGGGTCACATAATTTTTAAGAGGGGGGTATCCATAGACCTAGAGAGGATTAAAGCTATAGCACATATCCCTTTACCCCATAATAAGGAAGGCATGCAATATTTCATGGGGACAATCAATTTTGTGCAAAGGTTTGTGCCCAGTTTTG
This sequence comes from Pseudotsuga menziesii, assembly GCA_001517045.1. Classification (NCBI taxonomy): domain Eukaryota; kingdom Viridiplantae; phylum Streptophyta; class Pinopsida; order Pinales; family Pinaceae; genus Pseudotsuga; species Pseudotsuga menziesii. The sequence continues at coordinate 47,679 of LPNX010597564.1, forward strand.
CTCAAATAATTAAACCTTTGCAACATATGGTTGAGAAAAGTGCTCATTTTAAATGGAACGACTTAGAGAAAGGTGCATTGAGAAAAATAAAAGCAGCAATAGCTCATGCACTGTTATCAGGAATATTGCACCTTGTGCGGACAGAAGTTGTTCCTCTAGTCTAAATGGTTCAGATCCAGAACAAATGAATGAATGACAAAGGATGAAGACCCTCCCTGAATATTGTAGACACCTAGAATACTACTTCGATTTTGAACCTGTGTACCTGCAAACATATCAAACATGCAAACACATCAAAGCTACTAGAAAATCATCTACTTATCCATGCTAGTGACTAAGGAATCTAGCAAAATGTACATGTGAAATCAAAACAACAGTAATGTGGGACGGAAATCAGCTTTGCATTAAGAATGTATGGAGAAGCTTACAACCATTTCCTTAGTGTTAACAAGCCCCTCCATGAGACAAACACTTCATCCCCATAAGCTCCAACTTTTCTCTCTATGCTCTCCAATGATTTGGGCTAGGTAGTCAATCCAACATCATAACAATACCTTTATAGATCTCCCACCTCAACTATAGATACGAGCTTGTATTTATAAGGCTCAATGGATAGGAATAGTTGAGAAAATTGTGGGTGAGGTGGCTCCAAGATCCTATCATGGTGGATCTCGAGCTCAAATTAACACATAATGATAGGGATAACTGAGGACATGAGGCTCAATTTCTAGAAGCCTCGAGAAACTTCTTTTTTTCCCATTTTACCTAGGGTACCACTTGTCTTCCCTTATGATAGAGTGGTTTAGCTGAGAACCACTTTTAGACTAAAGACCATAGGTGGTGGCACCACTTCTCAAAAACAGGATACAGGCGGTGCTAAGCAAGGTACCGCTCATCAGCCACAAGGAAAGCACAGTGCTAGGTTTTTTCAAGTAGGATTGACAAACATAGCACGTTTCCACTCTAAGTTTTTGTATTAAGGGAAAACATAGAAGTTAAGGGTCTTATCCCATGATGGTGACAGGTTTTAGGTATAATAAAATGCCCCCCAAAGCATGATACTTAGAGGGATATGATAAGAGAGAGCTTTGAGAGAACAAGTTGTCACTTCGAGGTGAAAATATCACCTCAGTCAGAGAATGTCGTTCAATAGGCATCTATAGTACACCAATAATTTTTACTCATAGACAAATGTAACCAACTCATGGCTACAGACCAATACAAGGCAGATCTATGAGAGGAATAAACAAGCATGGCTACTAGAATACAATGTAGATCCATGTGATAGAGGGCTCAAACTTGGACATACCTACAGGACATACAATGTATATCTATGTCATATAGATGCAAATTTGATCATATCCATGACCATAAAAATGTGGATCCATGCTAGATATACAAAACTCCATCGCAGCCTATGGAAAGCAATGAGTGCTAAACAAATACCCAGGCTCTTCGTCTCCTCTTCCACAAAGTATGATTCTATCCATGTTATTACAATGATCTAAAGTCGAACATGGTAGAAACCACTTGATTACCGGCCAATGATGTGAACCATTAACAAGTGCGAGGGATATCACCATTGATGTCAATGATTCCCAAGGTACCCTAGTACAATCTACTGAGCGTAAATAGATGTCTTGATGTCGAACACCCAGTTTATTCTATCGGTCAAAGGTCAATGATGTGAACGTATGTTGAGAGCAAGAGAATATATCATTATGGCATACCGATATCAAGGTACTAAGTTTTGTTTTGAAGACTATTTCCTGGATGATGAGTTGATGTCGACGGGAATAGTCTCATCGAAGGAGGGCCATGATGAGTCCCACATCAACGACATGAAACTCGGAACATAGTTCTTGAATGATGTGAATGTAGTAACCATAATACTAACTCAAGACTACTGACACAGAGACTATTTTGATTGCAGAGGTGAAACTTCTTCAACTTCCCTTTGAACATCGGGTGGCACGACAAAATACTTGGAAGCATGACTAAACCAGATAGACACACAGTGCGACAGTGGACAATTCATTATTTTAAAAGACTCGAAGGAGTGACATGACTCATGAAAGTGGATCATCATGGATATCAGCTGAATACCCAATTGAATGAAACAATATGCAGACAAGTGACATGTTCAACGGTAATGACAAACTACTACCATTTTATTTGCAAAATGATTCCCTTCCCATTTTCCCCATCATGGTTGATGAGTGCCTCTTTTTAGTTTTACGAGTTCAAAGAGGGTAACAAACACTCGTTATAGCTTGTCCGAAGACAAGTCCATAGACCTAGGGGGATCTCCATAGACCAAGAGAGGATTAAAGATATAGCACGGATCCCTTTACCCCATAATAAGAAAGGCATGCAATCTTTCATGGGGAAAATCAATTTTGTGTGAAGGTTTGTGCCTGATTTTGCTCAAATAATTAATCCTTTGCAACATATGCTTAAGAAAAGTGCTCAGTTTAAATGGAATGACTTAGACAAAGGTGCATTGAACAAAATAAAATCAACAATAGCTCATGCACCTTCCCTTAAAATCCTTGATTTTGAGAAGGATTTCATTTTATACACTTTTTCTTCAGATAACTTGGTAGCAGCAGTGCTTACGCAAAAGGAAGAAGGTGGAGATGAGTACCCCATATCACTCATGAGCACTAGATTACAAGGAGCTAAGTTGAATTACCCTGCAGTTGATAAACAAGCATATGCATTTTTTAAGGAGGTAAAACAATTTAGGACATACATACTTAAGAACAGAACCAAAGTAATTTTTCCACACCCAGCAGTTCGGATTCTTTTTGTGTAAAAAGAGATAGCAGAGAGAAGAGTAAATCGGGTAACCTCCTTGCATGAATATGACTTAGAATTTAAACCAGAAACCATCATCAAAGGAAAATTACTTTGAAAACTAATAGTTGAGAGCCAAGACAATGAATATGATGATTGGGAGAATGAGGATGATTTACACATGATTGATGTGTGTCTTATATTTACAGCCTCAGAATCCTGGTACAAAGACCTGGTGCACTATCTTCAACAAGGATATTTTCCTGAACATTGGAACTCCAAGAAAATAAGAGAATTACATTTGAAGTCAGCATCATATTTGAGAATTGATGGAGTTATTTTCAGAAAAAAAAACTATGATGGAGTTTTTCTCAGATGTCCGGAACGAGAAGATGCAGCCAAAGTCGTTAAAGAATTGTATGATGGCCCTGTTGGAGGTCATTTTTTAGGAGATACCAAAACACACAAGATTCTAAAGGTTGGATACTATTGGTTGAATTTGTTTAAAGATGCTCATGCATATGTAAGGAAGTGTGATACATGCCAAAGGAGTGGTGGAAGAGAAGCAAAGGTAGTGGGGCCATTACAACCAGTTATTATTTCTGAACCATTCGAGCAATGGGGAATCGATATTATTGGAGAAATAAATCCAAACTCTTCATTGCAACACAAGTACATCCTCACAGCCACATATTATTTTACCATATGGGTGGAAGTGGTCCTGTTATGAAAAGTAAACAGAGATGCAGTCATAGAGTTCGTACAGGACCATATTTTGACTAGGTTTGGGGTTCCAATTTCCTTGGTTTTTGGTAATGCATCTTATTTTTCGTCAATTAAACTTATTTCATTTGCTAATGAGAAAGGAATAAAGTTACATTATTTTCTTAACTATTATCCACAAGGTAATGGATTAGTTGAATCAACTAATAAGAATCTCATTATAATTTTAAAGAAAACTATCATAGAAAACCAAAGAAGCCGGCATATAGCCCTTTCTAAACCACTTTGGGTTGATTGAGTCACACCCAAGAAATCCTTCTGTGTGTCACCCTATACCTTATTTTATGGAAAGGAATCTATCTTTCCCCCTAATATTTTGTTCACTTCCTCTCAATTAACCCAGGAATCCAGATGATCTAATAGCAAAGTTTTACAAGCTCGAATCAATACTTTGCTGAAATTAGAAGAGTCTAGATCTAATTCTAAGTAAAGGTTTAAGCACTAGGAAGAGATTGTGAAAAGATGGTTTGACAAGCACGGGTTTGGGAATAAAGAGTTTGAAGTAGGATATTTGGTTATGAAGTGGGATCACCTGCATGACGAAAAGGGCAAGCACACTAAGTTTCAACATCTGTGGATAGGCCCATTTCAGATTGCAGAAGAGCTAGGCCCCTCGACATACAATCTACAAGATTTATAGGGGTGGAAAGACAATATTCCGATCAATGGTTTGGTTCTCAAAACTTATTTTACATAATGATTTTGAGGTTTTCTATACATAAATATACCCTTTTTTTTGCTTCAATTTTTTCGTAGTTAAATTTGCTTTAGTTAGGTTTGCTTTACTTTCTTTGCAATTGATTTATTTCAGTTTGTTTTATTTGTTGTATTTAGGTTTTCAAATAAGCTAGCACAACTTTTGGTGTTTGGGGGACATTGGAATCTGGACAAACTACAAATTTTTTTTACCGCAAAGCTACTTATTGGTTTTACTTGTATCAAAAAATGTATCATGATGAGATTTTTTAATCTGATAGACTATTTGAAGGGAGGTTATTTTATGAACACATTGAAGTCATGTTTTAAACCCTGATAAATAACTAAGGTAAGAAGAGTCTAGAAGACTATTTTTCACCTCCATCCAATTCACGTTAAAATATGTCCTAGGAAGCTAACATCAATGGACCCACAGAAAGGAAGTAGGTTGGATAGGTGTATGGTATTTAAATGATCCCATGCAACAAATAAAATATAGAAGGATTAAAAGAGTTCAAATTTCCTAGAAAGAAAGCATACATCAAAAGAAATACTAAATAAAATCAATAAGATGATGAGATTGCTGAGAGGTTCTTCTCCATCCGTGAGCTGAAAACAAATTATCTCTCACAGAAAAGGAAACTATGGATGGAAAAACCTAACCCAAGTTTCAAATAAAAGGAGCAATCCAAGAAGGCTCAAAATGACAAAAGTCCAAAAGAATTGGCAAAATAATGCAAAAGGCATGGAAATAACGAACAAATGCATATGTTTGTCCATACGTTGTTACAATCTTGTGGTGTATTATCTATAAGAAACCGAATGCAGAGGTAAATGAACCTCATATTTTTTACTTGAAAGAGTTATTTGGACTTTGAAAAACCTGGTTAATCTATCCTAATGGACTATAATCAATGTTAAAGTTCTAAATCTTAAATCGCTAGAAAGGTCTGGACATCTTAAAGAAATCTTAAATTTTGGGATGAGTTTGTCTAATAGCATACCTCGAAGCAATTTTTGCTTTTAAAAGATAGTTTTTCCAAAGATCCATGTTCACCAACCAGTCGCCAATTGGTGCTGCTGCAACTATTACCCCCCCCCCAAAAAATTTATTTTTTAGGACCCCCCTTTTTAAGTTTTAGTCTTTGGTGCATACATATTTTTGAGCTCTGAAGTCCAGCATTCATGACCTGTTTTCTTCAGGGGAAAAATTAGGAAATTGGTTTTTACTCCAAGGCAGAAAAAATATTTTTGATCCACCGCAGCGGATGATTCTCAGGTTTAACTCACTATGGCGGGTGACGTTTCAAGTTGGAGCCGCTACAGCATTTGGGTTTTTGTTACGCTTTGCTTGTTTTTATTGAATCCGACGAGATAGGTTTTTTTACCAGAATTTAGCCGCATCAGCGGATGAATTCAGGTCTTTGAGCTGCTACAGTGGATGTCTTCTTCAAAAGGCCACAGAGTGTATTTTTTCTTGCAAATGCATCAGAAGCTCTCCAGAGATTGAAGACAGGTGAATTTTGTGTTGAAAGTCGGAACTTGTTTCAATTCTTGTGCCCCGCTTCATTGGGCGGTTTTTTTGTTTCATGCCACAACGGCAAAGGGTTTCTTTTTCAACCGCTTGATCCTCATTCGGACCTCTTCATCATAATATTGGTCATATTTAACCTTATATGGCGGATTCCTTGTCGGGTTTCTCATATGATGCTATCAATCTGCTAATCCCTCTTTCCAAAAAGTGAGCCACTTTTAGCAAGCTTCTTTTCCACTTGACTTCATTTCGTCATCTGATGTGCTATGCTTTGGTGCTAACGGTGTCTTGAACTCGCGTGTGCGGGTTTTAAAGGCTTACCTACTGCCTTAAGTATCTTTTACCCATTTCTATCTATTTATACGCTAGTAAAAAGGGGTTTTTTTACCATTATTTGATTTCAGCGTGGAGAGTTCTAAAATCATGATTTTATCCCCTTTGGGCATTCATTGTGATTTGGTGAAACGGCCATCTAGAGCTCACATGGTGTGTTGGATTAGGCATCCACAACTGTTGTCGATCTTTTCTCCTGCTAGGTAGGTTTCATTTTACCTCCTTTTTGATTGGTGGTTTATTTGAAATGCAACCTATCAATTTTTGATATGTTGTGCTCGGGTTGGGTAGTTGGTTGTTTTGGTTAAAAGGGCTCCCTCCTTGTGTATTAGGTTTAGAACATTTCCTTTAGAATTTTGACCTTGCCATGGCCACCTTACTTGATCCTATGGAGTTTCATCATTTCTCCCACAGGCTTGGAAGCCAATGATGAACCCCCAAAGGCTCTATCTTTTCGTCGGATTGGGTCTGACCTTGTTCTCTCCCCAGTTTAGTTGTAGAGGCTACATTTTTCTTGATTCAGGAAAGCCTCTTAGGGTTTTTTTTTCATGCCATATCTCCTCGCTGAGGGATTTTGATCTTGGGGGTTGAAGCTAGGAAATTTCCGCCATACTACCTACAGGATTTTAGAGGTTTTTGAAACCAGTGGAGAGAGGATAGTTTAGGTTTTGGTTGCTCCCTATATTTTAGAATGTAGAGTATGCCCTAGCCAAAGCTCTCCTATGTTAAATGGTTTTTTTTACCAGATTTGGGTCTCACTAAGTTGTGGTGCGGTCTTCTAGTTCTAATGGGCGAGGAGATGTGGTAAAAAAATGACTTGCCAAATGTGTTAATTTTTTGATGTCATGAGCACTATTTTTTCTGAAACGCAGGAGTCTGTTTAATGATGAAATGCTAAGAAATTTTTGTGTTATTGCAGTTACATCTTGTACCAGACAGCATGACGAAGAAGAGAAAAAATAAGGCCAAGATCGTAGACTCTTATTCAGATGCAAAAAATATCACCCATACCCACAATGGAAATAATATATGAAGATACAAAGTCAGTCACTGGGACTAAACGTGAGTTCATGTGGGGTCAAATATAACACATGCTTGTGGAGAAGAAGGTTCCAGAGGCAGGGTTGGGGGACCTAGGCTTATAAGATAACATACTGAGATATGGAATCACCAAGGTATCCACTAGGATAGAGATGTTTCCTTGCGTAGAGGTTATCATATGGATTCTATCCAAATTGGACTCAACAGGTATGATCATGAACAACGTGGAGAATAAAACATTTGCATCCTTCACACCTAGATTTATAGCAAAAGCATACAGTTTTCCACCGTCAGAAATTAGCATGACCATGTACTGGGTAAAGGGATTAAAATTTTATTACATAGCTACAACAAAGATGATGGTAGTTGAAGGTAAGAATGTTAGGCATAAAAGATATGGGGATTACGAAACTGCTTATCTACGTACTCCTTAAAGAATGGTAGTACTAATGCTGAGTAGGATTTTAGGTAGATCCAATGGTAGATATTATATGTTTGGATGGATTCCACTTATTTACTATGTATCCATTAAAGGGACAATTTTTAATTGGCCTGACATAGTATCCAATAGCCTATCTACCTCCATCACTATAGCCAAAGAAGGTTTGCACCAATGAAAATTGAAATTCTATATGGGATGTTTTTCGGTTGACTGCATACCTTGTTTCCACCCATTTGAGAAACTAAACTGCCAGTGGAAAGGAGGAAAATATCCTATTTACATAGCATATCAGATACTATGGGCCCACAAATACCACAATCACTTCCAGCTAATCTGTGAAGAGTTATTGATGCCTCTGTACCAACTAGTTTTCTTGGAGGAGTGTAAGTGCCTATCTGAAGGTGCTTTGTCATCTATCAAAGATTTTGGGAATTACTTATTCTCTAAAGAAGGTACATACCTGAGCATGTAGTTGTGTTTCCCCCACTACCTTTCTATGTGGGGAGTTATAAGTTTACTAAATTCAAGAGTGAGCTTGAGTTCATTAAGGAACTAGAAATATTCCATTTCAATGAGAAGATATTTCACCAAAATGATTCCCAAGGCAGGGTTGCAGCTCATCTGGAACTCCTCAAGGTAAATTTGAAATATGTCAATTATGTGGAGAAGGATGAAAAAGTGTACATGAATGTCTGCAACATCATCGTATTGAACAAGTGGCTTAAAAGGAAGACCACGATAGTTGGAGTTAAAGGCAGTAGCAGTAGAAATCCGGAACCAAAGGGACAAGAGGAAGAAGCTGTGAGAAAAAAAAAGAAGAGACTTCCCATAGATTGGAAGAAGGTGCAAGAAAAATTTTAGCTGAAGAAGCCTAGCGAGAAAAGGAGGAACAAGAAGCTTCCAAAAAAGAGAAAGAAGAATCTTTCATAAAATAGTAGGAAGGAGAACAAAGGAATAAATCATGAAGCTATCAAAGATAATATTATAGAGTTGGAAATATTAATAGCTCAAGAAGCTTAAAATCCATAGCAACAAGCACAAAACCAGGGAGAGGTGACAAAAGAACAAAGGAAGAAAGACTAGGAAGATCTAGATAATGAAAATTGGGGACAAGATCCTGCTCAGGACAGCATCAAGAAAATCACTTCCACTTTAGGCAGTATACTTATGGGAGGACATTCCCTATGGTTGAATTGGGGTTGGTTCCATTTACCCGATCCAAACAGAATGAGGTGGAATTCCTAGAAAATGTATTTTTTGATCCCAAAAGGAAGTCCATTGTGTAGAGAATAGAAAAGACTTTGAAAATGGGAATCCAGCCCAAGATCACCACAGTGACTGAGAAGATGGTTGTAAAATATGTAGATGAAGACCCGAAACAAATGGCCTCCATGGGTATCGCAACTACACATGCAAATGTTCATAATATTAGTAAACTTAGAGAAACACTTGATCAGTATAAGGGTAAAATGGTAGAGATGAAGGAGGTCTTAAGAAAGGAGGAAGGAGTGGGTCGAGAGTCAAAGAGAAAATATGAATCCACTCTTTTAGACTATGAGAGGCTTCAACAGGACTACCAAATGCTAGGAGAGGAATGGGATACGTTGAGGTTATCAAACATGACCCTTGATAGGAAGAAGCAAAAATTAGAGAGCAAGTGTGTAGAGATGGAAGCACAGAAATCCACATTTGATCAACAATAAGAGTAGTATAAAGCCCAAATCACGGGATTGGAAGGCCAAAATAGTTCCTTGGAAGTATTGTTTAAAGAAGCCAATGAATGAAAGGTGGATATAATGCCTCTGAAAGATCATGTCTTCCCACTTAGAGGTAAAATATATCAAGTACAAGTTAAGCTCATAGAAGAGGTTTTCAAAATTAAGCAAGTAGAAGCTAGACAGGAAGATATCGCAGTTGTAGCTACTGAATTCAAGGAAAATACCCATGACATTGTAGAGACAATACAAGGACAGCTGACATGGTTGGAGACAAATCAAGATCCTCTAGAAAATGCAGCAATAAAGAATCCACAGAGGTTGTAGCTTGAGTATGATCTCATTAATTTCAGTAACAGAGCTGTTGAGAGGCTGATAGAGGTAGTCGAGACGAGATCAAACAAATGCAAGTAATTTTATAAGAACGTTCTTACAACTCATAATATATTCCAACCATAGTCCAAAAATTTTTTACAGGAGTTTCCAGCCCATGAAGAACACTTGAAACACCTGCATGACAGGATGCAGGAGGATGACTTGGTATACAGATGATTAAAATTCAAAAAAAAAAGGTGATAAAGGGTGTTATAGTTGATTTTACCACACATGGTGAATCACACTTTTATGGCCTTCCTTGTCCCTATGCAGACTCCTAAGACCCCATGGACCATTTTTGTTCCTTTGGTGTTTCCTAGATCATCCCTAAAAACATGCTTAAATTGCCATACGTGACTTTTAAAACCTTTATCGCATATATACGTGGGTTTGACCTCTAAAACCGCGTACATCGGGTTGTGCGCAAAAGGCCAAATTCTTTTGGAGTTTTCCTTGATGTGGATCCAAATAACTGGTCTCTTGGCCTTCCATATGCCTTGAGATCACTCAAACTTGACCTTTCATTACCCCATCGAAGAGTTATATAAGGAACCCTTTGGATACATTGAAGGCATATGAGGAATTGAGAGCAACAAAACTATAGTCCATTGTTGCCAGAACTTGTTCTTGAGTATGTATCCCCTTTATCCCTTGGAGAACTTTTGTGTTCTTCCCAAGCTTGCCTTTTTCTTGTGAGCTTGCTATCAAGAGATGGAGGATTGAAGTGGTGGAGGCCCAAGTGGGGGACTCGGTTTCTCTGATTCGCAGACGTGCTGACAGAGGTTGTATTCATTGTAATCTCTGATTTTATATTAATAGAAATATCTTTTCTTGTCCAATAATGTGTGTTTGAATGAATATTTTATCCATGGATGATTTCAAATTCTTATATGTTATTGATTTTATATGCTAGAGTAGAGCTAACAAAAATATATATAGCATGCTTGTATTGTTTATTAAATGTTGAGGAAGCAATTTATCAATTCAAGCTAGAGTTGTAAAGCTCAACGGGGATCTACATCAACCGTCTGGAATAAGGTACGAATCGAGATCCTTTAGTGTTAGTTGTTTGATTTCTCTTGCATATAGGAAAGGATTGATTTCTGGACTTAAGTAGTTGTGGTACCCCAAGCCATAGGAATTTCTCTCGGTAACAGAATTGGCGAATCCACTGGGGAGGTCCTAGTAGTTGTCCTTTGGGGGTTTTTATCAGCATTCAATGTTCTTGAGTTTCTCTTATTTTTCTGTTTCTATGTCAGGTATGGGGGAATGTTTGCCTGGTAGTGTCTGATTGGTGTGAAGTTTGTCTTAGCTTGTCTATTTTCCTTTATTTTTGTACATTTCTCTTCCTGTACGTGAGTTTTTAACTCACAGTCATGTATACATGTGGCTTTGACTTCTATATCTGCATACATATGTGGGTTTACTGCGAACAGTCACGTATGCCCTTTGTTTTTCCTTCTAGAGAAAGATTGATTGCTGCTTGGTGAATTTTGATGATTGCTGAGTCTCCTTTGATAATGCTAGAGTCTGTATACACCTCTGTTTCTAACCAGAGACATTTTTTTTAGGGTAAATTTCTTTTTTGAGAATGTTCTTGTCCTTGCATTTTCAATTTTTTGTTTTGGGATTAGTGCATAAGATTTATTTTATGTTAGTACTTTGTGTGAGTGTTGTTTTATTGTGGTTGCTGATTCTGGGGGTAGTAAAATCATTCTTTTGCTTCAGTATCTCATTTTTATTCAAAAAATACAAAAATATTTGCTTCTTTGCATCATTATGCATTGCACTTTGCATTTTGCATGGTACTTGCACTAGATTTCCTTAGAGTATTAGTCAAGATTTCATATAAGAATGATTGCATTTGTCATTCAAAGAAATTTTTTGCATTTCATGTAGTGGCATGCCCTATTTTTCATTCGACGCAATGCATTTGCATTGATTGTTAGGTGTGCATTTTACTTCATGTTGCATCATAATACCATTGGTTGCATGACCATCTACCTCTTTTGAGTAATAAAGCCAAATAAAATCAACGCTTAATTAAAATGGACTACACTATTTTCTTTGATAGGGTACACCAACAAGATTAGGTTTTAGGGTCTTGGAATAGTTCATTGTGAGTAAAATATCCAATACCACTAAACAATAACATGTATGTGTCTATCCAAGTGAGAGTGTGAAATTCCTTAGTATAATTAGTGTTTCTCAGGATCCTCCTCTCAAAATGGAGTTAAGCACGAGGCAGTGTGAGCGGTTATTGATTGGGATGACCCCTAGTCTTAACTGAGTAGCACCGGACATATATTCCAAGATTGTATTCATATCTGGGGGCTCTTTTGAGAGTTTCAGACTTTGCTACCCTGCCCATACGGTCAATCCCGTCTACGAATATCCTCCTGAGCATTGATTATATTGAGGTGACCTTAGTTTCCTTACCTAGGATATTGAGGGGGTACTTTGCAAGGGTTATTCTGTGGGTTTCCTGACTAGGTTAGGGTCGGACAGCACAGTCGCTTTATGCGTTGAAGCTAAGGGCCACAATAATTGGTTACAAACCTTCGCTTGTTGTGTATGGGAGTCTCAAGCCTCTCCTAGGCGAGACATACCTGCTTCATTTGGGAGCTCACTTATCCTACCCTTGATTTCTTGTGTTTGGATTTATATTTTATTAGTGTATGCTTTGTGCACATTAGCTTGCCTAGGGTTTGTGTAATTAGTGAGTCTTTTTCATTTTTTAAGTCATTGTGGATTCAGGTGTGGATCCTCACCATTCTCATCGTTTAGCAGGACTTCCACCTTCTACATCTTCTCCTCCTTTGGGAGAGAGAAACATGCGGTCTAGGCAGACCCCTTCACACATTGATTCACACACGATGGGAGATGATGAAGATGGTATTCCTAAGCTATCTTCTCCACCTCAAGTGGAGGACAGAGAGTTTACTCCTACATTTGATCCTTCACCTGATATGCCTGCACATTTTGGTTTTGATCCTTCACATGAAAGAACTACTCACTTTAGCTATGATCCCTCATTCACAAGTCACCAGTATTGGATGCCGGATGACGAGACTCATCATGAACCCGTGAGCACTAGTTATGGTAGTTATGGTATGTCTAGTATCCCTACACATGATATTGTATTTCATGTCGAGTCAGAGTTTGAGCTTAACACTATGCCTGGAGGCACTCCTATTCCTTACCATGCAGAGAGGTTTGGGAGCATGAGTCACATTGCACCTTCCATCTTGGTGGTGGAAGTTACATCACATATCCCTCCTAGACCTAGTGTTAGTAATCCTATTAGGATACTAGAACCTTGACGAGTGACTACAGGGAACACCACATACATAATTTCACATGTCCCTTCGTCCTTTATTCCTTGTTCTTCGAATGTTATTCCTCCCCCTCATTCACGTGGTCCTTCGGGTCGGAACGTTGCTACGAGTCATTTCTGTACTGCTGCTACTCGCACAGTTGTGTCTCAGAGTCAAGTACCTCCTATTGTTTCGGGAGGTCATATTCCTACTTATGGAGGTCATGTTACTACTTTCGGAGCATGTATTCCTACTTACAGAGTGTCTCGTGGGACATCTCATGGGATGTCTTATGGACCTTATTATGGGATGCAGTATGGACATGGTTATTCACCTTATGGGTATGGGTATTAACAACCCGCTTATTCTCTGAATTATGGCTTCCTAGCCCCACATAGTCAAGGTACAGCACATTATGGTGCTTCCATGCCACCCTACATGGGTCAAACGGGAGGAGGGAACTATGGCCAAGGCCATGGTGGTTATGGTAATCAGGTTTATGTGAACCAAAATTATCAATGAGATGGGCATTGACCTGCTCATCCTAGGCTCCCTTTCCTCGCAACGCTAAATATTCCTAACTTGTCAATACTGACGACCGATCCCGTATCTCATGACCTGGCTTGGTTGGCTGTCCCTAATAAGCTTCCCTCTGAAATTCCCAAATTTTAGGGCAAACTAGGAGAAGATCCGAGTGAACATGTTACTACATTTCACCTATGGTGCTCTTCAAATTCCTTACACGAATATTCGATCCATTTAAGGCTGTTTCAACGCACCCTTACAAGGCCTGCCACAAAATGGTATATAGAGTTACCTAGGGGGGAATTCACAATGTTTGATGACCTCGATATGATTTTTATCAACCACTTCCAGCTACCAGTGCCTTACGACATTGGTATAGAACTCTTGTCGACATTTTGGTCAGATAAAGCCATGCATATCTTGGACCATATCCAAGAGTGGCATAGATGGAAGAGATTGATTAAAGCCTTCATACCACCGGAGTTTCTCCTCAAATGGTTCCTTAAATCGTTACTGCCTTACATAGTGAAGGATGTTTCTACATCCAGATTTAAGAATGATGAACAAGCCATTTTTAGGGCACTAGAATTAGACTTGATTTATGCTCAATTTGGTTTGTTATATGAGATCATTCCTAATGCTCCGCATTCTAGTTTCAACCCTAAGGTAAAACCTGGACTATATGTCAATGGCATTGTTGGTTGTACGAGTGCAAAACCTGTAGATTCAGTTATGAAATAGGTCAGTTAATTATCTATCAACCAATCTACCTCAGGACAAGCTACGGCTTCGTCTCAACCCACCCAAATGGTGAGTGTGCTTTCGGTACAATCGTCGGACCAGAAGGGGTAATCAGCAACCTGGAAGGAATAAAAAGAAGGGTAAAAAAAATCGTAAGGGTGGGAATAGGTATGAAAATGACAAATCTAATGACAAGAATGCCTGAAATGCTAGGGGAGCCAAGTAGCCTAAATGTAAGGTTAAGTTTCCTTGCAAGTTTTTGTAAGGATGACCATCTCACTCACTTGTGCCCTCAGATTGATGAAGCATTGAGATTCATAGCACAGGGCCCAACTGTGCTGACCAACCCTTTACCTCATAATAAAAACATTAACTTGAGGACCCATGATTAGTCTGGTGGTGATCAATATCCATCGGAGTTTGGTGGTCATGGTTGCATCAACATGGTTAATGCTACTAAGGTTGTGACTAGTGGGAAGGACTATGGTTCATCACAACCCGACCTTGGAAAGGAACCTGATCCACCTGGGAGTCCTTTGCGTATTGAAAAACCTATGGATAAACCTGAAGTTGCACCTTTCATTCCTAAGGGAGTCCCTAAGAGTTCGGGGCACAATCCTAATGCCCGAGCCTCCCAGAACTATTCTGTTGTCGAGGATTTGGGCCACACTCCTTGTGCGTTGTCTACACTTGAAGTACTTCAGAGTTGTCATTTGCAAAGGAAGTATTTACTTTCTTCCCTAGGTGTGAACAATGATAATTCTTCCTCTGTGATCAAATTTGAAACCGCTGGATTTCAACCTCACTTTCCTTACTATGTGTCTATCTTGATTCACATAGAATGTCTTAACATGACCATCAAATGTACTACGATTGACGAAGGCACTGATGCTTTCGTGATGTGTTTGGTGTGTTGGAAGGGTTTGGGTTCCCCCGAGCTGTCTAAATTCGGTACCATGTTGACTGCTTTCAATGGAATATCATTTCGACCACACGATATTCTTCCTTCTCTTAAGGTCCATTTGGGGAGGAATACCGTTGCGATAGAGGTCGAGGTGGTTGCTGCACCCCTTGACTACAATTTGTTGCTGGGTAGGAATTGGATGTACAGTATGCAAGCCATAGCTTCTTCTATATTTCGAGTTGTATGGTTTCCTTTTAATGGGAAGATAGTTACGATTGATCAAACATCATTTAAGAATACATCGGTTTCCGCATCTTTGGGAGCTTCCATCCCTATTGTAGAGCACTCTCAGCCAACAACTGGGAGTGTGGGTGTTCACATGTATCCATCCCTTATGGGAAGCTTTAATTGTCCTACACCTATCCTTATGATAGGGTCTAGTCCTAGTGAGGCTTCGTCATCGGTAAGATCGGTGTCTTTTCACACAACATATATGGAATATCCTTGGGTTCTTCCTACACCTAGTCCTTGGAATGAGCCCATTGAGATAGACATTTCGTTTCCTACAACTATGATATTTAATCAAGCTAATATTCCATGTGTTGCAGAGCCTAGTCCTTCCTCTTCACAAATGGAGGAGGAGTACCCGTGTGTACTACCTGCATGTGTAGTTCAGTCTTCTTGCACACAGGACTAGCTTGATAGGGTTTTTCGTTCTGATTAGGCTATTATTGAGGCTATGTATGGGGTCAAGCCACCTTGGGAAGAGTTGAATCATAGATCTTATTTTCTTCTTGAGATTGATCGTTTGGAGTGTGAAGACTATAAGTGAATTCTTAGTGGGAGAATTGGTATTCCCAAGGTTCCATTAAGCTCTCCTGGTCCAATGGCTAACGAAAACATGGTGAATATATCTCATACCATCCCTATCAATATCTCTTGCAATCCTGGAAAGATTAAGAATGTTTATATTGGGGCAGAATGTTCCCATGCTGATATTCAAGAGTACACTAAGTTGTTTAAAGAATTTCGTGATATCTTTGCTTGGCCTTATGATGAAATGCCAGGTATCGACCCTCACATTGTTGAACATGAGATTAAAACTTACCCCAATGCTGAGCCTGTTCGACAATGCTTACGTGTGGTGAATCCTAGGAAAGAACCCGCGATTAAGGCTGAGATAGAAAATATGTTAAATGTCAGTTTTATCTATCCCGTTCCCTTGATTAAGTGGGTTTCAAACTCCGTTCCGGTTGATAAGAAGCAGGGAACGATCTGCATATGTACTGATTTCCATGATTTGAATCGTACCTGTCCTAAATACAATTTCCCCACACCGTTTATTGATCAAATTTTGGATGAGTGTGCAGGAAGCGAGGTATTTTCCTTTATGGATGGCTTTTCTAGATACAATCAGATACAAATTAAACCTGAGTACCAACATAAGACTACCTTTATTTGTCCTTGGGGAACCTTTGCATATCGGAATATGATTTTTGGCCTTAAAAACGCTAGAGCCACCTTTTAGTGGGCTATGAACTTGATCTTTAATGATCTCAAATCAATTATTGAAGTCTTTTTGGATGACCTCACCGCTCATTCTCACATGAGAATGCATCATTCCTACCATTTGAGATTAGTGTTCAAAAGGTGCCGCCATTATTTGGTTAGGTTAAATCCTCACAAGTGCATCTTTTTCCTGAAGTCTAGTCACTTATTAGGATTCATTGTCTCCAAAGAGGGTATAAGAGTCGACCCTTTAAAGGTTGAGGCAATACTTCAATTGTATCCCCCAAAAAACATTAGACATCTTCAATGCTTTCAAGGCATGGAAAACTTCTTATGGAGATTCATCATGAATTTTTCCAATTTGACCAGAGGCTTTATGTGTATTTTGAATAAGGACACTACCTTTTACTGGGATGAGCAAGCCCAGGAGTCCTTCGATGCACTTAAATGAGCTTTAGCATCGGCCCCGGTGATTAGTCCACCCGAGTATAGCCGTGACTTTCTATGGAGACGATTGGTATGGTTTTTGTTCAAGAGGATGAGGAGCTCCAAGAGCATGTCATATATTATCTGAGCTAAAACCTCATTGATGCAGAGATCTATTATTCCCATGTGGAGAATCTTGCCTTAGCTACCGTCCATGCGGTTCAAAGATTGAGACACAATATTCTCCTTCGCCAGACCTTGGTGGTTGCCCATGTCAATCCTTTTCAGTTTTTCCTCACTAGAAGGATGATAGGGGGAAAGTATAATAATTGGATTGTCATCGAGCAAGAATTCTATATCAAGTTTGTTTCAGCAAAATCAAAGAAATCGTTGATTTTTGCAGAGCTTATATCTGATTTCCCGAGTGAGGAGGAGGATGAGGCTTGTGAAGATACATTTTTCAATGAGCACATGTTATTGATATCAAATTTGGATCCATGGTATGGAGACATTATCATATATTTACAAACATTGAAGGTCCCTACTCACCTCTCATGGGATGAACGATGACGATTACGTCATGCATCCAAGAATTACCTCATAGTGGATAACACATTGTACTATTGTGGGGTAGATTCCATTTTACGTCGTTGTTTAACTCATGAGAAGGATGATCTTGTGCTAAAATATTGCCATGGAGGGGCATGTGATGGTCATTTATCTAGGCTTTCTACAGTCCAAAAAATCTTGAGAGTGGGTTATTTCTGGCTGTCAATATTTAAAGATTGTGTCAATATGGTTAAGAAGTGCCACCCTTGCTAGGTGTTTGCACGTAATATGAGCTCGCGTCCTGACCCATTACATCCCATTATCACCGCCGGTCCCTTCACTAAGTGGGGGCTTGATAAGATGGACTTCAACCTAGCTTCAGCTGGGGGGAATCATCATATTATCATGGTTGTTGACTACTTCATGAAATGGGCTAAGGCTATTCCTATAGTAAAATCCGATGGTGAGACAGCTGCACACTTTTTATTCATCCAGATTATTACTCGATTCGATATTCCGAAAGAGCTTGTCACTTAACATGGTAGGCACTTTCAGAATCACATGATGGAAGAGTTGGCCTCGAAGTTAGGGTATAAGCAGGAGCATTCTTCTTCTTATTACCCTCAAGTGAATGGACAAGTTGAAGCAGTGAATAAATCACTCAAGTCTATTCTCCAACGAACCGCCGCACAAAGAAAGACTAATTGGCATATTATGTTATATCCTGCTTTGTGGGCTTATAGGACCGCGGTTAAGATAGCCATCGATTTTTCTCCATATCAGCTTGTACATGGAGTGGAGTCTGTATTACCGGTTGAGTGTGAAATCCCTTCTTTGAAGCTAGCCATAGATCTCTTACCAGACACCTCTCCATTGGAGGAACGTTTGGTCCATTTAGAGCGGCTTGATGATCAGCGCCAAGATGCTTTAGTGGCTCTAGAAGTGAATAAGCATCACTTTAAGGTCCAATACGATAAATTTGTCCATCCCAGGAGGTTTAGTGAAGGAGATTTGGTCCTTTTGTGGGATCATGATAAAGAACCCTTGGGGGAAGGAAAATTCAACCCCATGTGGCATGGTCCTTACGTAGTTAAACATGTGTTAGAGAAGGGTGCTTATGAACTAGTAGATTATGAGGGGATGACCTTGGCAGAGCCTAGAAATGGACTCTATATTAAAAAATACTATGCATAACTTTCAGCTAGGGCTAACTATTGAATATTATTATAAAACATTTTGCATGGTTAGGTCTTTCTTATGATGATCGGGTTTGTTTATTAGCTTACGTTTCTTATGGTAGATGTCAATGGAGTCTTCCATATATATAGGATTCATGGATGGTGCAAGCCATCACACTCAACACTCAGCCTCTGCTGCTTGGGTGATTTATACTCCTATGGGTCAGGTATTGTCTTTAGGAGGCATATGTTTACAACCCTTTTCAAAGAATGTTCCTAAATATAGTGTCATTATCGAGTTCTATGGGATGCCATTTCACATGGTGTTCTATCTCTTGAGGTACGTCTTGATTCAGAGTTAGTAGTGTCACAACTTAATGGCTTGTATCATGTTAGAGATCCAACATTATTATGGATATTCTTACATGTGAGATTGTTAGAACGACAATTTGACAACATAACATACATACATGTTCCAATAATTAATAATCAAGTTGCTGACTCATATGTTAACTATGTGTTAGATTGGCATTTGTTTCATAGACAATAAGCTCATCACATGCATACATTTTTACACATGTAAATAAATAAACCAATCATCATAAAAAAAAAATCATTAAAACATCCAAAATGTGATAATACATAGTGTCATAATACAAAAATGGGGCTCTCTAGCCACCAAAATATAAATACACGGTAGTAAAAAATGTATCACTCCCAGGTATCTAAGCCTGGGGAGGAGGAGGGGGGTTATGATCATGGAATGTCACCACGGCTCTAACCAGCTCTCTAAATAACCACACCCATGCTCATGGCACACCCACCACCTAACGCTGCATGGCCTCAGGTAGGTCCTCGACCTGTGCCATGAGTACCCTATGTGTTAGTTGCATGAAGTTGGTATAAATGCTTTGGAGCGTCCGCTCTGCATCCACACCCGTAATGTCATCTCCTCTTCCCCTCTGTCTATGATGAGGGAAGCCTTCAGGCTGCCATGGTCTTACATATGCATGCATATGATAGGATGTCACTATGTGTTGTTATGCAAAAACATGTCTTTTTGATTCCATGTATCAAAAAAAACAAAAAAAATAAATAACTCAAAAATCTTAAAAAGAGGGTTGGGATTCGTTACTAATGTCACCATATGCCGATCCTGGTTGTAATGGCATGTCAGGGTCTCCCTGAAAATCTATCCCTGCATAAGGGTAATCATCGATGGAAACTATCTGTCATTGCCACCATGGAAAGAAATCAGCTGGATAAGGGTTGGACACCATACCTCCACCCAGTCTACGCATCGCATCTGCCCAATGTCATTGGACTAGATCTTGAACCCCGTGAAGAGTAACGTCAACTCTAGGGCTCAATCCTAGAACATGCTTAAAGAAAAACGTGCTCAGTATGGTACTGAAATTGAAGTTTCGTACTCGTCCCATCTTGCACTCACTGAGCTGGTGTTTCATGTTTCCCAATTGTGCATTGCTCCAATCGTACGCCGTGGGTCTCATCCACTCTATTGCATAGAACATTAGAGGCCACGAGGCCTGGTGGAGTGAAGCTAGCCCTGCTATCCTACCCAGTGTCAATAGAATGGCCTTTAGGCCTAGCACTTGTATGGAGTTAGTTAGGATCTGACTCCTAACCTTCCCTATGTCCGAATAATAATACGCGGCTATGTACTCATCTATGGTGAGGCCACCTCCAAGCCCACAAGATCATAGGTTCACCACTTCTCCCTGTCGAGAAAGTCCAGTAATAAATTATATGTCCTCAACCTCTATGGTGAGGGACATCCCATCAATATGGAAAGACTCTGAGTCGGGATCCCAATATTCTACTAGCATCTGCAGCAGTCTTGGTTTGTCTCTTAAGCCACCAAGACACCAAAACTTGTAAAGCATACATGCACAAAGATCCTGTTGTGTCATTAGATCACCATGTACTGTTTCTTCTACATCCCCGTGCTCGCGTTCTCTCCATTCTAGAACCATCCTGCACATTGAATTCAAGTTGAGACATTAGAACATTTAAAAAACCTTGAACACAGCCTCATATGCAACTGTTTTCTAAACAACTGCATATGTACGTGACTTTGAGGGCTTTTTCCACATATATCTAGCCCTATACGCAGAAAAATCCTCGATTTCAACATGGGTCGTGGCGCGTACTTTAGAATGGCCTAGAATCCTGATTTGACCATGGAAAATTGTAAAATTTGCATGAAATGGAAAGAGTAGGGCATGGGTAATTACCTGGAAAAAATGGTAATGGATTCCACCTATTGGATTTCCCAGAATTTGTTGTTGAAGTTCTGAGCTCAATTGGGTAAAAATTTCAAATGTTATATAATGTTTTGAATTTTTTACTATTTATAGAAATTTTTCAAATTTTTGAAAAATTTTACCCCCTTTTCTATAGTTTGGACCGTTTCTAATCCTTTTGGACCATTTTTTACTAATATATGATGTAGGAGACCATTTTGAGCGCCATTATGACCATTGTGTTGACCCGTTCATGTTAAATTTTCATACGCTAAGCTAGATCATTAGTATTTGATTTCAATTTCATAACAAAAGCATATAAACAGAAATAATTGATAGATAGAAAAGCACAACCATACAAAAGAGAACACAAAGATTTAACCTGGGAAAACCCTGAAGGGAAAAATTGAGCAAAAGATTCCTCAATAGAGATGCCCTAAAAGATAAGAGATAAAACCAACAAGAAGATCAAAGCCTGATCCTCCTCCTTCTCCAGATACTTCTCTCTCTTCTCCACTAATGCGCTATAGAAGTGAGAGTGTGTGTTTCAAATGAGGAGAGACACACCTCTATTTATATTCATCCATTCACTTTAATCAACTCATCTGACATGTAGGCTCGAGTTACACATGTAGGCTCAAGTAACCACACTGGGGTGCTAATGACCCACCTTTACAATTAGAGGGGACTACCTCATGAATCTTATTAGTTCTTCCGATTAGAAGCATCGGGGTACAAAGTAATACAAGTGGCTCTCCTTTTAGGACCATCGGGGACCACAAAAGATACATATAGAATATTCTTCAAAGTTACAATATTTAAACACTCCCCCTTAACGAGAAGGGTATTCTACAACAACATCAACAACAACAATAGTAGGAGAGAGATAGAGGACAGCATCAACATCATTAGGGTAACACATCTATAAATCATTGGAAGCTTTTCAACATCATATAGTCTTCGTCTTCAATCTTCAACAACAAAAACTCTTTGATCAACATCAACATCTTTTGAGATTTTGATCAGCAACATCTTCAACACTTTAAAATTTCGATCAACAACATCTTCAGCAACATTTTCAGCACTTAGACCTTTCGATCAGCAACAACATCTTCAGCACTTTGACTTTTTGATCAGCAACATCTTCAACACTTTGAACTTTCGATCAGAAACAATATCTTTAGCATTTTGATCAGCAACATCTTCAGCACTTTGATCTTTCGATCAACAAAAACATCTTCAGCATTTTGATCAACAACATCTTCCTTACTTTGATCAGCAACAACTTCTTCAGCATTTTGTTCTTTCGATCAGCAACATTATCATATTCTGATCAGTAACATCATGATTAGCACCATCATACCTCAACTCTTGAACAGAATCATCATCATCATATTCTGATCTTTTTATCAGTACGTTGTCATCATCACATACTGATCATTTGATCAATACATCATCATCATCATACTTTGATCTTTTGATCAATACATCGTCATCATCATACTCTGATCTTTTGATCAGTACATCATCATCATCATACTCTGATCTTTCGATCAGTACATCATCATCATACTCTGATCCTTTGATCAGTACATCATCATCATCAAGATGTGACCTTTCGATCACTACATCGTAATCATCATAATACTCTGATCTTTCAATCAGTACATCATCATCATCATACACTGATCTTTCGATCAGTACATCATCATCATCAAACTCTGATCTTTTGATCATTACGTCATCATCATCACACTTTGATCTTTCGATCAATATGGCATCATCATCATATTTTTATCTTTCGATCAATACGCCATCATCATCATACTCTTGATCTTTCGATCAGTACATCGTCATCATCACACTCTGATATTTCCATCAGTATGGCATCATCATCATACTTTGATCTTTCGATTAGTACATCATCATCATCAGCAGCAACCTGCAATCCACATCTCAAAGATAAAAAAGTCTTTGGTTCACTTTTGGACTTAAAGTCTAGGGATGATGCAATCCCACAGCATTCTCGACAACCAAAGTTACCATATTGATTATGAGATAATCAATCCCTATCACTTTAGGACTAAGTCCAAGGATGATGCAATCCTACCACATTCACAAGGACTGAAATATCCGGATACATTTTGAACCGAGGTTCAAGGATGATGCAATCCCACCACTTTCACGGCAGCCAAGACCTCCGGATACATTTTGAACCGAGGTTCAGGGATGATGCAATCCACCACTTTCATGGGAGCCAAGACCTCTAGATACATTTTGAATCGAGGTTCAGGGATCATGCAATCCACCACATTCACGAGGGGTGAGACCTCCAGATACATTTTGAACCGAGGTTTAAAGATGATGCAATACACCACTTTCATGGGGGCCGAGACCTCCGGATACTTTTCGAACTGAAGTTCAGGGATGATGCAATCCACAACTTTCATGGGGGCTGAGACCTCTGGATACATTTTGAACCGAAGTTCAGGGATGATGCAATCTGCCACTTTCATGGCGGTCGAGACCTCTAGATACATTTTGAATCAAAGTTCAGATATGATGCAATCCTACCACATTCATGGGGGCTGAGACCTCTGGATACATTTTGAACCGAAGTTCAGGGATGATGCAATCCCACCACATTCACGGGGGAGGAGACCTCTGGATACATTTTGAAATGAAGCTCAGGGATGATGCAATCCCACCACATTCACGAAGATCGAAGTCACCGGATCTATTTTGGACAGATGTCCCAGGATAATACAATCCCTCTTCATTCTCGAGGACTTAGGTCATTGGACCACTTCTGGACAGATTTCCCGGGATGATACAATCCCTCTTCATTCTCGAGGAACGAGGCCACTGAATCACTTTAGGGAATATGCCCAGGAATGATACAATCCCAATGCAACATCACTACTCCCCCTTTCGAGGAAGGTCCTTCCGAACCACACCAAGCTTTTCTTGAAAGTGTTCGAACTTTATTCGAGACAGAGGCTTCATTAACACATCAACATCTAAACCATCATCATCTACATCTTCAGTATGTGAATACTGAACTATCACCATTTGTGTCTCCAGTATGTGAATACTGAAAGCATCATCATCTATATCTTTAGTATAGAAATATGGAATCACCATCATCTATATCTCGAGTATGTAAATACTGAAACATCATCTATATCTTCAGTATGGGAATACTAAAATCATCATCATCTATATCTTCGGCATGGGAGTACTAAAACATCATCATCTTTATATTCAGTATAGAAATATTGAATCACCATCATCTGCATCTATAATATGTAGAAATACCAGATTTCTATGTGTTACAACGGAACAGAGGGTTCTCTGTCATCACAACTCTGGTTATCACATAGAATCATTGTAGTATCCATGTTCAGGTCAAAGAGACCTAATATCAGTTTCTGAATCCATATGGCTTCACAACTTAGCAGAGCAATTTGCTATGTATTCTGCTTCAGTCGTGCTAGGAGAAACACTGGATTGTTTCCTACTAAACCATGAAATCATAGTAGATCCCAGGCTATAACATCCACCCGATGTTCTTTTTCTGTCCGAAACTCTTCTAGCCCAATCTGCATCTGTATAGCCATACAATGTATACTCATGGCTACCATCATAGTATAGACCAAAGTCTATAATCCCTTTCAGATATCCCATCACGTGTTTTGTAGCTACTAGGTGAACCCGTCTTGGTTGAACAAGATATTGACTTAAGGTGTTCATAGCAAAACAAATGTTTGGTCTGGTATTTTTTAAGTACATCAATGACCCAATGATCTGTCTGTAATGAGACACATCCACTAACTCTGATGAGTCATCAACTAACAGCTTCAAGTTGGAATCCATGGGTGTGGCCATGAATTTGCATTCCAACATATTGAATCTCTTCAGTATCTCTACCGCATACTTTCCCTGGTTGATAAATATTCCTTCTGAACTTTTCCATACTTTCAGACCTAATAAATAATGCATTAACCCAAGGTATTTCATCTCAAATTCTACTGCTAGTTTCTTCTTGCATTCCATGATCTATTTCTCATTCCATGTCAAGAATAAGTCATCCACATATAATAATAGGACAATAGGTTCATCTTCTACAACCTTGAGATAAAGGTTAGGATCAACTTTACTCTTGGTAAAGCCCATAATTGACAGGAAACTGTCTATCCTTCCATACCAAGATCTGGGAGCTAGCTTCATGCCATAGAGGGCCTTCTTCAACTTACATATATAAGTCCATCTGTCTTCAACTTCAAATCCTTGTGGCTATTCAATGTAAAACTATTCCCCAATCATACCATTAAGGAAGGCTTGTCTTTACTTCATCATGGAAGCAAGTACTATCATAGTTCTGAAGGAAGTGTACCTTGCTTCCTGGAGTAAGTGTATCTTCAGAATTAATTCCCTATTTATAAAAACTTCTAGCCGCAAGTCTTTTCTTACTTCTATCAGCAACATATTTTATCTTGCAAATCCATTTGTAAGATACCACATTCTTGCTTTCTGGTTTGACTACTATATCCCAAACATCATAACATCTTCCATGAGTTTGTCTTGTCATATAATCAACAAATCCTAGTCTTTTGCATTCAACTTTGAAGGTTGGAACCCACTTTACTCTTGGTAAAGTCTCGATCCATCATGTCGTACCGTGTCGAACTCAGATATCTTCTGTAGTCACTTACCCTGAAGTAGAGTATTATCTTCCTTCTTCATTCTGTACGAGTGGTTCTATGCTTGATATATACTGATAAATAGAGTATGTCATTTCATAGTCTATTCTTTCCGAGGAAAATCATGAACCTTTCTTTGTACACTTGTTCTTGTAGATCCACTTGTTCTTTCTTTGTACGTACTTCCCTTTATGTCTTGAAATCATATCGTATACATCGTTCCCCATGATCAACTGTTATTCTTTGATCATAACTTCTTCCATAGCATTCTTTTCTTCATCTTGAGTTATATCTCATACCCATGGTGGTCTTCATCCTTCGAGGTGGATCTACCGCTCTCTGAAGCTCTTTCTTCCATCATGGTCTCTCTGACCCTAGGAGCTTCATATTCATGTTTATTGAATTGTCATCACTTGTTCTTTGGAACAAGTCTCATCCTTCCTTTCTTGTAGGAGGTTGTACATGACCTTTCCTACAATTCAAATGCACCAGTGGCATGGTTAGAAATATTTCATAAAACATATGCATAACGACAAATTCTTATGCATCAAGCAATTGTTTAGCAAATACAACATTCATCCATATCTCACAGAAACTTTCTAGATGCCTTCCATCTCTACCATGACATCATTGAGATTGTGCACTAACCCAATATGTGAGCAAAGAGGTTTGATAAGTAGGAATGGAGAGTTTTATAGCACCATGAGCTACTTACCCATCACATGCATATTAGTAGTATACAGTCATTAATGCAAACAATCTATCATGCATAACACATCAACTGTATAACAAAACAATATCACGAAATGACAATTGAATACTTCTCTTTTATTTGTTTCGTGGGTAGACTCCATCTTGATCATTCTTCTTTATCATCTTATTCATTCATGAAATCATCATTTCTTATCCAAATGATAAGATGAATAAGATGTTCTTCAAGAATTGAGTTCTTCATATTTCTCATCACTTGAGGGATCTTCTTTGAATGGTGAGAGCTTGATATTCAATTGCTCCCATATTCTTCTTCTCCTCTTATGAGTCAAGCTGAAATTAATCACTTTCTTCTAGCATACATTCTTCATATGAATGAATCCTACGATCCTAGGAGGCCATTCAAGGTGGCTATCACCACTTCTGTATTCTTTACTTCTTCTTTTACCTCTTCAATTTGTTTCTTAGGGTCATATTCCAATGTATGTTCTTTCCTTCAAATAGCCTGGTCAAGGAATCAAACATCTCTTTCAGTGTCTTTAGGGAAGACACTTTTGGTACAAGTTGATCTGTGATTAAATCAACAATGATCTTCTTGGCCTTGACAAAGTTCTTCTAGTGTAAGGCTTTGAGCCTCATCTCCCTCTAGAACTAGAACCTCTCTACTCATGTAGTTGTCCAATTCATTTTTTTCAGAGAGATCAAATAATTCCATGCTTGGAAATTTTCAATGTCACCAATCTTATCATCAATCTGATGTGATAGATTACTTTGAAATGAGAACCTCAAATGCAAATAGAAAAAGATTAGACCTTACCGATTTGAGGTGTCTGTCCTGCTTCCGGAGCTGGCTGATCTAGGGTTTGTCAGAGAAACCCTAATTTTAAAAACTTGGAATATTTCAAATATGATTAGATAGAAAAATATATCTCTTCAAATGGAGCTATCCAATGTACTCCTTTTCTAAAAATATTGGAGGGAAGATCCCCGAACAGGAAGCCCTAGTTTTCCAATTTATTCTGCAGAAATTCCTGTCACTATTTCTGTGATATCTCTGAAATTAATACTCCTATGAGTCTAAAATTTCTCACTGAGGTAACCTCGCATGTCAATGATATAAAAACATAGGTTTCATCAGAATTTGTTTCACCAATTGGGATTTATGATATTTTTCCCAAGGTGACCTGTTACAGGACTGTTCAGAACAACAAAATTGTATGGCCTACCATGTGTCACTGTTTCATCTTATGGTTTCGAAATTAGGACCATAGAAAGAATAGGAAGTGATATTTCTGGAACATATTCAGGAATTCCATTTGGACCTCTATATCCCAATATATAGCAATTCTCCTTAGGTGTCTTGTTTATGGATGAATTCTGGAAGAGGCTAGAACCCTAACTTGGAGGGATCATAGCTCCCAGAATATAGCAAATAGGAGGCTGAATTTTGGACATAGTTTACATCTGTATTTCATATTCATACTTTGCAATTTGTAGCTCCTGATCCTTCGTAAATATCAGAATATAGTGAAAGTACCGAAACCTAGTAGTTTTAGTAATTAGGGTTTTTCTAGCTCGGGCTCAAACTAGGGTTTGACTTTCTTGGAGTTTCACCCAACCAAAAATTTTGATATAGGTATCTAAACTTATATTTTGATGAGGAGAGAAATGCTATTCTAGGCTCACTAAAAAATTCTTCTTCTGCAAGATGCCCTAATTTTCCGCACCGAAAACTGAAAATGCTCGGAATTGAATTCCGCTTCGACAGAAAGATGCGCCCTTCAAAGGAGAGTCAACCTAGCCTTCTTTTGCTGATAGATTATGGAGATAGAATAAAAAGTAGTAATCCCTAGATTCTGTAGCTACACAATGTCTTCTTTTAGGGTGGCTCTGATACCATGTTAAATTTTCATATGCTAAGCTAGATCATTAGTATTTCATTTCAATTTCATAACAAAATCATATAAATAGGATCACTAAAAGATAGACAAGCACAACCATACAAAAGAGAACACAAAGATTTATCCTAGGAAAACCCTAAAGGGAAAAACCCAACAAAAGCTTCCTCAGTATAGATGCCCCCAAAATATAAAATATAAAACCAACAAGGAGATCAAAGCCTGATCCTCCTCCTTCTCCAGATACTTCTCTCTCTTCTCCACTAATGCGCTATACAAGTGAGAGTGTGTGTTTCAAATGAGGAGCACCACACCTCTATTTATATTCATTTGTTTACTTTAATTAACTCATTTGACATGTAGGCTCAAGTTAATCATGTAGGCTTGAGTTACACATGTAGGCTCAAGTAACCGTACTGGGGTGCTAATGACTCTTATTAGTTCTTTCGATTAGAAGCATCAGGGTACAAAGTAATACAAGTGGTTCTCCCATTAGGACCATCAGGGACCACAAAAGATACATATAGAATATTCTTCAAAGTTACAATATTTCAACATTTCATGCTGATTTCAGGTATCATGTCTAAATTGGCATATAGGTTAGGTTTCACCACCATTTGCATTTTACATGAACTTATGACCGTTTCATTATAACCGTAGGTACAAACCCATTCTATCTTGTCATGGAACCTTCTTGTTGTATTAGAAGTGGCATGATTAGGATGGTAGAGCTTGACCTTACATGGGTGCCCTAGTTAGCTCCTTAATTGCATTTGGTGCCGATGCCAATAATTTTGTTCTTTAGGGTGTGGGAGTCCATTGTATAGTATTGCCATGACATTTCATAAGAGCCTCATACTCCTCTTGATCTTTTGTTTTCCTATTTCCCCCGGACTCCCTTATGTCAAGTTGTAATTGCATTATCATGAGATTTTCCTGCCTTATTGAGCCTTATTCCGGCTTCCCTGACTTTGAGTATCAGCCATATATCCCAAGCTTGTGTCCTATCTAGCCACGCAGAGCCATTTTATATATCCTTTGCAGCTTGATTCCCTATTTTACCGAGAGGGGACTTTTCCCCCAGTGTCTCTATCCTACACATGTATCCTTGCATCGAGCATAGGTATGTTCCACTACTTGGAACTAGTTTGTTTGCCTATTTGACACTTGTTTCCTCCTAGTCTGTAACTATAAAGCAATTTTATTCTTTTTCAAGCTTTTCAAATATTTGAAAAAGTCCAAAAAAATATTAAAAAACCAAAAATCCAGACAAGGAAAGATGTTATCTTTGGTAGCAGTCGAGTCCTGTCGCCTTTGAACAGATCACTATATATCACATCCATTGGTTGGGTTAATAGTTTGAATTTAGGAGTTGTACTCATTTCTCTAAGTTTATATCCACTGATATGTTAAGCTTCCAGTCCCTATGGAGCCTCTGTTGATGCCTCCTATGTTGCAGAGATGTCCCATTTTTGCATATTGAGTCTATGCTGCCTACATGCAGTCATCATTTGCCGTTATTCTCTTGTTTGAAGGAAGTTTAAACCTGAGTAGGCCACTCCTCAGCTATCTTGACTTTACATGTCAGCCATTCCTAGTATAGTTATTGGTTCATGCACCTTATGATCATGTCCTTCCACATTATACAACTTTGTTGAGTACCTCGTGTCGGATGATCAGGGATTCTTTAATGCCCTCCTTCCAGTGGATTTCATCCCATTGACTTCAGATCATTTATTCTGGGATAGGAACCTAGAGTCATTTTCTATTTCCTTGAGACTTGCAGTCATCAGTGGCTGGTTCTCTCGCCATCGACAATTCATTGGGAATACATGAATGTCCCCTGATCGATGGATTCTCTCAAGTGTTCGACCTCAACACATTTATTCACACTTGTTAGTTTTCACTCTAGTACCTTAATTCTCATTTTCATCATCGATGGGTGATATCACGTCTATTGATGGTATACATCAATGACCGATAATCAGATGATGGACTACTATGTTCGACCTTGACACCTCTATTCACATAGTAGGACATGTACTCGTAGCGGTTTCTGTAGAAGACCTTCCAGATCATGCCAATGTTGATGAGATTTCAGCTCTTGTGACTTGATTCCAGTATATGTCGAATATTTCCAGCCATTATGGAGATCTTGATCTATTGTATATCTTCATTATTCATGGAGATCATGATCCTTTATATATATTCATTATGGAGATTCTGATCTATGTATATTGTACGTGGCGATGACCACACATGTTATATTGTATCATGCCTATTCATGGCCATTGTACTCTTATTTATCTAGGACTGCTATATGTATTTGCAGTTATATGCAAAGTTGGATCATTGTATAGTGCTGATTGGATGGTTGGTTCTTCCACTGGGTTATTCACCACTTCATTTTTGAGATGGAATTATAATGTATTTCGGCCATTGTATGACCCCTCTGACCTCACACATTAGGGGGCATCTGTTATAGCTGATTTTACCACACATGGTGAATCACACTTTTATGGCCTTCCCTATCCCTATAGAGACTCCTTAGACCCCATGGACCATTTTTGTTCCTTTGATGTTTCCTATATCATCCCTAAAAACATTCTTAAATTGTCATACGTGACTTTTAAACCCTTTATTGCATATATGTGCGGGTTTGACCTCTAAAACCGCGTACAACGGGATGTGTGCAAAAGGCCAAATTCTTTTGAAGTTTTCCTTGATGTGGATATGACTCACTGGTCTCCTGGCCTTCCATATGCCTTGAGATCACTCGGATTTGACCTTTCATTACCCCATTGAAGAGCTATATAAGGAACCCTTTGGATACATTGAAGGCATATGAGGAATTGAGAGCAAGAAAACTATAGTCCATTGTTTCTGAAACTTGTGCTTGAGTCTGCATTCCCTTTTTCCCTTGGATCACTTTTGTGTTCTTCCCAAGCTTTCCTTTTGCTTGTGAGCTTGCTATCGAGACATGGAGGATTGAAGTGGTGGAGGCCCAAGTGGGGGACTTGGTTTCTCCAATTCGCAGATGTGCCGACAAAGGTTCTATTCATTGTAATCTTTGATTTTATATTAATAGAAATATCTTTTCCTATCCAATAATGTGTGTTTGAATGAATATTTTATCCATGGATGATTTCAAATGCTTATATGTTATTGATTATATATGCTAGAGCAAAGCTAACACAATTATATATAGCATGCTTGTCCTGCTTATTGAATGCTGAGGAAGTAATTTATCAGTTCAAGCTAGAGTTGTAAAGCTCAACAGGGATCTACATCAACCATCCGGAATAAGGTACAAATCGAGATCCTTTAGTGTTAGTTGTTTGATTTCTCTTGCATATAGGAAATGATTGATTTCTGGAGTTAAGCTATCTGTTGTGCTACCCCAAGCCATAGGAGTTTCTCTGCATAATAAAGGGTGTGATTGCTCAAGATGCAGTAAGTAATTTCATTTTGGAATATCAAATTCTAATTATTCTAGCAAGGGTGGCTGATATAAAGACTCATATTTCCAAGCACGAGGTCACAGTCATATTTTTAGAACCAACAGATTTTGGAATCAGTGCTTCATATGCTATGGTGTGGAAACAATTCATAAAGGAGTTGACTCAGCCCACTTGAGTGGTTTTGTCCGATATGTACTTGGAAATGTAATTGTAATATTTTGTATTTATCCTATGTTATTAGTGAACATGCGAGAAGACAAACATTTTGTAACTGAAAGTTGAGGAAGCCTAAAAGGTAGGGAGTCCAAAATTCATTTTTGAAATGTATAAATATAGGTAGTGTCGAATAGGAGAAGGATGTCTCTAGCTCTCAAATGACAATGCTTGTTGTAAGAAGAAGTATTTCTTGTTATAATAAAGAGGACCGAAGTTTTACTGGAGAAGGGACTTCCTGAGTTTCAAATGCATGATGTGTAGATTTCTGAGTAAAGAACTATTTCATTTTTTTCTTACTATACAAATCTATGATATCGTTCTAAATGTTGAACTATTTCTATATGTGAATTGTTTCATTTCCATGTCATGAATCTTATGCATTAAATGAGTAGTGAATGCTTTAACAACACTGAGCTATGTCTATGTTATCTTTTCTATTGTATTCATGTATTCTGAATTATATTAGTTATCTATAAAATTCTTTGTGCATAAAATACAATACATTACTCATACAAATTATAATATCGCTCCCTAGGGATAGGTTAGATAAATTAGATTATATTAATTATTCTTTACTTTCAGTGTTTTAGGAAGAAAGGGGATAAGATTGGAGGTAAGAACCTATGCATCACATTGTGAGGCCTCTGTTTTCTAGTCACTTGCATTTAATATAGGCACTTGCATATCATTCATAAAACATAAAAAACACATATAAATGGTGGACCGAGACGCAACCGGTAAAATAAAATTTAAACTCTGATTTAATTCCATGGTAGCTGGGCCACTAACCAGACAGATTCCCCACACCAAACAATAAACGATCTAATTGGGAACGGTTATTGGGGAGAATCCCTACTGTCGGTACTTGGTATTTTCTAGGGATCAACAGTTTTGATGCTAGAAGGAGGGCCTCCAGTGCATGGATGGCTGAGGAAATCCATTTTCTCAAGATCATTTCACCAGTGATAGTTGAAAAACTAGTTTTCCCAAGGACTCCATTCTTTAAGGAAGAGTTAACCCTGATTTAGAAGTTCAAGAGCACCTTTATCCTATTTATTTCAAAGTAGTAAATGATTTAAGGAGAATTTGTTCAAATATTGTAAATTCAAAGAATATTCTATATCTATATTTTTGTGGTCCCCGATGGTGCTATTGGGAGAACCACTTCTATTACATTGTACCCCGATGCTTCTAATCAGAATAACTAATAAGAGTCATGAGGTATTCCCCTCTAATTATAAAGGTGGGTCATTAGCACCTCAGTGTGGTTACTTGAGCCTACATGTGTAACTCGATCCTACATGATTTAACTCGCGCCTACATGTCAGATGAGTTAACTTAAGTGAACGGATGAATATAAATAGAGGTGTAGTGCTCTACATTTTGAACACACACTCTCACTTGTGTAGCGCATTAGTGAAGAAGAGAAGAGTAGCTGGAGAAGGAGGAGGATCATGCTTGATCTCCTTGTTGGTTTTATCTTTTATCTTTTTTGGGAATCTACATTAGAGGAAATTTCAACTCAAAATGGACCTCCTAAAAAGAATTAATAAAATAATAGTTAAAATAATAAAATAATATTTATTAATTTTGGAGGAAGAAAAGAAAAAAACTACTTTTTTGTTTGTATTTTCGACATATATCCCCGTGTTTTTACTCAGATTTCGATCAGGGGAGCTTGTTGGATGCGGAATTAAATTTCGCATCCAACGAGTACCCACTCGACATACTTTTGATGGACCCTGCTACCCCAAAAACAAGAAATACCTGAAAAAACGTGATGATGACATCATTATCACGTTTTTTCAGGTATTTCTTGTTTTTGGGGTAGAGGGGTCCATCAAAAGTATGTTGAGTGGGTATTCATTGTATGCAGAATTTAATTCCACATCCAATGAGCTCTCCTGATCAATATTTGAGTAAAAACACGGGGAGATATGTCAAAAATATAAATAAAAAAAGTAGTTTTTTTTATGATACCTATCCCCAAATTTATATTAAAAAAGTGTTGAAGACCTATACGGTATTTCAAATTTAAAGCATTTTCATTGGCTAACACATGATGACATGGAATTTGAATCAAAGTTAAAAGGCTCATTTTGAGTTGAAATTTCCTCTAATGTATTGAGAAAGTTTTTGCTGGGTTTTTCCCTTTAGGGTTTTCCCAGGATAAATCTATGTTGTTCTTGTGATACTGTTTCTTTTAGTGATCCTGTTTATATGCTTTAGTTATGAAAATGAAATGAAATACTAATGTTTTATCTTATCATATGAAAATTTAACATGGTATCAGAGCTAACCTGAACATGATAGCTTTCACAAGGTGAAATAGCTCTCTCTCTCTCCCCGAAATAAATTAGGGTTTTTGGGAAAAAAATTGAGTCTCGAGAAACTGTTTGCATAGAAATTTGTGCCCTCCCAAAGCACATATTTTGAGCCTGGAATCAATTTTTTTGGATGTGTGAATCTCTAGAAAAGTCAAACCCTAGTCTGACAGCTGCACTAGAAAATTGCCGAACTAGACAACTGTAGAAGCTGAATCTTGCAAATCTGATTTGGAAGGTAAAAAATTGAGATCTCCAGAATCTAAGCACATCACTCAACTCACCTCACTCAAGCGCATCTCCTGGTAAGGTCAGTTTCTCATTTTGGAAAATTTCATTTTTTGTTGATTTTTAGACAAGATGGCCCCAAGCACTAAGCTTGAGGACAAGCTAGAAGGCATAGATAATTTTCGAGAATGGAAATATAGGATTGGTCTCATTCTCCAATAGAATGATCTTGAGAAGTATGTCAAATAAGAAGTTACAGAACCTGAAGAAGCTGAAGCCAAGGAGAAGCACAGAAAGGATATGATTAGGGCACAAAGGATTATTGCTAACTCCATCAAGGATCATTTGATCCCTCAAGTGTCATTCAAGAAGACTCCAAAAGAAATGTTTGATTCCCTATATGGAATGTATGAAGTAAGGAACATTAAAAGAAAGATGAATCTAAGAGCTCAACTGAAGAGCATCAAGATGAGTCATGGAGAATCCATCCAAGACTACTTCACGAAGGTTTCTCAGATAAAAGAGAAACTAGAAGCTATTTGAGATAATATTAATGAAGATTAAATGGTTATGAATGCTCTCAAGGGTCTCACTAGACCATGGAAATCATTCATTCAAATGATGTGTGTCAGGAAGGAAAGCATGCAGTTTGATGTGGTATGGGAAGACTGCATTCAAGAGGAGACTAGAGTGACAAATAGAGAAGCCTTACTAAAAGAGGATGATCAATCCCTAGCCACTCATACCAGAAAAAGAAGAAGGAATCAACCCATATTCAAGAAGGGAAATCACAAAGAGCATCAACCTCCCAGAAGATTCCAAAGATCGAAAGAAAGTCTATCAAGTAAGGACTACTCTGGTTTCAATGTTTCCATTGTGACAAGATAGGACACATTGCCAGAAATTGACCTATAAAGAAGCAAGAATATAAGCAGAGGATCAACAACAATAAAAGATACCATGCTCATCTAGCTGAAGATGAGGATGAAGAAGAAGATGATGAAGGACCTTCAAGAAATCAAGCAAGAGAAGAAGATGTAGAAGAGTATGTACTATTTTTTTCTCTATCTAGGTCTGTGACTCCTGGAGAAGACACTTGGTTTATTGATAGTGCTGCTTCAAATCGCACGATGGGAAAAAAGAAAAATCTATCCAAACTTGAAGAAAAGAGCTCTCCTCAGAAAGTATCCCTAGGAGATGACTATCAATATTCGATCAAAGGAGTTGGTGAAGCAAGCTACAAACTTGATTCAGGTAATCCCTTGAAAATGAAAGATGTATTATATGTACTTGGTTTAAGGAAGAATTTACTTTCTATCTCAGCTTTAGATAAGAAAGGATTCAGATTTGCCTTCATAGATGGTCAAGTACTCATGTGACCCAAAGGAAAGAATATTGAAGATGCAATCATCATTGGTGAAGAAGAAGGAGGTTTGTATAAACTGAAGGGGCACTCAGAAATAGCCTTTGTGCATGAGTCCACTGACCCTAGTGAACTATGGCATAGAAGGCTTGCCCACATCAATTACAAGGCTCTACCTCATGTCAACAAAGTAGTGACAGGATTACCAGACACGAATATCAAGCATGAAGTCATTTGCAAAGGATGTGCAAAGGGAAAGAACATCAAGAATCCATTCCCGAAGAGTGAAACAAAAACAAAAGGTACATTGGAATTGATTCATTCAGATGTATGTGGTCAAATTTCTTCCATATCCTTAAGTGAATTTGAGTATTATATCACATTTATTGATGACTTTTCAAGAAAGACTTGGATATACTTCTTCAAAGCAAAGAGTGAAGTGTTTGAGAAATTCAAGGAGTTCAAAGCCTTGATAGAGAATCTTTCAGACAAGAAAATAAAGATACTTTGGTCAGACAATGGAGGAGAGTACACCTCAAAAGAGTTTGATTCCTTTTGCAAAGATGCTGGAATAAAGAGGGAACTAACTACTCCCTACAATCCCCAACAGAATGGGGTGGTGGAAAGAAAAAACAGAACCATCATGGAGGCAGTGAAGACAATGATATATGATCAAGATCTTCCAATGCACCTATGGGAAGAAGGGATGAGAACTGCTATGTATGTACAAAATAGAATATCTCATAGTTCTCTTGGGTTAAAAAATCCAGAAGAGATATTCACAGGAAAGAAGCCTGAGGTAAGACACCTCAAGATATTTGGTTGTCCAGTGTATATTCATATACCAAAAGAGAAAAGGACCAAGTTAGGCCCTTCCGGAAAGAAGGGGATATTTGTTGGATATTGTGAAGTATCCAAAGCATTTAAAATCTACATTCCTGGATTCCATCACATGGAAATCAGTTCAGATGTGACATTTGATGAAGAGGAATCCCTCAAGAGATCTAGAAAGTACCAACATGAAGAAGTGTATGAAGAAGAGACACCACCCAGAAATAAAGAAACTACATGCCTCCCTAAAGATGAAGCTCCTGAAGAACATGAAATGGCAGAACCACAAGAACCTCCCATGATGGAGATATCAAGAAAGAGAAATCTTGCTTGGACAAGAGAAATTATACGAGAGGAAGAAAGATATGGAGCTCCTGAAGGCTCTACAAGGGAAAGAAAGAAACATAATACTTTTTCCACCTATGTAGCCTTGATGTGTGATCTTGTAGAACAAGAACCATCAAACTATGAAGAAGTGGTACAGAAGAAAGAATGGTTAGAAGCAATGACTGGAGAATACCAATCAATAATGAAGAATGACGTATGGGATATAGTTCCCAAACCAGAAGGAAAGAGTATAGTATCCTCCAAATGGATATTCAAAATAAAGCATGCAACTGACGAAAGTATCGAGAAGTATAAAGAAAGATTTGTGGCCAGAGGTTTCTCTTAGAAAGAGGGAATTGATTATGAAGAGACATTTTCTCCAGTAGCACAATATACTTCAATTAGAACTATCATGGCACTTGCATCGATGATGAAGTGGGACTTACACCAGATGGATGTGAAAACAACTTTTTTGAATGGTGTGATCGAAGAAGAAGTTTACATAGAACAGCCTCAAGGATTTGAAGTTGAATACATACATACTTATGTATGCAAGTTGAAGAAGGCCTTTTATGGTCTTAAACAAGCTCCTCGAGCTTGGTATGAGAGGATAGACAGTTTCCTGTCAAGCATGGGCTTTACCAAGAGTAAAGCTGATCCTAACCTTTACCTCAAGGTTGTAGAAGATGAACCTATCATTATACTACTATATGTGGATGACTTATTCTTAATAGGGAATGAGAAATAGATTATGGAAAGCAAGAAGAGACTAGCAGAATAATTTAAGATTAAAGACCTTGGGTTAATGCATTATTTCCTAGGTTTGGAAGTATGGAAAAGTTCAGAAGGAATATTTCTCAACCAGGAAAAGTATGCAGTAGAGATATTGAAAAGATTCAATATGTTGGAATGTAAAGCTTTGGCCACACCAATGGATTCCAACCTAAAGTTGCTAAATGATGACTCATCAAATTTAGTGGATGTGACTCATTACGGACAGATCATTGGGTCATTGATGTATTTAACAAATACCAGACCAGACATTTGTTTTTCTATGAACACCTTAAGTAAATATATAGTTCAACCTATATGGGTTCACTTGGTAGCTGCAAAACATGTGATGAGATATTTGAAAGGAACTATATACTTTGGTATATATTATGATAATAGCCATGAGTATAGATTATATGGCTATACAGATGCAGATTGGGCCAGAAGTATCGCAGACAAAAAAAGCACATCAGGTGGATGTTATAGTCTGGGATCTGCTATGATTTCACAGTTTAGCAGAAAGCAATCCAGTGTTGCACTAAGCACAGCCAAAGAAGAATATATAGCTGCTTGGTCTACTAGTTGTGAAGCCATATGGCTTCGAAAGATGATGTCACGATTATTCAACCTAGAGTTGGACACTACTGTGATTTTATGTGATAACCAAAGTTGTATAAAGATGACAGAGAACCCTGTGTTCCATGACAGATCAAAGCACATAGAAATTAGGTATTTCTACATTCGAGATATGATGTAGAATGGATCCATAAATCTCCAGTATGTGAATATTGATGAACAAGTTGCTGATGTGTTGACAAAGCCTCTGTCCCGAGTGAAGTTCAAACACTTTTGAGACAAGCTTGGTGTGGTTCTAAAAGACCTTCCCCGAAAGGGGGAGTATTGATGTAGCAGTGGGATTGTATCATCCCTAAGAACTTTCCCTAAAGTGATCCGGTGACCTCTGTCTTCGAGAATGAAGAGGGATTGTATCATTCCGAGACATTTGTCCATAAGTGATCCGGTGACCTCGGTCCTCGAGAATGAAGAGGGATTGAATCATCCTAGGACATCTGTCCATAATAGATCCAGTGACTTCGGTCCTCAATAATGTGGTAGGATTGCATAATCCTTGGACATAGTCCTAAAGTGATAGGGATTGATTCTCCCATAATCAATCCGGTGGCTTCGGTCCTTGAGAATGTGGTAGGATTGCATCATCCTTGGACATAGTCCTAAAGTGATAGGGACTGATTCTCCCATAATAAATACAGTGGCTTTGGTCCTCAATAATGTGGTAGGATTGCATCATCCCTTGACATAGTCCTAAAGTGATAGGGACTGATTCTCCCATAATCAATTCGGTTGCTTCGGTCCTTGAGAATGTGGTAGGACTGCATCATCCTTGGACCTAGTCCTAAAGTGATAGGGAATGATTCTCCCATAATAAATTTGGTAACTTTGGTTGTCAAGAATGTGGTGGGATTGCATCATCCTAGGACTTTAAGTCCAAAAGTGATCCAAAGAGTTTTTGTCTTTGAGTTGTGGATTGCAGGTCGTAGTTGATGATGATGATGATGTACTGATCAAAATATCAGAGTATGATGATGGCGTACTGATCGAAAGATCAGAGTATGATGATGATGACGAACTGATCAAAAAATTAGAGTATGATAATGATGATGTATTGATCGAAAGATCATAGTATGATGATGACGTATTGATCAAAAGATCAGAGTATGATTATGATGACAAACTGATCAAAAGATCAGAGTATGATGATGATAACGTACTGATCGAAATACCAGAGTATGATGATGATGTACTGAATGAAATATCAGAGTATGATGATGATGTTTCTGATCGAAAGATCATAGTGTGATGATGATGATTCTGATTAAAGGATCAGAGTATGATGATAATGATGATGTTGCTGCTTATCGAAAGGTCAAAGTGTTGATGATGATATTGTCGATTGAAAGCTCAAAGTGTTGAATATTTTGTTGCTGATCGAAAGGTCAAGGTGTTGAATATGTTGCTGATCGAAAGGTCAAGAAGCTGAAGATGTTGTTGCTAATCGAAAAGTCAAAAGTGCTAAATATGTTTCTCATCGAAAGGTCAAAATGATGAATATGTAGTTGCTGATCGAAAAATCAAAGTGCTGAATATGTTGCTGATCGAAAGGTCAAAGTGTTGAAGATGTCATTGTTGATTGAAAGATCAAAATGCTGAAGATGTTGTTGATCGAAGTAGTCAAAGAATCAATGATGATGAAGACTGAAGATTGAAGATGAAGACTACATAATGTTGAAAAGATTCCAATGATTTATAGATGTGTTACCCTGATGATGTTAATGATGTCCTCTCTCTCTCTCTCTCCTACTCTTGTTGTTGTTGATGTTGTTGTAGAATACCCTTCTCGTTAAGGGGGAGTGTTGAAATATTGTAACTTTGAAGAATATTCTATATGTATCTTTTTGTAGTCCCCAATGGTACTATCGGGAGAACCACTTGTATTACATTGTACCCCGATGCTTCTAATCAAAAGAACTAATAAGAGTCATGAGGTAGTCCCCTCTAATTGTAAAGGTGAGTCATTAGCACTCCAGTGTGGTTACTTGAGCCTGCATGTGTAACTCGATCCTACATGATTTAACTCGAGCCTACATGTCAAATGAGTTAACTTAAGTGAATGGATGAATATAAATAGAGGTGTAGCGCTCCTCATTTGGAGCACACACTCTCACTTGTGTAGCGCATTAGTGGAGAAGAGAAGAGTAGCTAGAGAAGGAGGAAAACCAAGCTTTGATCTCCTTGTTGGTTTTATCTTTTATCTTTTTGGGGCATCTATATTGAGGAATTTTTTGCTGGGTTTTTCCCTTTAGGGTTTTCCCAACATAAATCTGTGTTGTTCTTGTGATACTATTTCTTTCAGTGATCCTGTTTATATGCTTTAGTTATGAAAATGAAATGAAATACTGATTTTCTAGCTTAGCATATGAAAATTTAATGGAATTACAAGATCCTATGTGAAAAATATCAGAGGATTGTCAGATATTCCCAACTTACCAAGAAGACAAGCTCGTAGAAGGGTTCCAGTTTACACATGAAATTCGGTCTTGGTAGGAAATTTTGAGGGAGTGGGTAGATTTATCCTTACAAGAAATTGACCAACCTATTAACCAATTGGGACCTAAATCCCCATACGGTTCACCTCTTTGGTCCTTGTTTAATTCTCCTTTCCAATCCCCACCTCAATCTCCTCGATGAATCATGGCCGAAAATGTACCTCCAAGTCTGAATGAAAATCATCCTAATCCACCACTGGCTTGAAGGGCCAGGTCTCCACTCACCATGACAACTCAATTACATGCTTTACCATAGAATCCTGAAAAGTCATTTCCTAAATTTGATCCGAGAGAAGGAATTGTTGTAGATCATCACCGACAAAGTCTTTTCTTAGCCTTATAAGTTTTGGCTATAGAGCATGAATATGTCATGTGCAGAATATTCCTGCACACTCTTAAAGGTAAAGGAGCATCATGGTATTTTGTCTTCTAGGAAAATTCAGTCGCCGACTCAAATACTTTTTAAAGATTGTTAAGAACAACTTTGGGAGCCAAAGAACTACTGCTACCTTGATGAAGGAATTACTTGCTCTAAGGAAATAAAATAAAGAGAAAGTGATAGAATTTAGTCATAGGTTTGTCACACATTTAAATAATTTTAGTGCTTCCATAAAGCCTACTGAAGAGACCTTAATTGAATATTACACTTCAGTGCTTGGCCCCATCATAGCAATGTTTGTTAAAATATCAATAAAGCCTTCCTTAGTGAAAACGTATGAGGAGTTTGTAAAAGTAGAAGCTAAACTTGAAAGTATAAATAATTATTCTGCAGAACAAGAAATAAGGAATTTTGGTGGCAACAAACCTTTGTTGTTGACAAGGCCCAATGAGGAACACTCCCATGAATTAGGAAATGTGGTAAAAATGGTAGGGAAGTTATCCAAAAAAATCGTTGACATGGAGAAAGAAAAGGAAGCCAAGAAACAATTCATGCCTTATTATAAGAGAAGAGATGAAAGTGGTCCATCCCAGCCACCCATGCATAGACCGTTTGCCATGAATTTAACTGAAGTTAGAATGGAAAATTTTTGTGGGTTTCATGAACAACCTCACTCCGAATGGAACTTCCCATGGTGGATTAAATACATGAATTTGGTTATGAATCAATTGTTATATTCTAAGTTAATAGAATCTGTAGTTGAAGAGGAAAATGCTCATGGACCAGAGGAGGCACCAGAGGAAACCGCCATAGTCTTGTGGGATTTTTCACCCATGTTGGGGTTAGAGAATGAAGAACCTACTAAGGACTTGGTTTATTCCCACTTCAAAACTTTTTATGACCTAATCCTTCAAGCTCCTTGCCCCAGCACTAACCCTACTAAGCCACCCTCAAAAACTCCTGTTGATGGGGTTTTCAGGTCAATCTAGCCGTCATCAGCTGCTAAGCCTGCCAAGAAACAAAGTATTTCTTCTACTAATCCTTATGCTCCTATGATTTATGCTGAATTAAATTCTATTTAAAGTACACAAACACCCAGTAACAACAAGAAAGG
The DNA here is from genome assembly GCA_001517045.1 of Pseudotsuga menziesii. NCBI lineage: Eukaryota > Viridiplantae > Streptophyta > Pinopsida > Pinales > Pinaceae > Pseudotsuga > Pseudotsuga menziesii. The sequence continues at coordinate 90,261 of LPNX010597564.1, forward strand.
TAAAGGGAAAGATAAGAAACCTAGAAACCAATAGGAGAATCCTAAGGCTACGACCCAAGAGAATGATAATAAAGGAAAAAGGAAGGGTAAGTAACCCAACCTATTATGTTGTGGTGACCATTTCATGAAAGAGTTCCCTCGTCGTGATGAGATTAATAAATTTTTAAAGAGTAACCCAACACCTGCAGTGCTTACCGACCCCTTTCCATATCAACAACAATTAATAGATCATATGTCTAATCAAGGACCCTCTAATTCAACAGAGGAAATCACAATGATGTCCTTGGAAACTATCATCTTGAATACTCGTAGTCAGTCATATGACAGACCTCCAGAAAAGAAGGATGAGAATCCTTCTCCTGAGAAAATTCCTTCCACTAGTTATGCTCCATCTTCGACTAATGGTCCCCTTGTGATCGAGAAACCTAATCTTGATTTGATTTTGTGTCCAACCAAGAGTACCCTCAGGACATTTGTTTTTAATTTAAATGCTCGAGCTAGACAATTCTACAACATCATTGAATATTTAGCTCAAGCACCTTGTACAATGTCTACCCTAGAGGTGCTCCAAAGTTGTCCCACACATCGAATAAACTTGTTGACTCCATTAGGGGCATTAAAACCAAAGAACACCAACTTGATTCACTTTAATATTTAGAAATATAAGTCTATATTACTCCACCATCTAGCTTTTCAAATTGCGATAAGAGTAGTTGGGAGAAAGGTCCATAGAACCGTTCTGGATGAGGGGAGCTTCCACCTCAGTTTTTTCCATGGCTTGTTGGAGAGCCATTGATCCTCCCGAACTCACAAAGTCCCCCACAACCTTAAACTATTTCGATGGATGATGTTTCCAACCTCATGGTCTATTACCGTCCCTTTCAGTTGATCTTTGGGGAAATATTGTTTCCATTCAGGTGGAGGTATTCGATGCCCCGTTGGACTACAATATTCTATTGGGGAGAAACTGGTTCTATGCTATGATGGTTGTTGATTTGAAAGTATTTAGAACTCTCCAATTCCCTAATTTGGGGAATATTGTGACCATCGATGAAATCAATTTTTGTTCACCAGTTATTGCTACCCCCATTGCAAATAACATCCCTATGATAGGTCAATCCCCTCCTCCTTATTAGTCGATGGGGTAGGTATGATGAAGGATTCAAACCTCATGGGAGTGTTTTCCTAGACTCCTCCTAGTATAGATGTGGCTACTGTGAACATGATTTCCATGACTGGACATAGTCCTAGAGGAAACGAAGTTGTTGATTGATTCTCTTTAGGCCCTTATGAAGCACTTTATGATGTTGTTCAATATGATTCTGATGTCGAGCCTCATGATATTCATCTGGTGGATTCAAATCCTTACAACTTTCCTTACTAGCTAGTACCCTCTCTCCCCACTCTAGACTATATCACATAGATTTTTCCATCGGATCAGTCCATCATGGAAATCATGAGTGTAGATGAACCTGTTTGGGAATATCATCATCATATATTTTATTTCCTTCCCAATGCTAGTTCGGTATACTTTTACCTTGTATATATTATTAGCACTGATATTGTCAACAATCCTCAAACTCCTATATTGTTGCAAGGTACATATTTCGAAGGGAATCTTTGCAACATCACTCAGACAACCTCTATGAACATATTAGTCAAGCCCACAACTTTTGAGCACGTTCATGTAGGCTAGAACTATTCAACAAAGGAAATTGAAAGTTATAGATCTCTTTTCAAGGAATTCCATGAAATGTTTTCTTGGACATACAGATAAATGTTGGGGATTGATCCATATATCTTCATACACAAGATTAAATCTTATCCCACGGAGAAACCAATCCAACAAAAATTATGTCAAGTCCATCGTAGGAAGGTTGCGGCTATCAAAGATGAAGTGGAAATTTTTTTGAAGGTGGGGTTTATTTATCCTATTCCACTAATGGAATGGGTGTCTAATATTGTCATTATGGCTAATAAGCAAGGCACTATTAGGTTTTGTATCAATTTCTGAGATTTAAATAAGGATTTTCCAAAGGACAATTTCCCTACTCCACACATTGTCATCGATAACTTTGCAGGGGGTGCCATCTTTTCTTTTATAGATCGATTTTTTTGCTATAATCAGATAGAGATCCCACCGACCAGCATAAAATGACATTAATTTTCCCATGGGGAACCTTTTCATGTTGGAAGTTACCCTTTGGTTTCAAAAACATTGGAGCCACATTCCAACATGCCATGTCCTATGCTTTGCACGATATCAAGCACATCATGGAGTCGTATCTTGACAATCTTCCTGCTCATTCATAGCAATGGGAAAACCATCCAGGAAACCTTAGAGACATTTTATTTAAATGTCATCATTGTAATATTTGGCTTAATACACACAAATTAGTATTTTGTGTTGAGGCTAGACATATTCTTGGCTTTGTGGTTTCCAAAGATGGCATCCATATTGATCCCTTGAAAATTGCTACTATTTTGGCCTTATCTTCATCGACAAATATCAGTGAACTCCAAAGTTCGCAAGGGAAGGAAAAATTTATTCGTTGTTTCATATGCAACTTTGCAGAAAAAATGCATGGTTATATGTGTCTCCTGAAGGACACTATGCTCTTCTGGGACGACCAGGCCCAATGAGCTTTTGATAATATGAAACATGCTCTGACTCATTCACCAGTGATACACCACCTAGATTATTCCAAATACTTTATGTTGTATGTTGCTTCCTCCACTACAACTATTGGTATGGTTCTAGTGTAGGAAGATTCTAATGGCCAAGAACACGTGATCTACTACCTATGCAAGAGTATTCTTGACTCTAAAACCCATTACTCGCATGTGGAAAAGCTAGATTTTGCTACGGTCATCATTGTGCATAAATTTTGTCAGTACATATTAATTTTGACCACTATTGTAATCACAGATCAAAACCCCATGTATTCAATTTTGACTCGTCAGGTACTAGGCGGAAAGTATTTCTATTGGATCATTATCCTATAGGAATTTAATCTTTAGTTTGATAAGGCTACTTCGAAAAAGTCCTTGGTCTTTGTGGAATTGATGTGTGACCTTCCCTGTGCTATGATGGAAGTTGATCCCAATGATTCATTTTTGGATGATTTCATGTTCCTCATCGACACAATAGACCCATGGTATGGATATTTGATCATCGATATCCAGACTCAGAGATTTAATCCTAACATATCCTATGATGATCGTTGTCATATCCATGACCATACAAAGTATTATCTCATTTTAAACAATGCGTTGTATCGATGTGGTATTGACTACATTCTTTGGCGATTCCTTACACACGAAGAGGTTGAACAATTCTTGAATGATTTCCACTCTAGAGAATGTAGCGGTCATCTTGTTGGGATGGTGACAACTCAGAAAATCCTTCACGCTGGGTATTTTTGGCCGTCAATATTCAAATATTGTCATGATACGGCTAAGAAATCCCACCCTATCAACACTTTTATCCTTAAAAAAACACCCACCCTACTCCTTTACACCACGTCATTGTTGTTGGCCCTTTTTCTAGGTGGGGTATTTATTTTATGCATTATAAGCCTACCTCAGTCAGGAGGCATGGTTTCATCATCCTAGCCATCGATTACTTTACAAAATGGGTCAAGGCAATGCCTACATATGCATAGGATGGAAATACTGCCACCCTCTTTTTATTTAACCATGTGATATCTAGGTATGGAGTCCCTAAAGCCATAGTCACTAACAAAGGATCTCATTTCCGTAATCAGATGATGGTTGAGTTGAGTGTCAAGATGGGTTTTCTCCATGAAAATTAAACTCCATATTACCCGCAGGCTAATGTTTAGGTCGAGGCCATTAACAAAGTTTTGAAAAATATGTTGCGTAGAATGGTTGGAGATAACAAATCCAACTGGAATTTGACTCTCTTTTTTTGCGTTGTGGGATTATAGGACTTCATTAAAACCAACCATTGGTTTCACGCCCTTTCAACTGTTCTATACACTAGAAGTTGTCCTCCCTATCGAGTGTCAAATACCGTGACTTAAACTTGCAATAGAACTTATGTCAAACACTTCCACCAAGGAAGAACTGTGTTTGTACTTAAGAAACCTTGATGAAAATAAAAGAGATGCTTCCTTGGCTAACAAGGCACACAAAAAATGTGTTAAGGCCTAGTACGATAAGTTTGTTCAACCCCGTGTCTTCAATGAAGGTGACCTAGTCTTGACTTACGATCAGAGACATGATAAGCTAGGGAAGGGGAAGTTCGAATATATGTTGTACGACCCCTTTATTGTCAGTAAATTATTAGAGAAAGAGGCCTTTAAGCTTGTAGACTATGATGGGATACCCTTCGCTCAACCTCATAATGGGTTGTACCTAAAGAGGTACTGTGCTTGAATTCATTTATGTACGGTACCTTGTTTATATGTATATTGTTTGAATTTTTGGTGTGTTTTTGGATTTTCAATATGGTTTTGAGTTTCTCGTCAATACTGTTTATACCATGTTTTGGTTATGCAGATCTGATGTCTTTTTATGGTTTCACTGAGTGTGCTTGCCATCACACCTTAAACCTCGCTTCAGCTGCTTGGGTCTTGTATTCCCTGGCACATGATTTAGTTAGTTTAGGGGCATTTTGTATTGGTCTAGTTACCAGCAACATCGCCAAGTATCAGACAGTGATAGGTTTGTTGACCGAGGCTGCATCTCAGGACATTCATGAATTGGTAGTATTCATGGACTCGCAGCTAGTGGTTTGTCATTTGAACTACATTTATACCATCTGAAACCTCACACTTCTTCGTCTATTTTGAAGAGTGCGTTGGTTAGAAATTTTGTTCAATTCAATCACTTATGGAAACATTCCTAGGTCTTAAAACACGATTATCAACTCATTGGAAAATTACATTCTAGACAGGGACATTTACCATACATAACTGTTATAAATAAAATATGGTCCATTGTAAATTTGAATAAACAGTAGAAGACATGTAAAAACTCATGTAAATATCATTTCCATTTGAAACGCATATTACCACTATAAATAATTCTGTGTATATATATATATATAGTGTTTTACAAAAATAATGGTCACGAGACCCTGACTAAAGCACTTTATATTTCATATACAAAATGTCAAAAAATACTAAAGCTATCTAGCTTTCTATATACATCATGCATAATTTCTAATGGTGCTCATGATAGCACACAATAGCCCTAGCTACCCTATGGAACAAGCAGCTGCAACGGCCCAACACTCCTAGGGAGATCATCTGTCGCAGCATCTGGAATGTCTAATTTCAACTGACTAAGGTTCTCCTCCATCTCAGTCAGCTTGTCATCACATCTATGTACAAAAAAATCCCATGCTCGTCTATACCTTGGGTTTGAACCCCCAGGTCATGCATATCCAACATCTTCATGAAAACATTTAGTCTCATTATCATTCATAAAAATTGTAAAACATGAAAATACAAAAATAATCAATATATTGAGCTTGTTTATTGACAATGTCACCCCACTAAGCCCCAGATGGTAAAGGTAGATTTGGATCTCCACGAAAGTAGGTCCGAGCATAACCATAATCATCAATCATGAGGATCTGATCCTCCAACCAATGTAAGAAGGGATTCTCGTACTTGAAATTGAATTTGCCACTGCCAGTACGGGTCTCATCTTAGTAAATACTATCTATGGCCTTCGAAGAGGTACCCTCTCGAAGAAGAAACAAGCCAGGATAGTCCCATAACCAAATTGTTTCAGTTGTCCCTACTGACAGTTCATCAGTCGATCCTTGAACACGACAAGCAATGCTTTGGCCCATTTTAAAACAATAGGCTCTGTATCCTTCAAGTCATACATCATGTGTGCCCAAGAAGCTTTCTGAGCCCCTTGGATCCCTACAACCCTCTGCATAGTAAAGAGTAGGGTATGAAGTGGCAATTCCATCACTTCCTTGATGGGAATATTCTTTCCTGACATTTTAGTGCCCGGATAGAAATGAAAAAATATGATTTATTATGTGGTAATATCTCCCCCATGAGAGACTTTCAATGAAATAGGTGCTCCATGCCTGGATAACCTGGTAAGACAATAAATATCTTCCACCTCCACAGTAAGGATATGGGCCCCCACCTCAAAATGTTGTTGTTCCATGTGCCACATCCGCAAAATGTGATCCAGTAGTTTTATATGGGATATAATACTAGGATCCTGGAATAATTTTAGAAGGCCACAATCCCATAATGAAACTATAAAATCCACATCTTCATCATCTCGCGCATCATCGTCCTCATGTTTCCTTTCCTTCCATACCACCATTTTGGCCAAGATAACCTGCCAAAAACAATGAATGGAGCAATTAGACACATAATCAATCATCAAAAATACTTAAAAACTATTATATTGGATAGGGAATCTCTTTTTGGGGTGTGGTTGCTGGCACCGCTTCTGTCCCTTTCAGACAGAGCAGTTTTCATCGAGCACCATTTTTCCCACATGAGAGAAGTGTGTTACCCAAGAAACAAATTTTACCCAAGGGTAAAAATCCCCAAAAAATAATTAAAATCCTTGAAAAGAGAAAAATGCAACCATGAAAATGATGAGAAATTTTTTAGCTCCTACCTGAGACAGATGGCTTGGAAAATGGACAGGTAATGGCTCCAGAATCTCCAACTAAAAATCTACACACAATACTCCAAATGGATGTCCAAAAATTGGTAAATGGTAAATGAATTGTTTTGACTATTTCAATTGACTTTTATATGATATGTTTTAGGGTTTTTATATTATTTTAATATTATTTTAATTATTTTTATTAAAAATGCCCTTTTTTGTAGTTGTAAAAGTCAAATTTTTATATTTTTTTAGGATCTAATAGTATTTTAAATAGTTATTGCAGGGACAAAAGTAAATTAAACTGACTATGGGTAAGTTCATCTTTGACTTTTTCATATTTTCATAAAATGGAAAAAGTTGGTGAGCGTTTATTTTGATACTTCGAACATGCTCTTTAAACCTAGTGTTAAAGTTCCCAGTTATTTTCGCTTATTTTCATGCTCTTTAACCCGCTCATCACGAAAAGAAGCCATAATAGAGTCTTCTTTAAAATCTTTTCGAACTCCTTAAATGAGAAAATATCATTGAGCAAACTTGTCTTCTTCACACTTGTAAAAGTACTTAAGGAGTCATCTTTCCAACAATAGTTTACCCATTTTTCAGTTCGGAATGACTAGTTATGAAAAAGGATCACTCCATCCGATCATGACTGGAACAGTTCTCTTGGGTATTATTTTATGCTTTTTTGGGTCTTAGAGATCAAATTATATGAAAAAGGACCGTTCGAAGTATTCTTCTGTTTTCATTTAGACTCTCTAAACATGAATGATACCAAGTTGACATTCAATGGACTCATTAAAATAAACACTGAGAGACCCTTTTTTGGGAACAAAACCCTCCTTTCTTAGGTTCACGAAATATACGAGAATGGAGTTATCTTCAGATAAGCTACAACGAGTGTTTGTTACCCTCTTTTGACTTGTAAAAATGAAAAGAGGCACCCATCAATTATGATGGGGAAATTAAGGGAAGGGAACCATTTCATTTTGTGAACAAATGACATTTATTAGTCACCTTTGAATATGGCACTTGTATGCATTTTATTCAGTCAATTAGTTATCTAGCTTGCTTCCAAGTCGATCCACTCTCATCAGCTTGTCACTCCTTTGAGTCTTTCAAATTATGCATCATCTACCATCGCATTATGTATTGGTATCTGTATGGTCTAAGTCAATGCTACCAAGCCTTTGGTCGTGCTGCCCAATATTCAAAGGGAAATAAAAATATTATCCCTGCTATCAAAACAACCTTTGTGTCAGTACCTTTTGAGTCATTTATATGGTTACAACATACTCAACATTTTAGAACTTTCTTCCAAGTTTCATGTTGTCGATGTGGGATTCATCATGGCTCTCCTTCGACGAGACCGTTTCAATCGATGTCAGATCATCATCCAAGAATTAGTCTTAGAAAGAAAAATATAGTACCTTGAAATCTATATGCATTAATGACATATTCTCTCACTCTTGACATAGGTTCATGTCATTAACCTTTGATCAAAATATTTGACTAAGTGTTCGACATCAAATCATTTATTAACATGCAGGATATTGTACTAGAGTACCTTGGGAATCATTGACATTAATGGTGATCTCCCTCACACTTGTTAACGTTTTTAATCATTGATCAGTAATCAATTTGTTTCTACCATGTTCGACATCTAAACATTCTAATCACATGAATAGAATCATACTGTGTGGAAGACGAGATGAAGACCCTGTGTATCTATTTAAGCACGCATTGCTTTCCCCAGGTTGTGATGGAGTATTTTGTATCAGTCCTAGCATGGATCCACATTTGTATATTTGTGGTTATGTTGAGATTTGCGTCTGTATGACATAGATATACATTGTTTGTCTGGTAGCAATTTCCAAATTTGAGTCTTCTTCACATGGATGTACATTGTATTCTAGTAGCCATGTTTCTTTGTTTCCCTCATGAATCTGTTTTGTATTGGTCTACGACCATGATGATAAATCATTTGAATATGAGTCAATAGTATTTATGTATTGTAGAAGACTGATTATTGATGATCTCCAATCAAGCAATTTATTGCCTCAAAGTGATAAATTTCTCTTTCAAATCTCTCTCCTATCATATCCCTCTAGCCTCATGCTTTGGGGTGCATTCTATTACACATAAATCTTGTCACCATCATGTGTTGAGGTCCTGAGCATCAACAATTTCCCTAAAATCCCAAATTGTGAAGTTGAGTACTGGCCCAGAATCCAATTTTACATATGAAAGTTCAGCATCGCCTTTTCCCTTAATGCAAGAGGTGTTACCTTCTCCAGTAATGTGTATTGTCTCTTGATAATAAGTGGTGCCATTGATTTCTCCCTTTAATCAAGGAGTGGTTCCACCCTGGTAATGCTCTGTCACAAAGGAAGAAAAATGGTGCCCGAGGTAAAAAGTGAAAAAGTGAAGATTCCATGAAGATTCTCAAAGGAATACTTCATGGCATCCTCATCCCTATTCCTAAGGACCACTTGGACTCAAGATCCATCCTTTTGGGATATCCCTTCCACCTCACCCACCATTTACTCAACCATGCCTATCCTCCCAAGGCCTATAAAACCTGGCTCACATGCCATGGTTGAGAGAGAGAAAAGTTATGCTATTGAATTGAGATTCTAGCCTAATCTTGGGTGAGTGTAGGAGGAGCAAGTTGGAGATTTTGAGGAAAATTCATGGCATGTGAAGGAGCATCACAACACCAAGGAGAAGGTTTCAAGCTTTATTCTTAATTATTAATGCAAAGTTGGTTCCTTTCCTATAAAATGTGTTATGTTTGAATAGTTTCATTTTATTACTGGATTCCTTATTCACTAGTATGGAGCTATAGATTATGTTTTGGAACCTTTGATATTTCTTGTATTTTTTATGTTATTGTGAAGGTACATCAATGGAGATTCATCACCATTGGAGACACTTACATCATATTGCAGAACAACCAAAGGATTCATTCCAGATATCTACAAGCTCTACGGGAAGTCTTACATCCTTGTTCTTTACCCATTTTTTCTATATCTGAACAATTCATACTAGAGGAACAACTCTTGTCCGCAAGAGGTCCAATTTTCCTAGCAACACATCTTCAATTCTGACTTAATGATATCCATATCTGAAGTCTATCTTTGAAAATATTGGTTCTACTCGTATCTGATGAAATAGATCATCGATGTAGGGCAAGGGATATCTATTTTTAATTGTCATTTTGTTTAGTTGATGGTAGTCTATACATAGACGTAATGTGTTGTCCTTATTTTTAATGAATAAGATAGGTGCTCCCCAAGGGGATACACTTTGTCTTACATAGTTTTTGTCTATCAGTTCTTGTAATTGTAATTTTAATTCGTTAAGTTCTAAAATTTTCATTCGATAAGGAGTCTTTGAATTTGGTACAGCTCCTAGTAATAACACAATAGTAAAATCCAGGTCTCTCTTTGGAAGTCATCCTCAAATTTCTTCTGGGAAAACATCTGAGAAATATCATAAAATTGGAATATCATCGAATTTCATGTTATCTTTTTTATCCATGTGTTTGTTATTTAATATATGTATAGAAAAAAATTTACGACCTTTTCTTACAACCTTTTCCATTTGTAAAGATGGTATTTGTCTAACATAAACCTTCCCAGGTATCCCTTTGATTGTAACTCTTTCTCCTTTATCATTTAAACTAGTAATTATTTTCTAAAAACAATTTTAAAATACTTGATGTATTTTTAGCCAATCCATACCTATTAAAACATCATAATATCCTAACAGCAATACATTTAACTTTACTAGAGTTTTAAACTAACTCACAAACATTTCACAGCTCAACATAATTAACTAATTTTCTTTTGGTTCTTGTAGATAACTGAACCAACCAAGACTTCTCAAAATTTTACAAAGATAAATTTCATTTTTCTTCTATGCTAGGTGACACATAGCTTAAACTAGCACCTAGGTCAATCAGAATAGAAACAGACTGCTTTTGTATCATACCTTGTATTTCCACCATGGAAGTTTGATGATCATCATGTCGATTCTCCAAGGCTGCATTAATTCTGGGCATTTCATTTTCTACGCCACCCAGTGTTTCCTCCTCTTGAATGGTATGTACATTGTTGTAGTTTATCCTTTAGTTCGAAAATTCCTTTGCATAGTGAGGTCCCTAGAATTCCCATCACTTTATAGGTTTTTTAGGTTCATTGCTTCTAACATAATTATTAGGCATGTCTCTTCCTTTTGGTGTTGTACTGTTTTGTTTTGTTTTACATTTAAAATCTGTTCCTTGATAATTATTCTTAGAGAAATTTCGAGAATTATTTCCAAAAAATTTACTAGGCTTAAAGCCTTTTCTTTTCTGATCAAAGTTATTTTCTCTCTCTATTACAGCTGATTCTACCACACATGGTGGATCACACCTTTATGGCCTTCCCTGACCCTCTACAGACTCTTTAGACCCCATGGACCATTTTTGTACCTTTGATGTTTCCAAGATCATCCCTAAAAACATGCATTATTTTCTACATGACTTTTAAACCTATTCTCACGTATATATGCAGATATGACCCTCAAAACCCCATACATCCGGATGTGTGCAAAAGGCCAAATAGTTTTGGAGTTTTCCTTGATGTGGATCCAAGTCACCTGTCTCTTGGGAATCCATATGCTTTGAGATCACCTAGATTTGACCTTCCATTACCCCATTGAAGCACTACATAAGGAACCCTTTGGATACATTGAAGAGAGAGGAATTGAAGAACAAAAAAAATATAGTCCATTGTTGTCGGAGCTTATACTTGAGTCTGCATCCCTTTGTGCCTTGGAACACTTTGTGTTCTTCCCAAGATTTCCTTTTCTTATGAGCTTGTTATCGAGAGATGGAGGATTGAAGTGGTGGAGGCATAGGTGGAGGACTCAGTTTGTCCGATTCGCAGACGTGCTGACAGAGGTTGTCACTATTGTAATCTCTGATTTATATTAATAGAAATATCTTTTCCTATCCAATAATGTGTATTTAAATGAGTATTCAATCCATGGATGATTTTAAATGCTTATATGTTATTGATTATATATGCTAGAGTAGGTCCAACGCAATTATATAGTATGCTTGTCTTGTTTGTTTAATGTTGAGAGAGCAAATTGCTAATACAAGCGAGAGTGGAAAATCTCAATAGGGATCTACATCAACCATCTGGAATAAGGTATGTTTCGAGATGCTTTAGTGTTAGATGTTTGGTTTCTCTTGCATATGGGAAAGGATTGATTTTTGCGGTTACTTTGTCTGTTGTGGTACCCCTAGCCATAGGATTTTTTCTCCGTAACAGAATTGGAAACCATACTGGGGATTTCCTAGTCATTTCCTTTGGGGGTTTTTATTGGCTTTCAATATTCTTGAATTGCTCTAATTTCTCTATTTCAGAGTCGGGTCTGGGGGCATGTTTGCATAGTAGTGTCTGATAGGAGTAAATTTTGTCTCAATTGGTCTGCTTGCCTTCTTTTTTATCTCTTTTTCTTCCTGTATGCAAGTTTTTTATTCACAGTCATGTGTACACATGGTTTTTATTGGGATATCCACATCTATACGTGGGTTTTCTGCACAAGTCACGCATGCCCTAAGTTTTTCCTTTTTGGGGAAGATTAAGTGTTGACAAGTGAGTTTAGATAATTGCTAAGTCTTCTTGGATGCTTCTAGAGTCTGTATACACCTTTGTTTCTGACCAGAGATGTTTTTTTAGTTTGAATTTATTTTTGAGAATGTTCTTGTCATTCCATTTTCTATTTTTTGTTTTGGGATTAGTGCAATAGGTCTCTTTTACCTTAGTGCTTTGTGTGGGTGCTGTTTGATAGTGCTTGAAAAGTATGGGGGTGGTAGAGTCATTATTTTTCTTCATTATCTCATTTTAATTCAAAAACTACAAAAAAAAATTGCTTTTTGCATCATTATGCATTATTGAATTTTGCATTTTCCATGATACTTGCACTAGGTTTGCTTGGAAAATATTAGTCAGATTTTCATATAGGAATGATTGCATTTTCATTTGAAGGAAAATTTTTCATTTCACATAGTAGCATACCCCATTTTTCATTTGATACAGTGCATTTGCATTGATTGTTAGGTGTGAATTTCACTTCTTGTTGCATCATAACACCATTAGTTGCATGATCATTTTCCCTTTTGAGTAATAAGCCAATTAAAATCAACGGATAATAAAATGAATTACACTCTTTTCTTTTATAGGGTGCACCAACAAGATTAGGTTTTAGGGTCTTGGAATAGTTCATTGTGAGTAAATTCTCCAAGACCACTAAAAAAAACATGTATGTGTTTGTCCAGGTGAGAGTGTGGAATTCCTTGGTATAATTAGTGTTTCTTAGGATCCTCCTCTTACAAGGGAGTTAAGCATGAGGCAGTGTGAGTGATTAATGATTGGGATGACCCCTGGTCATAACTGAGTAGCACCAGATATATTTCAAGGATTGTATTCATATATGGGGGCTCTTTCGATAGTTTCAAGATTTTCTACCGTGCCCATACGGTCAATCCTACCTGCGACTATCCGCATGAGCATTGATTATATTGAGGTGACCTTAGTTTCCTTACCTAGGTTATCGAGGGGGTAATTCATAGAGGTTATTCTGTAGGTGTCCTGGCTAGGTAGGGGTCAGAAAACATAGTTTCTATATGCATTGAAGCTGAGGAGCACTATAATTGGTTACGAACCTCTACTTGTTGTGTATGGGAGTCTTAAGCCTCTCCTAGGAGAGACATACGTGCTTCATTCGGGAGTTCACATATCCTAACGTTGTTTGCTTGTGATCTGGCTTTACATTGTATAGGTGTATGCTCTGTGCATGCTAGTTTGGATAGAACTAGTGGAAAATGAGATATTCATGACCAAAAAAATGACCAAAATCTGCATATCAATGACCACTTTTGGTTTGGCGATCACTGGTGGCTAATTTATGGTCTTTTATTAGGCGACCAAATTTGGTCATTTATAAATTGTTAGTTGGTCATTAATTTAGTCATATATTTGGTCATTAATTTGGTCATATATTCGAATCAATGACCAAATATATAACCACATTTATGACCAAATTGATGACCACATGACAAACTAGAATATGGCCAAATTTTGTCGCCTAATAAAAGACCGTAAATTAGCCACAAAAACTGTTTTTTGGTCATTGATATGTGAATTTTGGTCATTGTTTTGGTCATTTATATCTCATTGTTTGGTCACCTATCTCTCAATTTTTTTTCATTTTATATGCAAATTTCGGTCATTAATCTCATTTATCGGTCACTAATTAGTTATTTTTAGTTGTTTTATGTGTGATTATTATATTTTAGTAGTTTTAATGGTGTCCTATATAATTCCTAATTATAACTATCAAATAATTTGAATTTTCAATGTATGTCTTTGGATTACTAGACCTCACTAACTAGACATAAATTCAAGTGTATGTCTGTTTCTGGTGAAACTAGCTAAATGTGTTGTTGGCATCCTACATATGCTTTTCTCTCTTCTTTTTTCACTGCATGTGGAAAAATTTGTTTCCATGAAAACTATTTTGACTATGGACCTCCAACATGCTTTTGAGATAACGTGGATGGAACCTACAACATGCAATCAATGATCTGAACCGCCTTTCCATTACTTAGATGTTTGTGTCACTCTCAAATTTGTTCAATTCCATAAATATATATTGGCCTATCACTAATAAATTTGTCTTGAAAGATATTTTGAGACCCTGATGCATATAAAAATGGCTTATTGTGTTAAAAGCATGTAATTGGAGATTTACTGTTTCGATTAAAAAGATGAGCATACATGTACTTGATACAAAAAATCAATAACCAACATGAGTATTGTGCAAGGCATTTTACCAGGTTATATATTTGATTTGATATGCTCTGCTTAGAATCAATCTTGAAAGCCAAAAATAAATGTTGCTTATGATTATCAGAATTGCATTCCCTACACCATTTGACATTATTCAAGACAAAATTTTGACTCTTTTAATTCAAAGATTTTGGAAATTGTCAGGACTAGAATCAGTGGATTGGGTTTGAAGTATGCCATTCCTATACAACCATAATCAAATGAAAATTAACACAACATAATAAAGAGTATAATAAACTCCAACATGGATACAATGAGAATATAAAGTGGAAAACGCCTTTCATAAACAAAATTCCCTAGCTTTGTCTTTCTAAATATATATTTCTATAAATGCTAATGGATTACAAGAAGCAGCCCTTGTAAATTGGTGAAGAAGGGAATCTTTCAGGGTCAAACTAGAGGAAAGCTTGAGGGCACCATCCCTTAGTCTTTCATTCGAAGTACAAAACCATGGGAAGGCTTGCAATGAAATATACCTTTTTATGAGGATTAGTTGTACATGAATATAACATAAATACAAATTCTTCACTATTGGGAGCCTATCTGCTAGGACTTCCAAATTTTGCTTCAATTCCATAAAATGCATCAAAATTTTTGGATCTGTCAATATCCAATATTGAGTGTCAGCCAAGTCTTATCATTAGTGCAAAGTAGGGGTCTTCCTACAAATCAAATGGAAATCAATTTCAAAAGATGTACCTGTTTTGTCTGTCTTAACATAAAAATTGTCTTGTGCACACTGAAGGAACATTATTCATAACAAAAATATCCATTTGCAAATTGGAATCTAGACAACAAACACAATGCACCTTAAAATTGTATTAAAAACCAATAAGTTAGCACATAACTCGCCTCCTATTTCTCTTCAAATTTAGCCAATTCATATCAGACATAAAGGCACTGACATATGTTTTCCTTTGCAACAAAATTCAACCAATTGATTAATACAAGTTTACAAAACTATGGACTCTGATCGTCAATAGAAAAAGCATCTTGTGTGCCTGATGGTGAAATAAATATGCTATATCTATTGGTGTGCTACCATCTTTTGGCTTCTTATCAATACGTTGGTGACTAAATCTAGGAAATCTCATGGATATTCCATGAGAAGGATGGACTAAACCAAAACTTCCTGATGCACTGGAGAAATTGTGAGATCTAAAATGGAATAATTTTTACATGCTAACAAGAAAAAGTGGTCAATATGTTGGAAAATATATGGAAGGACCCATCAAAACATTCTCAAGGACAACTCTTACCTGCACCTCTGATTTCAATACAAGCTCTGGAGAAAACCAAATATCAGCTTCCTCAAGTGTCCGGTAGTAAGCAGGTTTCTCGTTCAAAATCCTTTCTCCTGAAAAAAAATCTTCCATTTGAAATAGCTACTACTATGTTAGTAACCCTAGAACACTTTGAAGCAAAGAAACACTAAAAACAAGTAAACTTTGTTTGTGTCGCTCTCAAATTTGCTCAATTCCATAAATCTATATTGGCCTACCACTGATAAATTTGTCTTCAAAGATATCTTGAGACCCTGATGCATATAAAAATGGCTTATTGTGTTAAAAGCATGTGATTGGAGATTTATTGTTTCAATTAAGAAGATGAGCTTATCGGTACTTGATACAAAAAATTGATAATCAACATGGGTATTGCACAAGGCATTTTTCCAGGTTATATATTTGATTTGATATGCTCTGCTTAGAATCAATCTTGAAAGCTAAAAATAAATATTGCTTATAATTATCAGAATTCCATCCCTTGCACCATTTGACATTATTCAAGACAAAATGTTGACTCTTTTAATTCAAAGATTTTGCAAATTGTCAGGACTGGATTCAGTGCCTTGAGTTTGGAGTATGTCATTCCTGTAGAACCATAATCAGATCAAAATTAACACATAGAATAATAAAGAGTATGATCAAATCCAACATAGATACACTGAGAGTATAAAGTGGAAAATGCATTTCATAAACAAAATCTCGTAGCTTTGTCTTTCTAAATATATCTTTCTATAAATGCTAAAGGGTTATAAGAAGCAGCCCTTATAAATTGGCCAAGAAGGGCATATTTTAGTTAAAGTAGAGGAAAGCTTGAGGGCACCATCCCTTGGTATTTTACTCGAAGTAGAAAACCATGGGAAGGATTGCAATGAAATATACTTCTTTGTGAGGATCAACTATACATGAATATAGCATAAATACAAATTCTTCACTACTGAGAGCCTATCCACTAGGACTACCGAATTTTGCTTGAATTCCATAAAATGCATCAAAATTTTTGGATCTGTCAATATCCAAAATTGAGTGTCAAATTAGTCTTGTCATTAGTGCATAGTAGGGCTCTGCCTACAAATCAAATGGAAATCAGTTCAAAATATGTACCTATTTTTTCCGTCTTAACATAAATCTTGTCTTGTGCACACCAAAGGAACATTATTCATAACAAAAATCTCAATTTGCAAATTCGAGTCCAAAAAGCAAACTCAATGAACCTTAAAATGCTTTAAAACACCAATAATTTAGCACATAACTCGCCTCATGTTTCTCTTCCAATTTGGCCAACTCATATAAGACATAAAGGAACTGACATATGTTTTCCTTTGCAACAAAATTCAACCAACTGATTAATACAAGTTTACAAAACTATGGATTCTGATCGTCAATAGAAAAATACATCTTGCGTGTCTGATGGTTAAATAAATCTGCTATATCTGTTGGTTTGCTACCATATTCTGGATTCTTGTCAATACGCTAACGAATAAATCTAGGAAATATCATGGATATTCCACGAGAAGGATGGACTAAACCCAAAACTTCCTGATGCACTCGAGAAACTGTGAGATCTAAAATGGAATAATTTGTACATGCAAACAAGAAAAAGTGGTCAATATGTGGGAAAATATATGGATGAACCCATCAAAAAATTCTCAAGGAACACTCTAACCTGTACCTCTGATTTCCCATACAAGCTCTAGATAAACCCAAAGATCTGGTTCCTCTAGTGTCCGGTAGTAAGCAGGTTTCTTGTTCAAAATCTTTTCTTCTGAAAAAAAATCACCCATCTGAAATAGCTACTATGTTAGTAACCCTCAGACACTTTGAAGCAAAGAAAGACTACAAACAAGTAAATTATGTTTGTGTCACTCTAAAATTCGTTCAATTCCATAAATCTATATACACCTACAACTGATAAATTTGTCTTCAAAGAGATTCTGAGACCCTGATGCATATAAAATTGTCTTATTGTGTTAAAAGCATGTGATTGGAGATTTACTATTTCAATTAAAAAGATGAGCTTACAGGTACTTGATAAAAAAAATCGATAACCAACATGGGTATTGCGCAAGGCATTTTGCTAGGTTATATATTTGATTCAATATGCTCTACTTAGAGTCAATCTTGAAAGACAAAAATAAATGTTGCTTATGATTATCAAAATTGCAGCCCTTGCACCATTTCACATTATTTAAGACAAAATGTCGACTCTTTTAATTCGAATATTTTGGAAATTTTCAGGACTGGATTCAGTGCATTGAGTTTGAAGTATGTCATTCCTGTAGAACCATAATCAGATGAAAATTAAGACATAGCATAATAAAGAGTATGATAAAATCCAACATGGATTCAATGAGAATATAAAGTGGAAAACGCCTTTCATAAAGAAAATTCGTAGCTTTGTCTTTCTAAATATTTCTTTCTCTAAATGCTAAAGGATTACAAGAAGCATCCCTTGTAAATTGGCCAAGAACGACATCTTTCAGGGTCAAACTAGAGGAAAGCTTGAGGGCACCATGCCTTAGTGTTTTATTTGAAGTACACAACCATGGAAAGGCTTGCAATGAAATATACTTCTTTGTGAGGATTAGAAGTACATGAATATAGCAGAAATACAAATTCTTCACTACTGGGAGCCTACCCGCTAAGACTGCCAAATTTCGCTTGAATTCCATAAAATGCATCAAAATTTCCAAATCTGTCAATATCCAATATTGAGTGTCAGACGAGTGTTGTCAATAGTGCAAAGTAGGGCTCTGCCTACAAATCAAATGGAAATCAGTTTTGAAAGATGTACCTATTTTGTCTGTCTTAACATAAATCTTGTCCTGTGCACACCGAAGGAACATTGTCCATAACAAAAATCTCCATTTGCAAATTGGAGTCTAGACAACAAACTCAATTCACCTTAAAATGCTATAAAACACTGATAATTTAGCACATAACTCACCTCCTGTTTCTCTTCTAATTTAGCGAATTCATATAAGATATAAACGCACTGACATATGGTTTCCTTTGCAACAAAATTCAACCAATTGATTAATACAAGTTTACAAAAATATGGATTCTGATCGTCAATAGAAAAATCCATCTTGCGTGTCTGATGGTTAAATAAATATAGTGTATCCGTTGGTGTGCTACCATCTTCTGGTTTCTTATCAATACGCTGTAAAATAAATCTAGGAAATCTCATGGATATTCCACGAGAAGGATGGAATAAACCCAAAACTGCATGATGCACTGGAGAAACTGTGAGATCTGAAATGGAATAATTTGTACATGCAAACAAGAAAAAATGGTCAATATGTGGGAAAAATATATGGAAGGACCCATCAAAACATTCTCAAGGACAACTCTTACCTGCACCTCTGATTTCCCATACAAGCTCTCGAGAAAACCAAAGTGCTTGTTCCTCAAGTGTCCGGTAGTAACCAGGTTTCATGTTCAAAATCCTTTCTCCTGAAAAAAATTCCTCCATCTAAAATAGCTACTATGTTAGTAACCCTCAAACACTTTGAAACAAATAAAGACTACAACCAAGTAAACTTTTCACATTTCTCATTGCTAGTACAGAAAAATAAAATGAACAACACACACAAAAAAACACCATTTCAGATCTCAATATGTAATCAAACTGGTTCAATCTCAGCATTGTCCATCTGTTTCAAAATGAGAGTATAAAAAACACTAAGTGTCAAGATCATCAATTTCATTATTATCATAAATAGGATATCCATCATCACATGTATATCATAGGCACTGGAAGATGTCACTGGGTGCTAATCTTGAAAATGAGTACCCCAATTAAAGTCCCTTTGGCCAAATCGAGACTGGACAAAGTAGTGTCTAAGATAGGATCCTCATGATCTAATCCTAATCAAAGACAATAATTAATAGCATACTCTTTCTCAAGAAACAAGGAAAAGATTGGAACCTAGGTACAAAAGACCTCTAGAATTTTTCGAACCCAACCTATAATGATTTACCAAGTAGACAAAGCAATAGGTACTTCAATTTATCTTCTATGAAACATCTAATTACATGTGAAATAAAACTAGTGGCTAGGTACTAGAACTATAAACCCCCATGCACAATCCACCACTGCATAAATTTTATCATCAATGGCTAGGAAATTTGTAATATCCTCTAATTTAAAAGCAAACTCTGCAAATTGATTGTAAAGAATTTCCATTATGTTGGGAATTGTAAATATCTTTGTAATGGATTTCTTAACTCCTGTACACACATCCTTCTCTATGTATGGGTCACTCCTTTACCCATTGTTGGCAATAATATAGTCCTCATTACAAATTCACTTCATGTGCCAAAATATGTGATGGGTGTTGAACTTATCCCAGCAATCAATAGTAATTTCCATTACCTAATCAATAAAGTTTTTTCTATGACTATATTACTTGTATTCTTCTTTTCGATTACACCGATCATATTCTCAATCACAATGGCCATATTTTCATAAAATTCTCCCAATGAAGGTTGTTACCTCTTTTCCAGCAAGGGGTGATTTTGATCAGTTCCAGAAATGAGATCTGTGGCTTCACTATGGATCATTGGTCAGAGGTCCTTCAACAGGTTTCATATGGTCCATGTGCCTTGGATGTACCTAGCTAGAGAAAATGTCTGATCCTCTACATGTTGTGATCTATCTAACCCTCATTTACTCTTAGCATGTTTTCTTATATGATGGTATTTTTGCATGGAATGTTAGTTTTATATTTCTATAATGACTTGTATGTTTAAAAAATTTGTTGATGCTGAGATTTCTTTGGTATTCTCTTCCTTGGAAGTGTGTTAATCATTTTGTGAGGCAATTCATCAATCCCCTTCACTTTCCCTTTTATGAATGATCTATCATCAATGATAATCTAACGTCTCATTACTATTCCCATGTATGGATTCCTTAGATAAAGCTAAAAGAGTCTTGTACTCTCAAGGATGATGCTGATAAATTAAATGTAAATGTAAATGGGAAATTATGGGAGATACTCCCCTTGTAAAGAGGCAATATTGCTTGTCCTAGGTCATTAAAACCAAATCTAAAGCAAAAGGGACTAAACCAATGAAAGGGATATGAAATGATAATAATTAAAATGTGAAAGAAAAAATGAAAAAATAGATCACAATACGAAGGCGCAAGGATGGATGACCCATACAACACTTCCTTAGAAAATAAAATCCCCTAAAAATAAACAATAAATCCATCACGACTTATTGTTTTCACTTTTTTCACTGTTGCAGTTAAAGCAAGGCTCCGTGATCGCTTTCAAGAAGAAATGTAACTTAGAGTTGGTCATCTTGATCTAGTGATGGATATCAAAGTAGGAAGTGAAAGGACTTTGGAGATGGAACATGTCATAAAGAGGTAGTGAAAATACCCTTGCAATTTGTCTTTCGTGGTAAATGAACTATGGAGCCACCCAAGATCTGAAGCAAGTCATTTTCACATTTTATGTTGTTCTATTTCAAAAATACAATAACTAGAAGATGGATTTTAAATAAATAAATGTATAATTGAGGTCAATAAGGATTTCTTTATCTAATATTCCATCCTTAAATCCATCACCACTTATTTCTTTTGTACCTCTCCATAGGTGAGAAGCTTTCCTACAATGTCACTGCAACACAATTAGAATTCTCTCTAGAAGCATGCACCTTTGGAAGTGACACAACCTCTGCAACCTTCTGTAATACCAGAAGAAACATTCAAATAGGTGAATAAAAAAAACACACTTGTGGAATAATATTATAACAGACATCTAGATTACCCTTATACTCAAAACAACTTGGAGGACAAAGTGGAGTCATCCCAAAAGCACCTCCTCAAGGACAGACTAAAGGACACTTCACTTAATAAAACATCTATTGAAAAAAATTGAAAATTAATCTCTAATGTATCTTTTCGTATATAGTACAATGTGAAATAAAGGTGTAAACTAAGACAAAATGCCAATAAAAATACTGACAACAATTATGTCATACCAACATAAAAATACAAATTTCATCTTTTCCACATAAGACTAAAAAGACTATGTTTTAAGTTCACCGAACTATGTAGGACAAGTCTCAAAATTCCAAAATTTAAACTTGCGTTGAAGAAAATAAATTCCCTAATAATAAACAATAAATCCATCACCACTTATTGTTTTCACTTTTTTCACTGTTGCAACTCAAGCAAGGCTCCATGACCGCTTTCAAAAAGAATTGCAGCTTAGAATTGGTCATCTTGATCTAGTGATGGAGGTCAGAGTAGGCAGTGAAAGGTCTTTTGCATACTTGTACAAGGTTGCCTTAAATAAAAAAACAACATAGCTAGAAAAAACAAAACCTAGCCGGTCAACATGAATATAATTTATGACTTGCAGCCTCACCATGATCTAATAATACTCATGGAAAAATTAGGCATAAACACAAAAAATATAGTAAAGGGGATCTAGAATATCTCACTGGACATCGGGGGCAGATTTCACTGCTCGAACAAAGTAAGCTTCATTTCAAGCTACATTGTTATGTGTTTCCCATGTGAACTTGGCATAGAGTGACGGTATCTCCGCGTCTTCCAAGCTTGCCAATATCACCCTTCCGTAGTATTCCTCTACTTTCACAATATCATGTAACACCTAATCAATATAATATATGATACCCATAAATACATCAAATCCAATATCTCAAAACCCACTGGAGAATCGATATCTTCCATATCTAGTTCATAATAGCATGGTATTTGTAATCTACAATTTCATATCTAGTTCATAAAATAATCGTATTTGTAATCAATTATCTCATGCAGAAGCTTGGCATAGTTGCTGAGAAGAAGTGGATTGGCACGATTTGCTTCCAACATACTTTGATAATACATATATATGCTGCTCTTGGAATTCTCATCATCTATTGCTTCACAATTTTCTCCTGCTCTTTCAATACCAAAGCCTCCACTAATATAGTCACTCTTAGACACATGGGCAGGTCTACATCCTCTTACAGTGTAGAATAGTGGCACTCCATTTGAGAAAATTTGTAAAGTTGAATATTTATAAATCCTCATTCTTTCCAGATTTGCTATCCTGAGATAATGTTTTCTTTAAAGTTTAAATGTATGTCACAAATACAAGATACCTTAAATGGAGATTGTGGCATTCATCCATAGATTATGTCATGATGAAAAATATGCAACTCTGCTACCATTTAGGATAGAACATACAATACATGCATTAGCATGGTTTGTGCGCAAATCACCTATTACTAAACATATCCTAAGAAGCAACGTAAAGAATGTATTAGGGATTGAACACAGACTCACCTTGAGAGAAAAGTAGACAAAACAATTCTGAATATGTCAAGACAAAAACATCTTAGTTTGGTCCTTACCAAGGATGCTGAAGTCCCCACTAAAAATAATTTTGCACCATTACGCTGCAAGAAGTCAAAGATAGTTAGATTCTGATAAATAAACATCTCCAATTCCATAATAAAATCAACCACAAATAGCTTTCATTAATAATAGGTAAACACTAATAAAAAACAAGTGTGTTACATTCTTACCACAATGGCTCCTACTCGTTGAAGGAATGAATATGATGTGCCTCTCAAAGCAAACTGTTACATTATTTAAAAGGAAAATGCCCTAAAATTTTGACATAGTGTTTATTTTATCACATTGCCATCAAACCATTATTTAAAAAGTATTCACCTCGAAAGCATTATCAGGGCAGTTATAAAATAATTTGGAAATCCATCCAGCTTGTACAACAAGAGATTGACGTAGGGAAATAGTTGGGATAGGAAGCCATACAAGCATAGAGTCTGCAACTATGGCCATGACCTGAAAGTGCAATGAAGAAAACTTCATAAGAACCAGAAAGAAGAAACATTATGTAAATCAACAACTTGAAATAATGCTATCCAGTTATAATGAAGTCAAAAAAATCATAGATAATTTTTCCATTTTTAACACATTAAAAATCGAAAAAAGAACTATACAATAAATAGTAATAAAAGGAGTTGAAATCAAAAGACATCATAACACTCAACCTTGATGCACTGACAATATAACTATATTGACCAAGAGGAAGCAAGGTCAGAGGCATGGAACTTCATGTTAGAAGATGATGAAGATAATCCAATACAGAAAAAACATCATAATTTGACTAATCACAACAATCATATTAGTATAGGCTACAGCTTTGAATAACTTGCAATAACAGGAATCAATCTCAGTAATGAAATGACAAACAATACCAATAACAACAATCAACAACGTAATGAAAATAATAGAGTTCTCAGGACAAACAAACCAACAATAGAAGCAATAGGTCTCAAAGACATTGTTTGCACGGATATTAATACCTAGAAAACAAAAAAGGAGTAGATATAGAGTACAAGATTCTATGAAACAGGGGATTCAAAATTGTTGTTGTGATTAACCACCATTGCAAAAACATACTTTTTTTTATTTTGACACATTGCATAGATCATGTTTGTCATGGTCTAAATGTTCAACTAGTGAGTGAATATTTTTATTGAGGAACCAGTGCAATACGGGCATCAATCAGATGGACAATTCATCAGATGACATGAAAGTGATTTTTTTAATGAGTGGATCAATTAAGTTCACATTAAGGGAGCCCTCTAATTTTCCACAACCTACGAAGGAGCGTTTGTGCCTTCATAAGTAGGTATATATTACTGGATGGCATCCTAAATCCTTATCTCATACCTGTCCAGAAGGGATGCTACAAAAATTTCAAATGTGTATTTATGGGAGTGCTAAGTTTATCTTCAGGTTTGGTTTCCTCCAAGTTTTCTATACAATCCTACAAACTCACCAATCTGTCACAAACATATGCCCAAAAAAGGGTCATTGTTGTTGGTTGCAATCCATTCCAAGTGCCAATGACAACAAGTCCTTTATGTTATGAAAATATGTTCCGAGTATGATATGCCTGAGTGTGATCTCTCATGCCCCAATGCATGTTATATGACTGTTATGAGTTTCCATAATTGGCTAATTGAGTAGAGAGTTTATCTAGGGCCGAGTTTACTTCCGAAATCGACTTGAAATAAGACTCCAAAATTTTCTCAACAAGTGTCCAAATGATTATGTGGGAGAAGTCCTGCATTTTAAACCTCTCTGAAATTGAAACCATATGTTAGCTAGAAATTTGTAGGGGTTTTATAGCTACAAGGCAGAGCTAGCCCTACAACAAAATCAGTAACTCAGGGAAGTGGCCATTGTCACCTCACCATTCTCCCTTGGGCTTCGGGCTGGTTCATGCCAGCTCTAGGGGTGTTTCCCTAAAGTAATACTATGGGTTTTTTGACAGGAAAACACAAGGTGATTATGTAATAAAAACCTGACAGAATCAATGTAAATGAGAAAAGAAATAAGAAGGAGGAGTAAATGGGGATATTATTTCCTTATCCATTGGGCCAAGGCAACAATTTACTACCTTGATTCTAAGCATGCAAGACACAACACTCCTGTGGGAATGAGCTTCAAGTGTTTAGCATCTCCAATCTGAGACAACTACCTATCCAACACTTCCAAACAAGGTTTTTTAGTGATAACAATCATTTTTATTCAAAATAACTATAAATAAACTTGAACCACTTTAACTCCAAAGAATGTCTGAGAATTCAGACTAGATGCAAAGTAGACTTAGACACACATTTGCTAGAAACTAAAGTAAAGATATTACAAAAAAATATCTTACACAATAGACATGATCACATGTGATCAAAGACACTTGCAGTAACATTTCAAGTCATAAGTGTCAAAATTTCAAACTAGTATATGCCTTCCGTAGTTGGGGTTATTTATGTTTTGATTTAGTTTCAAAACTTTTGAGTGTCACTGAATTCGAACTTGAACACAAACATGAACCAAGTGACTTAGGTGTCAGCTAATATAGAAGACTGGCCTGAGCATATATCCCTAATATATCAGATGATAAAAGAAATGACTATTTAGAACATATCATTGATTGAAATTTAAAAATACAATAGATGGTGGGAAAGAAAGAAATTACTGATTTTTAGGTCACATTCAAGCCAATTGGAGAAGATACCTTGTGCTTTTTCATAGTTTCATTGATCCATTCTATCCCCTCCATATCGCTCATTGTTTCCTGTTTGATAAAGGTGTGTGGTTGCATTAACATTGTGTGGTGGGAAAGAAAGAAATTACTAATTTTCAGGTCACATTCAAGCCAATTGGAGAAGATACCTTGTGCTTTTTCATAGTTTCATTGATTCATTCATTCCCCTCCATATCGCTCATTGTTGCATGTTTGATAAAGGTGTGTGGTTGCATTAACATGCAATGCAAAGCCTAATATCTATAAAATTGAGAAGGAATCAAACACAAACCTAAAACCCAAAACAGAATGATGAATTTCTACACAATTATTCATCCTATGCTTAATTGTGAGAATTATCAGTAAACATCATATCTATAAAACTTGTAGGAATACAATAACAAACTAAAATACCAATCCCATAGATCATGAGGAAAAAATCAATCTCAAACCTAACAACCATAAAATAAAAAGAGCGAAATCCAAATCTTATCAAATTTGGAAGTATATTGGAAACAAAACTGAAGCCAAAGAGCCAAATTTGAATGCAGCAACTATCACAAAGTCTGCAAACTTGAGCAATTATTGACATACATTACCTCCACCCCCTCGATCTCAATATTGAATTTATCCCCATCTCTAATGGAGAACTTTGCTATAGGTTTGTGAGGACCAAAATCTACATCTTTGGGCCTGCTAAGTCCCCCATACTGTATAGGCACCTTGTCTGGAGATATAAATCTGCAAGTAAAATCAAAGGTTAAATAAGCTTATAGGAATATTCCATTGAATATATCCTTCATTCTGTCCTATATTAGAGTCTTCAATTGAGGTTAAGCACATTTTCACTGCATTAGAGAAGGAATTTTGCATACTTGTACAAGGTCTTTGTGACTTTTCCTTCACGTGCTATGATGAATTTTCTCTTAGTACACTGCATCAGGAATGGGCTTAACATGGAGTACAATGCACTGAAAGACCATGGGACATCAATGAATACGTAGAAAATAGAGAAAACAAAAATTAAGAGGTGATTTGTCAATTTGATAAAACTGAGTCTAGTATACTCTCCTTTTTAGTACTTAACAAATGTCAAAAACCCAAGCTTGAAACTGAATATAGAAAAAGACTTAATTGCATATGAAATACTTGAAAATTAGCAGGAGTGGAGAAATCCTTAAACATTGTACTTGAAATGACCATTTTGAATCCTAACAAAGGCAACGATAGTCAGAAGTGACAACCCAAAAGTAGTGTGATGCAGGATCTGTAATCTAGAAATGGTGAGATAGGAATTCAAATCCTAGAAAGGTAAAATAGTCCATTAATATACTTCACAGAGTGATTTCATTCTCTTCAAAGTTTCAAGATAATATGGAAAGGAAGGGTTTCCTCCATGAGTTTTCCCTAAAATCAGAGTACAGTTATTCAATGCTAATGTAGAGCAATCCATATGGTATTGTACCTCTTTTGTTTCTAATTGTTCATGCCACTGTTCTTGCTAAGCATGTTCTCAAATATCCTCCATAAGTCACTATTCTTACTAAGTATGTTAGCTCATCCAGTTGTTTCCAATGTTGCTAGGCATTGGCTTGTTCCATTCCAGCAGGAGTCTATTTCCAACCCACCTAGGTTAGGCACAGGAGCCTACAGTGTATGCCGACTAGTTTACTAGGATCCCATCCACAAATGTGGGGAAGCATCCCTTGGGTTTCCAAATTTCCCCACGAGTTTTTCCTTGGAAAAAAAATCTTACATAACTTTTCCTTTGAGTTGAATGGATTCCACTTAATGCTTCTATCATAGATTTAGTGCGTTTCCAATTTACAAATCACACATTCTTGGTTAGAAACAGGGAAGAAAGATCTAGGGAAAAAGGATATCCTTCTCATATAAGAAAATTTTCCATATATTCCCTGCTAGACCAATTCACATTGCATCTTGTTTGCATATCAGCACTCTGAAAAAGTATGAATATGCTCCATATCTCCAATGCTAGTAAATAATGTGCAAGAAGAAAACAATGAACCATCAAGTGAACTTGGATCTAGAAAAATAAATGAAATTGGCCATAAGCTATTACTAAAAACATCCACTAGATATGACAGTTCCCAGTGGTACTCAAACATTTAACACAATATATGCTTTGCAATTGTTTACAGAATGTTGGATTCACGGCCATTAGGATTCCAAGATCATAATATAAATAATAAAATATGACAACAAATAATAACAAGGTGATGAGCTAAAATCCAGTTTCAACACAGTTTCTATGTGAATCTCACAACTAACACACATATAGAGAGATTAATTATGATTTGGCCCTATTGGCTGTTGTCTCAGCGATACATTTGAATTTTGAACATCTCGTCATTTAATATATTTACCATAGCAATTCAAAGAGAATTGATAGGCCTTCATCCATATTTTAATGTAAATTTCTTCTACTGACAAATCAAATGTTTTTGGGTTTGGAAAGCGGACCAACATAGCAATTTTTTTAGTAAAAAAATACTGTATTCAACTTGTTCTTGCACAAAATCCTCTTTGTTATAATTGCTTTTAGATGACATAGATTTATCTTCATCCATTTTCCTTTCTTCTCCCAATAGTTTGGTGGCCCTTCCTCAATATTATTATATAACAAATATCACATTTCTTGATAAGGAAAAAAGTAGTATATTTTATTTTTATACCCATTGAAAGCCTAGATTAATTTTGTAGCATCATCTCACCTTGTGACAGAAAGTTCAAAAAGAAGCATGATTGCGTAACTAATAGACCAAATGAAGATTTTTAAAAGGCTTCACTTTGAAACAGCTTATGAATAAATGTGCTAAAAAAAATGCCCAGGACTCCAACATTATCAGTACCAAGCCCATTGTTTGGTTCACATGAAATTATTTTGTGTTTGTCACTTTGTGAGTGCTTCATTGTATAACTAGATCAATATATGACACACAAAACAACTAAAAAACATCTTACTATTTTTATCATATGGAGGATTCTTACCATCTAAATGACATTGGCAATGATGTTTATCTCTATCACAATAATCTAAATGGCCCACAACCCCATACCACCATCTTGCCAAGCAAAAGGAGTAACATTATATGAGAAACTGTTTCAAAGAAAATAATCATCATGTATTTTATGAAAATCATTTTACTATTTTTATCATATGGAGGATTCTTACCATCTAAATGACATTGGCAATGATGATTATCTCTGTCACAATAATCTGAATAGCCCACAACCCCATAGCACCGTCCTACCAAGCAAAAGGAGTAACATTATATGAGAAACTGTTTCAAAGAAAATAATCATCATGTATTTTCCAAGCATAAGAAGATATCAATTGAAGCATGAACAAAGTACTTACCTGTCAAGCTGACTATGACAATGCATCAACATAAGAATAATTACAACTATAATAAAAAATACACTTGTGCGGAAGATCCAAGACTTCCATCCATAAAAAGTATAAGGCTACATGTACTATATGGAAATTCCTTCTTCCTTCTCCATTGTATCTCAACATTATCTCCAGGACATAGGTCATTCAAACAATCAGAAGGGTAAAGATCATGGGCAGGCGTGTCTAGTGGAGATGCTTGCAACCTCTCCCACTATACTTCTTCCTCGACAAAAATTGTTCGATGACCATGTGGTGGATACCTGCTAAGGAAACCCTTAAATTTTGATGCATTTATGTAAATTCCTGCAGGAAGTACCCTGTGAACTAAACTAGAATTAAGAGTCAACAACTGAATTTTGAAGTGAGGGCCATCTATCTTATATGTTAAGTGGCAAATTGGATCGCTTACTGCAATGTTGACTGAGGTTCAAACTTCAAAACCTGGCAAGTGTACTCCCCTGGGCTATGATAATGCATTCACCCAATCATTTTGAGGTTTGGGTAGTGTTAATGTGGCAATACTGGTTATGTGCTAGTGTAAAACAACTGTTGATGTTGCTCACCTTGCTAATGTAGTCATAGCCCCTTAATTGCGGCTTTATATCTGAATATTTTTTAGATGTAATGCTGACATTGAATGAAGAAACATACCCTCTCTAGGGTTTATGCGCCATTATCCTTTATGTTCATTAGGAAGAATTAAAATGCAATTTCCTCTTTGTAGCTGAAGATTTTCGGGATGTAATGGAGACATTGAATGAAGGAACATACCCTCTCTAGGTTTATGTTCATTATCCTTTATGTTCAATAGTCAGAATTAAAACACAAGCAAATGAGAACCAATGAAGTTGATCACAGAAATGAATCGATGGGTATTGCAAAAGAAGAGGGTGTACACAAGCCATGGCATTTTATATGTTGCTAGTATTAAGAAATAAATTGTAGTTCTATCCTTCCATGATTTAACAGGGTTTAAGAAAAATGCCATTTTGAAGAGTGTGAATATAATGAATACTTAACATACATAACCTGGAAAGTGTCGGTTCTGCAATCATAACTGAGCTCTGCATCATAACATGATAGCATAAACCCAACATGTCCATGTTGTAGAGAATTAAATCAACATGAATAAGGGCAACTCATATATAATTCTAATAACTGTATGCAAGATTTTTCTTTAAAACCACTACATATTTAGAAACCATTGAAATCAAGCTAACTTCAATGAAATCTAGCAAAAATTACAATTATGTCCATCATTATTCTTGGGAAAATTTAAAAGGCATGGAACTGTTTGTACAGGGGACCAAGCTTCACAGGAAATATACATTGACCTTTTAATTTTATAAGATAACTAGAAACACGGGACTTGTATTTTTATTAATTTATCAAGCAACTAGAAACATATTTTCATACAATACCAGCCATAAGAATTCTTTGTTTCAATCCAAGAGGTTATTTATCAAACATTTCTACCTACCTAACGATTGCACACTTGAGCGGGAAACCCAAATTTCCCACTTTCTAGTGCCAGATACAATTCCATCATTGAATCACATGGTGGGCCACTTTTACCTTCTTTGTTAATCTCTGGTTGTAATCTCAATCATGAAAAATTTCCAATTGCAAGATAGAGACCTCAACCACCCATTAGCTTTGCAACCATCTAACGTCGATGTCTCCTTAGTCATCGCAACAGTCCATTTCCATTCACGACATGATACAGGACCAATAACATTTCCCCATTTTGCTTTCAAATGACAATCCCATGGGTAATTGCTCCTACACCTCTCCCTTAGATCCATACAAACCCCTGCCATGTTACATAGGCCGGTAGGTGAAAGCCTGCTCAATATGCCCTCCAGTGCCAATTTAGGTAGATCTAAAATAGAAAATCCTTTTACTTATTCTACATTTTCTACTCTTTGAACACATTTTCTCTTCAAACCCATTGAAGAATAGACTTTTACCAAGCTCATGCTTATGATAAACTCCAAAAGTAGTTGCGACAGCCCCACACTTAACGCAAATAGAAAAACATTCATCTTATTATTAGGCTATCCCTTGATAAAAAATGGAATTTCAATAGTCTAAAAAGGCTTGGTCAAGGAATTCACAATTCTGGGACCTTGGCTTGCTTGGAAAGTCGGCAGTGAACTTAAAGTGAGGGCAGGAAACAATCCATGGATAGGTTGTTGTGAACTTTTTGATAGATGTAATTTTAGAAAGAATGACATGAATGATGAAAAGGACAATAAATCTTTAGCAGATGTACCCATCCAAGCAGCTTAGGGAGGATGGCTACAGTATTGGAAATCTGCAGTTGGTTTAAAATTGCTGGGAGATCTGGCTACAGAATGGCTTCCTTATGTTTCCCTTTAAAAACCCAGTGCAATATTTATAAAAGAAACAGATGATGAGTTAAAGTAGTCTTGGAACAAAGAAAATGGAGTTTTAACTGCAAAGTTAGGGTATGAAGCAAAATGTTGAGAAGAACAAATTGGGGAAAGAGAGTGGTAGGATGAAATCTGGAGTTTATAAAGTCCATTAAGGATAAGAAATTTTCTGTTGTGAGCTTTTGCTGCCAAAATTTTAACCTGGGATAAAAGGGAAAAGAGGAATTGGATCAGAACCAGTTGGTGTACGCTGAGTAAAAAAGATAATGAGACAATTAATCATCTCCTTGGTAGTTGTTCTTTTACTATCTATGTATGGAAGGAAATTATAAATATAAAAGCCATAAATGTATCTCATCAATGGGAACAATCTACATTACTAGAATATTTTAAAGCCTGGTGTAAAAACAGCTCAGTTTAGACACATAAAGCATTGCCTTGGTTTTAACTTTGGAGTGTTGAGTAGAGAGAAATAAATTTATTTTCCAAGATAAATAATTGACTGTAGGATTGGTTTCACATCAAATCAGATAGTTAGATGGAGAAATTTGGACGCCTCACCTAAAAAAAACAGAAATACTTTTAGACCCAGTTATAGATTTCACAAAATATTGGGTTTACTTTGATGGTGCTTGTCAAGGAGCACCTGGTAAGTGTGGGGAAAGGGTACTGCTTTACTTGAAAATGTCTCAATTCTTTTCTTGGAAGTATATGGAGCAGGGGAAGGAACCAATAATAGAGATGATACATATTCTTTGTGGATGCTTTTGAAAGCAACAGTTGAAAAAGGGATCAGAACATTATAGGCACTAGGTGAATCAAAACTCTTGATAGACTGGGAAAATGGACGTAGCCAAATTTCAAACTTGAACTTGAATCCTATCCTGGAACTAATATTGGAGTTAAAAATAACTTTGAAGAAGGATCCTTTGCACATATATATAGGGAATTCAATATAGAAGCATATCTTCTCTTAAAGGAATCCTTAACAATGCAAGAAATATTGCTGGAAAAACAGGTATTTAAGCAATAAAGATTACTGGAAAAATAGGTATTTAAGGGAGAAGATATAGTCTCAGTTTCTATTAAGTCCTTATTTGACACAATGCAAACTGTTGAGGGAGGGTGGTTTTTTATTTGTAGTTAATGAAAAGTCAAAGTTTATAAATGTTTAGAAGTTATAATTTTTTGTAAGAACCTTGGAGGTTTTAATTTTTGGGATCTAGAAAAAAACTTATAGTAGAAAAGGAGATGGTATTCTTGACCATCTTAATATGAGTCAAAAGACGAGAAGAATGTATATTTTGATTTTTTCTTCAGAAATAGAAAATATAAGCTTTTTATCTTGGGAAAAAAACTGTTTGATTTTCCTCTCCTGAATTTCCGTACCCTTCTGCAGAGATTTTTTCTTTGTTGGGCATCCTTAGAATTTCCATCTCTAATAGGTTCTTGGTATTTGTCTTCTAATAAATTTCATGGAGCTCTTACTTTAGGTTGAGTTTCACCCCAACTAGACCTTCTCTTTCTCCTTCTCTTAACTATTTGAAAACCATCTCGGTCCATCTCTAGTGAGTTTATTTTTCTCTCTCATAGGGATTACTATGGGGTTTAATTTCATCTTCTACTTTCGAAATCATTTTTGGGTAGGTTTCTATCAAATGGCCAATTACCTAATAGATCCTACACTGAGAACGTGTGTTTTTATAGTCCAAATTTGGGCTTGTTGTACTCCATTACATTCAAGGATGATCTAATTTGGCTGTCATTTACTTAAGCTAGTTGTACATGTATTATTGCTTTATAGAAGAAGCTACCATATTTCTTACTTCTGTAAACCCAATAAACTTACCTAAGGCCTTACCAATTTTCTCCATGACCTCATCTTCCCATAAGGGAAAGGATAAACTAGGGAATCTCACCCATACAAACATGGAACATGGGTTTAATTATGGGAACCAAGTCACCAAGAAGAACCATCCCCACCCCAAATCGAGGACCCTTCTTCCATTACTCTCTTCATATCTTCAACTTCATTGTAATGAACTATGAAAATCCCTGAAACATGGAATCTTACCAATAAATTTGTTGTCCAATTTTTACTTATCCATCCCATGAAAGCATCATAGTTTGGCCAATCTCTTCAAAATAACAGATCAAAGCCTCATCTTTGAATGCTTTCATGTTATTACAAACATATTTTGATGATACATTCTGAACCTGGATAAAGCCTGAAATCTCCATCATGAATCTTCCAGCATGAGACAAATTTTGGGGTTGATATTCGAGAAACATTGAATAATTGATAGATATAACCACATATTTAACTAATACCACTTAAAGAAGATAATCACCTTTAATTGAAGAACCTAGATTAATACCCTCCAAAGATGGAACATTGGATGGAAACTTTGCAGCTGACTCCCCTCTAGAAAAGGAGGGAATCTAACAGCCAGAATTTTCCTTCAAAGAAGCTAAGACTTAGTGCAAGAAGGAAGGACTTGAGGCCAAGGAGGGAACCTTTGTCACCACAGACATAGATCTCATGTGGGTCATGCATAGCTTTCTCATTGGCATACAAAAGACAATGACTAAGATCTGTTAAGAAGAATGTAAGCCCATTTATTGTTCCAAGTGATGTGTAAGTTTCTCTCCAAGGGATCTATATTTTTTTGACAGTAATGAAATATATTCTCAATATTGACTTGCAGCTGTTATCTATGTGATGTTGCAAACTATCGCACTTCAGTGGCATATCCCTCAGCTGGGATTTAGTTCAACATTAAGACCGCTCCTCTTGAATCAGTAAAATAATAAA
Source organism: Pseudotsuga menziesii (assembly GCA_001517045.1). Taxonomy (NCBI): domain Eukaryota; kingdom Viridiplantae; phylum Streptophyta; class Pinopsida; order Pinales; family Pinaceae; genus Pseudotsuga; species Pseudotsuga menziesii. The sequence goes on from LPNX010597564.1 coordinate 124,786, forward strand.
TTCATCAATAAATTTCCCAACGCAATGGTAGAGCCACAATGTAGGTACAATTAAAAAAGTCCCAACTCAAACATTAATACCCCTCATCTTCAATCAGTAAAAATAATGAATTCGTTAATAATTTTCCCAATGCAATGGTAGAGCCACAATGTAGATATAATTAAAAATGTCCAAACTCAACATCACAAGTAGGTTATCTCCCATTTCTACCCAGATCCATCATAATAAATGAATAACCTATAAATTGAAGTAGGGATGACCTTGATAGTTCATTGAAATACACAGTCTAAGAAAAAGCACAAGATACTAGACTACCAATGAATTGGGGTTCAGATTCTATTTGGAATTCTTTAGGACTCCATAATAATTGAACTGATAGACCAAAAATGAGGAACAGAGAGGATAGGGACTCTGATAACAACAGCTAAGAGACAAATTCAGCCTGTCCATCCAGCAAATGGTCAGGGAGTCTCAATCCCATCAAAAATTAACCCCGCACCACCACTTGAACAAAAAATTATGCATTTGTTGGATCCAATAGCAGTTAAAAATATGTAGAGAACTCTAATTAGGACTATTATGAAGTAAGAAATGATCGATTTAAGATAAAAGAGAGTTGACTTACGTGGCAGAGAGGTAGTGTATGAATATGTGGCCACTTTCAAAGCAAGCTAAGAGAGATTCCTTATGAACGGTGATGTCCCTAGAAGAGGAAGAGGAAGAAGGATTGTCCTTCATTATTTGGCTCAAATTCCCCTTCACCACTATACTAATGTTGACCCATGGAAGGTCCTCTACCTCTTTGTGCTCTTCTTTGCAGCAAATCCATTCAAACCCCATCCCGCTTTTCTAATAGCCCGAGCAAGTTGTCTGAAGTGATTTTCAGCTTCCCTGCTATTACAGTTTGTTGTATTTTAATTTCTGGAATTTGAGTACGGGGAAAAAATGGAGTCGACCTTCTTCCCACTTGGTCAACCAATCTGAAATCTGAAGATGCCCAACATCTGTTGGTTGCACATTTTGATTTAAATACTTGTTGAGGGATTCCAATGTGAACATTAATCAATAATCAAACTTCACTTTATCAACTGGAAATTGTATTTCACATAAAATTAATTTTAAGGCATTTATATTGAAGTTTTAGTTGTGGATTTTAACTCTTGGAGACCGTATTTGCATATTGGATTAGAAGAGTCTACATTAATTGCATTGTAGGTACCATCTTGGCATTCCCACATTACACATTTATTTGAGGGAATCAACACTGTATGACTTTTCTTTAGAGTCCTTGAGAAATATGAGGGTAATAAAGTAATAGTCCTTCTATTTAAGGGAGATAAACCTCGTAGCCTTTATATTTTATCAACTCCTTCAATCTATCCATTACGAAGATGTAGCCTTCATCATATTGTAAGAGAGGTCACCTCTTGTGTATGTAAGAATCAATAGGACACTAGACATAATGACTAGTCTCCAACATGCATAATCTCAATTACCCAACAGTAGTGTAAGGGACACTTAAATCATGAATTGCAATGAATATTTCAGCAAATAAAATATCTTGAAGTTTTATTTATAATGGTAAAGTTATGATCTCATTAAGGAACTATTCCTTCATACTAATAATTAAACTTGGCATGTTCATTCTATGCATAATCCTTTGTAATAAATTCTTAGCTTCATTATCCACAACATCAAGAAAAACCTCATTCTTTATGTAAACTAGGCCCTAATGCTGCCAACCAACAACACTTGTAACTCGTACTGTAAAATTGGGTACAATTTTGTCTATATGTTTTAATGAGAAAGGAATCTAAACCCCTTCTTGTGTAATGTACAATTTCTAAATCTCACAGGAAATACTTTGTGGGTAGCCAAACTTCATCTAACCAACACGATAGGGAAATCATTACCAATCTATAATCTAAGATAAGTGCAATGGAAAGTGCATTTCATATTTTTTTATCCTAGGATCTTCTCTTCTTGAAAGAGCACTTACTATATCTTGATCTCCATAATCTTTACGAGTCAAATCACCATCACGACCAACAAAATTTAACTAAGTGTATTAGGGACAATCATTCCTAAGTAGTGGCTACTACTTTGAGGAAAGTTGTAGACAAATGTTACATGAGTTTAGATTCCTATTTTAATGAATTAATAACTCCATTTCATGTTATCTTCATTCACACATCGGATTAATATATATGACATATACCTTTTTATTCATTTATTTCCTTTGCATTGAGATCCAAAAAATATTCATCTTGAGACTCTTTGAGGAATGGATGAGAAAGACATGAATCCCATCTATAGATGCAAAGGAACAAGTGATATGGAGAGACTGCCATTGCCATTAAAACCCTAACAATTGTTTAGTGAAATCATTGCAACATTCTTGCACATTTGACTGACTATATGGTAAAGGGGTTGAGGCCAAGGAAATAATTTGTGGTACTCCATTCCCTGTGTTGCTCCTGCCACTAATTTGAAGAGAATTCAAGTTTCTAAAAAGAGGAAATGTAGAGGCATGTAGAGACGTGTCCAAGGAATTTATTCTTGGACTCTTACAAAATCTTAATATAAAACTGTAACATACATTAACAATAGGAGAAGTATATACAAAATGGGGAAAATACAAAATGGGAAAAATCCATGGAGATTGCATAATGCATTGAAACCTAGAATGAAAAACCCTATCACTTGTAGAGTGACCCATGAATTTTTTTTTATAATGATACGTACCTACAATTCTATAGCAGTTGTTGAAGGGAATTCCGACTCCAAACTATTTGCTGGAATACTAACTCTAGAGTCCTTGTTTTCCTTTATAATTCTTCACCTTATGTCCATGGAAACTTGAGTTACCAAATTCTTAATCCCATCCCTCAAATTCCAAATAATTTCTCTCGAACCCCTCTCAAAACCCAATTCTCAAAACCCTTCTCCCAATTTCCAAATATGGTGTCCCCTTCCGGCCAAAGCAAAAAATAATTTGGCACCAAATACACCTCCTTCCTGTAGGTTTCAGTGGGCTTCATAGTTTTTATGACTTTATGTCTCCTCCCTAATTTCCTCTTGAAACCCCACAAAAGGTTCCCTTCCCACCAAAGCCACATATTTGGCGCAAAATACACCTCTTTTCACGTTTCATCATAGCTTCATGGTCACACTCGTCATGGGTTCATGGTTGTTATGGTTGTGTGTGTATTCAACTGTGGGTTTTATGTATATGGGATGCATGTCATGTCTTTGTTTTGTAATTATTATTAATTTTGTTTTATATTATTTATATATAATATATACTTATATTTAATATAAAATATACATCATATATTGTATTTATATGGTATATAATATATAACTTATATTACATCTATTTTTTATATAATATTATTCAGAGATGTTGAATTATCAAGTGATACATGTTCATGTGTTTAATTGATTATGTGGATTGATCTTTAAATAATGTTGACAAGGAGATTGTTATGAAGACCATAGTTTAGAAATAAGTTCAATGAACTTGAACACCTTGGTTGAGGAAACCATATACAAAAAAACATCAAATAATATAAGACAAAGATTAGGAAGCTTATTAGGATCCTCCTCTACAACCACATGATTACAAGCTCTTATAACATGCCATGATGTAGATTCTATACCTACTCTTGGACAACGTGCTCAACAACTTAATATTGCAATAATATTTAATGAATTTATTGGAATTTGGATCAAAATTAATATATAAACATTAATTGAGAAACACTATTATATTTTTCCAGCCATGACTGAGATTAAGCTAGTTGGTAAAAAGTGGTTTAGGATCAAGTATGAATTCATGATCTAAAATAATTATGTTGTACATGTGATTGGGTGTGGCATTCCAAATCATATATAACCAATACAATATCCATGGATACTGCAAAAATGAATTCAACATGAAAAATCCTAATCATGAAGACGATAAAGCACATTAAAATGACTACACTACCAAAACTCAATTACATATAAGTAAGAACTACCACTAATTTATATTAGCATAGTCATTGTTTAGTTGTATTAATAGTTTAGATTGATCATTTATAGCCACATCACTTAAAATTGCTCAAATTTGGTAGTTTTTAGCTTAAAATTACATGACTAACTTTTTTGGCTGTGTAGTCACAAATTTGTCATTTTTTACTAGTGAACAAAGACTGCGCTATCGAAAAGGGACGTAGAGAGAGAATCCAATGGAGGACAAAGAAGATGATGGAGGAAGGAGATTATGTCATGTGTTAGTTTAGTGCGACGAGATTCTTGCACGTGTCACTGGTTTCAACTGATGTGGAATATCCCACCGATTTAATTAGCCAAGGTTCCAAGGTCATGTCCAAATTAGCCTATAAAAACTATAATTATATGCCAAGGTCATGCAAATTAGCCTTATAATTAACATTATATGCCAAGGTTTAGTGGATTTAGTGGTTTTTTTATATGTGAAGGTAATGTACAAATTAACATATAGCTGGGTTGCATTAATTCATTTTTGTTAATATAGGGACGTGTAAATATATATTACATATATGTTATAATTTACTAAATTATAACACTGTAGATGGATTCGGAGGCCCCTGGTCTCTGAATCCATCTGCGGTGTTAGAATTTGGTAAAATGTACAAATTCATTGTCAAATTTGTAATTTTTTTCATTGTCGGAGTGCCAACTAAAAATGACCAATTGTTATGTAGTCATTTTTAGTCTAGATACTCCGTGACCAAATTTGGTTATTTATCTTCGTTTTTTTTAGTTGGTTTTTATCCCGTGACCAGAAGTGGTCATTTATCTTGGTATTTTTTAGTTAGCTCATTTAAATTTATCAATTTTGGTCATTTATCCCTTGAAAAAAACTGTGGTGACCAAAAATTTTGGCCTCCTGGTCACTAATCTCTCATTTTCCACTAGTGTAGGGTTTGTGTAATTAGAGAGTCTTTTTAATTTTTTGAGTCATTGTCTATTCAGGTGCAGCACTTCATTGTTCTCGTTGTTTAGCAGGACTTCCTCCTTCCACATCTCCTCCTCCTTTGGGAGACAAAAATAGACAGTCCGGGCAGACTACTTCTCACATTGATTCAGACATGATGGGAGATCGCGATGATTAGATTCCTGAGATGTCTTCTCCACCTCAAGAAGTTGGGGATGTAGATTCTACTCCCATATATGATCCTTCACCAGAAATACCTTCACATTTTGGTTATGATCCCTCATTCGTAGGTCACCGGTATTGGTTTCCATGTGACAAGACTCATCATGAACCCACAAGCACTAGTTATGTTCATTATGGCATGCTTGATATCCTTGCACATGATCTGGCACATAATGCTAAGTAAAAAATTGAACCTAGAACTACGCCTCGGGGCACTCCTATTCCTTTCCATGCAGAGAGATTTGGGAGCACTAGTCACATTGCACCTTCCATCTCGGTGGTGGAGGCTACCTCACATGTCTGTCCTAGACCTATTGTTAGTATTCATATGCAGATACCAAACTGAGATGAGTGACCATAGGAAACACTTCTTACATCCCTTCACATGTCCCTTCGTCCTCAAATCCTACTCCTTCGAATGCATTTTTGACAACCCTTCCTCCCCCTCATTCATGTGGTCCTTCAGGCCGAAATGTTGCTACTAGTCATGTTCGTACTGCGACTACTCACATAGTAGTATCTCAGACTCAAGTACCTACTATTGTTTTGGGAGGTCATATTCTTGTTTCTAGATCGTCTTACGGTCCATTGCAAGGAGTTCCCCATATCCCTAATTATGTAGCTTCTCATGGGACATCCCATGGGACATCTTATGTAGCTTCTCATGGACAATATTATGGACCGCCATATGGACAGAACTATCAACCCTATGGGTATGGGTATCAATGACCTACTTACTCCTCTAATTATGGCTTTGTAGCACCGCATAGTCAAGGTACACCACATCATGATGCTTCCATGCATCCCTACATGGGTCAAATGGGAGGAGGATATTATGGCCAAGACCATGGTATTTACAGTAGTCAGCCTTATATGAACCAAAACTATCAGGGAGTGTGGCATAGACTGGATCAACCTAGGCTCCCTTTCCTCACAACATTAAACTTACCTGACTTGTTGAGACTAATGAACAATCCAGTATCTCATGACTCGGCTTGGCCGGCTGTCCCTAACAAGCTTCACTCGAACATTCCCAAATTTGAGGGCAAAGCAGGAGAAGATCATAGTGAACATGTCACTACTTTTCACCTTTGGTTCTCTTCCAATTCCTTACACGATGACTCAATCCGTTTAAGGCTATTTCAACGCACCCTCACTGGGCCTGCAACGAAATGGTATATAGAGTTACCAAGGGGGCATTCATTTTGTTCGTTGACCTTGCTATGACTTTCCTCAATCACTTCCAGCTACCTATGTGTTATGACATTGGTACAAAACTCTTGTTGACATTTTGACAAGACAAAGCCACACATATCTCGAACCATATCCAAGAGTGGCATAGACGAAAGAGGTTGATTAAATCTTTCATACCACCGAAATTTCTCCTTGAGTAGTTCCTTAAATCATTGCTACCTTAAATCACGAAGGATGTTTCTACATCCAGAGTCCAGAACGAGGAACGAGTAATTTTTAGAGCACAGGAATTGGATTTGATTTATGCTCAATCTAGAATTTTATATCAGATCATGCCTAATGCTCCTTGTTCTAGTTTCGATCCCATGATAAAGCCTAGACCACATGCCGATGGCATTGTGGGTTATAAAATTACCAAACCTATGTATTTGATTGTGAAACAAGTGAGTCAATTGTCTATTAATCAATCCACTTCAGGAAAATCCACGGCTTCATCTCACCCCACCCAAACGGTGAGTGTACTTTCCATGCAATCGTCGCACAAGAAGGGAAACGAGCAGCCCAGAAGGAATAAGAAAAAGGGTAAAAACAATCATAAGGGTGGAAATAAGAATGAAAATGCTAATTTTAATGACAAGAACACCAGCAATGCTAAGGGGGACAAGCAGTCTAAACATAAGGTTAATTTTCCTTGCAAATTGTGTAAGGATGACCACCTCACTCACTTGTGCCCTCGTATGGAAGATGCCTCGAGGTTCATACCATAGGGCCTAGCTGTGCTGACCAATCCTTTACCCCATAATCAACATTAGAGGAAATTTCAACTCAAAATGGGCCTTTTAACTTTTATTCAAATTCCATGTCATCATGTGTTAGCCAATGAAATTGCTTTAAATTTGAAATATCGTATAGGTCTTAAACACTTTTTTAATATAAATTTGGGGATAGGTATCATAAAAAAACTATTTTTTTTGTTTGTATTTTTGACATATCTCCCCGTGTTTTTACTCAAATTTCGATCGGGAGAGCTTGTTGGATGTAAAATTAAATTCCGCATCCAACGGGTACCCATCCAGCATACTTTTGATGGACCCCACTACCCCAAAAACAAGAAATACCTGAAAAAATGGCATGATGATGTCATCATTCCATTTTTTAGGTATTTCTTATTTTTGGGGTAGCAGGGTCATTCAAAAGTATGCTGAGTGGGTACTCGTTGGATGTGAAATTTATTTCCGCATCCAATGAGCTCTCCCGATCGAAATTTGAGTAAAAAAACGGGGAGATATATAAAAAATACAAACAAAAAAGTAGTTTTTTTCTTTTCTTCCTCCAAAATTAATAAATATTATTTTATTATTTTAACTATTATTTTAGTAGTTCATTTTAGAAGGCCCATTTTGAGTTAAAATTTCCTCTAATGAATATGAACTCAAGAACCCATGAACCTCATTGTGCGTCGGGTGGAGATCAAAATCCACCGGAAGCCAATACTGGTCATGGTTGCATCAACATGGTGCATGCTACTAAGGTTGTGACTCATGCGAAAGACTATGGTCCATCACAACCAAACCTTGGGAAGGAACCTGCTCCACCCAATAGCCCTTTGTGTATTGAAAACCCTATGGATAAACCTGAGATTGCACCTCGCATTCCTAAGGGAGTCCTAAAGCATTCAGGGAACAATCATAATGCTTGTGCCACACAGAACTATTCCGTTGTTGAGGATTTGGGCCAACCTCCTTATGTGATGTCTGTGCATGAAGTACTTCAGAGTTGTCCTTCACAAAGGAAAGATTTGCTTTCTGATCTTGGGGTTAATGATGATATCTCTTCTTCCATCATCAAATTTGAAACCATGGGACTACAACCTCACTTTCCTTACTACGTCTCTCTCTTGGTTCATGTAGAGTGTTTTAACATGACCGTCAAATGCACTATGATTGATGAAGGCGATGCTGCTTTCGTGATGTCTTCGTCATGCTGGAAGGGTTTGGGTTCTCTCAAGTTGTCTCAATATACTAACATGTTGACTGCCTTTGATGGTAGATCATTTCAGCGGCACAAAATTCTTCTTTCTCTTAAGGTCCGTTTGGGAGGGAAGACCATCACGATCGAGGTCGAGGTGGTTGATGCATCCCTTGATTACAATCTTTTACTAGGTCAAAATTGGATGTATAGTATGCAAGCCGTAGCCTCTTCTCTATTTTGATTAGTATGCTTTCCATTTAATGGAAATATTGTTACGATTGATTAGAAATCATTAAAAAATCAGAGTGTTAATGCATCATCGGGAGCTTCTATCTCGATTATCGATCATTCTCAGCAGGCAACTGGGAGTGTGGGTGTAGGTATGTATCCATCCATTATGGGGACATTTAGTTGTTCTGAGCATGTTCTTATGATCAGATCTAGTTTCGGTGGGGCTTCATTATCATTGAATTCGGTGTCTTTTTGCACTACCCATATGGAATATCCTTGGATTCTTCCTTCATCGAGTCCTTCAAATGGACATGTCGAAACGGACGTGTCGTTGCCTGCAGCAATGATAGGATATCAAGTGAATATTGATTGTGTTGCAGATCCTAGTCCTTCCTCTTCACGGACGGAGGACGAGGACCCATATGTGCTGCCTGCATGGGCAGTTAAGTCCTCTCATGCACATGATTGGCTTGATGATTTTTTCCGTTAGATGAAACCACTATTGAGTCCATGTCTGGGGTTGAGCCACCTTGGGAAGAGCTACATCATAGATCCTATTTTCTTCCCGAGCTTGATCGTTTGGAGCATGAGGACATTAGGGAGATTCTTAAAAACAATATTGGTAGTCCCATGGTTTCATTAAGCTCTCCTGGTCAGATGGTTCATGGGAACATGGAAAATATATCACTTACTATTACTATCAATATCTCTCATGATCTTGGCAAAATTGAGAATGTCTACATTGGGACGGATTATTCCACTAATGAGATTAAGGAGTATACCGAGTTGTTCAAAGAGTTTCATGACATATTTGCTTGGTCATACGAGGAAATGCTAGGTATCGACCCTCATATTGTCGAACATGAAATTAAGACCTATCCGAATGCGAAGCCCGTTTGACAACATTTACGTGCTGTGAATCCTAGAAAAGCGCCCGCTATTAAGGCTGAGATAGAGAAGCTATTAAAATATGATTTTATCTTTTTCATTCCCTTGATGGAGTGGGTTTCAAAATCCATTCTGATTGATAGGAAGCAGGGAACGATTCGTATATGCACTGATTTATGTGATTTAAATCATGCATATCCTAAGGATAATTTTCCCACACCATTTATTGATCAAATTTTGGATGAGTGTGTGGGAAGCGAGGTATTTTCTTTCATGGACATATTTTTCAGATATAATTAGATTTAGATCAAACTCGAGGATCAACACAAAACTACATTTATTTGTCCTTGGGGTATGTTTGCATATCGGAAGATGCCTTTCAGTCTTAATAAAGTGGAAGCCACATTTCAGTGGGCTATGACCTTGATTTTTCATGATCTCAAAACAATTTTTGAAGTCTTTTTGGATGACCTTGCTGTTCATTCTCGGTTGAGAGTGCATCATCCATACCATTTGAGATTAGTATTCGAAAGATGTCTCCATTACCTGATTAGGTTAAATACTCATAAATGTATCTTTTGCATGAAGTTTGGTCACTTTCTAGGGTTCATTGTTTCCAAGGAGGGTATAAGAGTCGATCCCTTAAAGGTTGAGGCAATACTTCAATTGTCTCCTCAGTGCAATATTAGACATCTTCAATGTTTGCAAGGCATGGAAAATTTCTTGTGGAGATTCATGTTAAATTTTCCAATTTGACTAAAGGATTTATGTGTCTTTTAAAGAAGGACATTAACTTTTTCTAGGATGAGTGTGCCCAGGAGTCCTTTGATGCTCTTAAGCAAGCCTTAGCATCGGTCCCCATGCTTAGTTCACCCAACTATAGCCGTGAATTTTTTTATTATGTGGTTGCGTCCATGGAGACGATTGGTATGGTTTTGGTTCAAGAGGATGAGGAGCTCCATGAGCATGTCATATATTATTTGAGCTGAAACCTTATAGATACAGAAATCTGTTATTCCCATGTGGAGAAACTTTCCTTAGCCACCGTTCATGTGGTTCAAAGATTGAGACATTACATTCTCCTTCTCCAGACCTTGGTAGTAGCTCATGTCAATCCATTTCAGTTCGTCCTCACCAGAAGGATGATCAGGGGAAAGTATAATAAGTGGATTGTTATTTTGCAAGAATTCGATCTCGAATTTGTTTCGGCGAAATGGAAGAAATCGTTGATTTCTGCGGAGTTCATTTCTGATTTTTCAAGTGTGGAGGAGGAGGAGGTTTATGAGGATATGTTTTTCGATGAGTATATTTTCCTTATCTCAAATTTGGATCCATGGTATAGGGATATCATCATATATTTGCAAACGTTGAAGGTCCGTACTCACCTCTCATGAGATGAGCGACGATGATTACATCACGTATGTAAGAAATACCTTATAATGGATAACACTTTGTACCACCATAGAGTATATTCCATTTTATGTCATTGTTTAACCCATGAAGAGGATGAGTTTGTGTTGAATGATTGCCAAGGAGGGGTGTGTGGTGGTCGTTTATCTGGGCTTTCTATAGCCCAAAAAATCTTGAGAGAAGGATATTTTTGGCCGTCGATCTTAAAATATTGTGTCAGTGCGGTCAAGAAGTGTCACCCTTGATAAGTGTTTGCACACAATATGCACTCACATCCTTCCCCATTACATTTGATCATCACCGTCGGTCCCTTCACCAAGCGGGGGCTTGAATTCATGGATTGCAACCCTGCTTTGGCTCGGGGGCATCATCACATTATAGTGGTTGTTTATTATTTCATGAAATGGGTTGAGGTTATGCCCATGGTTAAATTCGACGGTGAGACCGCCGCGCATTTAGTATTCAACCAAATTATTACTCGTTTTGGCATTCCGAAAGAGCTTGTCACTGACCATGGTAGGCACTTTCAGAATAGAATGATGGAAGAGTTGGTCTTTGTTGAATTTCCATATGCTTAGCTAAGACATTAGTATTTCATTTCATTTTCATAACAAAAGCACATAAATAGGATCACTGAAAGATAGACAAGCACAACCATACAAAAGGAACACAAAGATTTATCCTGGGAAAACCCTAAAGGGAAAAACCCAGCAAAATCATTCTCAATATAGATGCCCCAAAAAAAATAAAAGATAAAACCAGCAAGGAGATCAAAGCCTGATCCTCCTCCTTCTCTAGCTACTTCTCTTCTCCACTAATACGCTATACAAGTGAGAGTGTGTGTCCCAAATGAGGAGCACTACACCTCTATTTATATTCATCTGTTCACTTAAGTTAACTCATTTGACATGTAGGCTCAAGTTAAATCATGTAGGATCGAGTTACACATGTAGGCTCAAGTAACCACACCGGGGTGCTGATGACCCACATTTACAATTAGAGGGGACTACCTCATGACTCTTATTAGTTCTTCTGATTAGGAGCATCGAGGTACAATGTAATTCAAGTGGTTCTCCCGGTAGGACCATCGGGGACCACAAAAAGATACATATAGAATATTCTTCGAAGTTACAATTTTTCAACACTCCCTCTTAACGAGAAGGGTATTCTACAATAACATCAACAACAACAAGAGTAGAGATAGGGGACATCATCAACATCAGCAGTGTAACACATCTATAAATCATTGGAAGCTTTTCAACATCATGTAGCCTTCATCTTCAATCTTCAGTCTTCATCATCAGCAACATCTTCAGCCTTTGATCAGCAACATCTTTAGCATTTTGATCTTTCAAACGACATCTTCAGCACTTGGACCTTTTGATCAGCAACATCTTCAGCACTTTGACTGTTCGATCAGCAACAACATTTTCAGCATTTTGACCTTTCGATTAGCAACATCTTCAGCACTTTGAATTTTCGATCAGCAACAATATCTTCAGCATTTTGACCTTCGATCAGCAACATTTTCATCACTTTGACTTTGCGATCAGCAACAACATCTTCAGCACCTTGACCTTTCGATCAACAGCAACATCTTCAGTACTTTGACCTCTCGATCAGCAATATCATCATCAACACTTTTCCCTTTCGATCAGCAGCAACATCATCATCATCATATTCTGATATGTCAATTATAATCATCATCACATTATGATCTTTCGATCAGAAACATCATCATCATACTCTGATCTTTCGATCAGAAACATCATCATCATACTCTGATCTTTCTATCAGAAACATCATCAACATACTCTGATCTTTCGATCAGAAACATCATCATCATACTTTGATCTTTTAGATAAGTACGTCATCATCATCATACTCTGATCTTTCGATTAGTACGGCATCATCATCATCAGCAACAACCTGCAATCAACAACTCAAAGACAAAAAGTATTTGGATCACTTTTGGACTAAAAGTCCAGGGATGATACAATCCCACCACATTCTCGACAACTGAAGTTACCGGATTGATTACAGGAGAATCAGTCCCTATCACTTTAGGACTATGTCCAAGGATGATGCAATCCTACCACATTCTCGACGACCGAAGTCACCGGATACAATTACGGGATAATCACTCCCTATCACTTTAGGACTTGAGTCCAAGGATGATGCAATCCTACCACATTCTCGACGACCGAAGTCACCGGATACAATTATGGGATAATCACGCCTATCACTTTAGGACTTGAGTCCAAGGATGACGCAATCCTACCACATTATCGACGACTGAAGTCACTGGATACAATTATGGGATAATCACTCCTTATCACTTTAGGACTTGAGTCCAAGGATGATGCAATCCTACCACATTCTCGATGACCGAAGTCACCGAATACAATTACGGGATAATCACTCCCTATCACTTTAGGACTTATGTCCAAGGATGATGCAATCCTACCACATTCTCGAAAACCGAAGTCTCTAGATCACTTTAGGACAAGTGTCCAGGGATGATACAATCCCATCATGTTCTCGATGACCGAGGTCACCGGATCTATTATGGACTCTTTCCTGCTAAACCATGAACTGATAGCAGACCTCAAACAAAAGCATATACCTGATGTGCTTTTCCTATCTGAGATACTTCCAGCCCAATATGCATCTGTGTAGCCATAAAATCTATACTCATGGCTTCCATCATAGTATAGACCAAAGTCTATAGTCCCTTTCAGATATCTCATCACATGTTTTGCAGCTACTAGGTGAACCTGTCTTGGTTGAACAAGATATTGACTTAAGGTGTTCACAACAAAACAAATGTCTGATCTGGTATTTGTTATGTACATCAATGACCCAATGATCTATCTGCAGTGAGTCACATCTACTAACTCTAATGAGTCATCAGCTAACAGCTTTAGGTTGGAGTCCATGGGTGTGGCCATGACTTTGCATTCCAACATATTGAATCTCTTCAATATCTGTACCACATACTTTCCCTGGTTGAGAAATATTCCTTCTGAACTTTTCCATACTTCTAGACCTAGGAAATAATGCATTAACACAAGGTCTTTCATCTCAAATTCTTATGCTAGTTTCTTCTTGCTTTCCATGATCTGTTTCTCATTCACTGTCAAGAATAAGTCATCCACATATAGTAATATAATGACCTGTACATCTTCTACAACCTTGTAGGAAAGGTTAGGATCGACTTTTCTCTTGGAAAAGCCCATGCTCATCAGGAAACTATCTATTATTCCATACCAAGCTCTGGGAGCTTGCTTCAGGCCATAAAGGGCCTTATTCAACTTGCATACTTGATTCCTTTTGTCTTCAACTTCAAATCCTCGTGACTATTCGATGTAAAAATCTTCCTCAATCATACCATTAAGGAAGGCTTGTCTTTACTTCATCATGGAAGAAACTACCATGATAGTTTTGAAGGAAGTGTACCTTGCTTCCTGGAGTAAGTGTCTCTTCAGAATTAATTCCCTCTTTCTGATAGAAACCTCTAGCCACAACTCCTACCTTACGTATATCAGCAACATATCTTATCTTGCAAATCCATTTGGAAGATACCACATTCTTTCTTTCTGGTTTGAGTACTATATCCCAAACATCATTCTAGTATCATAACATCTTCTATGAGTTTGTCTTCTCAGGTCATCAACATATCCTAGTCTTTAGCATTCAACCTTGAAGGTTGGAACCCACTTTACTCTTGGTAAAGGCTCGATCCATCACAAAGCTATCCATCATGTCGTACCATGTCAAACTCAGATATAATTTTCTATAGTCACTACCCCTGAAGTGGAGTATCATCTTCCCTCTTCATTTTGTACAGGTGGTTCTATGCTTGATATATACTGGTCAATAGAGTATTTCATGTCATAGTCTATTATTTTTAGGGAGAATCACGAACCTTGCTTTGTACACTTGTTCCATCATATCATATACATCATTCCCCATGATCAACTGTTATTCATTCATCATAGCTTCTTTTATAGCATTATTTTCTTCATATTGAGTTATATCTTGTACCCATGATGGTCTTCATCCTTCAAGGTGGATCTACCATTCTTTGAATCTCTTTCTTCTGTCATGGTGTCTCTAACCCTGGGAGCTTCAGATTCATGTTTATTGGAGTGAATCTTGAATTGTCATCACTTGTTCTTCAGAACAAGTCTCATCCTTCTTTTCTTGTAGGAGGTTGTTCATGACCTTTCCTACAATTCAAATGCACCAGTTGCATGGTTAGAACTATTTCATAAAACATATGTATAATGACAAATTCTTATGCATCATGCAACTGTTTAGTCAATACAACATTCATCCATATCTCACTTAAAATTTCTAGATGCCTTCCATGACATTATTGAGATTTTTCACTAATCAAATATGTCAGCAAAGAGGTTTGATAAGTAGCAATGGAGAGTTGTATAGAACCATGAGCTACTTACCCATCACATGCATATTAGTAGTATACAGTCATTAACGCAAAAAATCTATCATGCATAACAAATCAAATGTATAACAAAACAATATCATGAAATGACAATTGAATACTTATCTTTATTTGTTTCATGGGTATACTCCTTCTTGATTCTTTAGCTTCATCGTCTTCTTCATTCATGATAGCATCGTTTCTTATCCAAATGCTGAGGTGGATAAGAAGTTCTTCAAGAGTTGAGATCTTCATATTCCTCATTGATTGAGGGATCTTCTTTGGAAGATGAGAGCTTGATATTCAGAGACGAGCTTCTTCTTCTTCCCAAAGTCTGCTGAAAGTAACCACTTCCTTCTGGAACACATCCCTTGAATGAATGAATTCCATGATCTTGGGAGGCCATTCAAGGTGGCCATCACCACTTCTGCATTATTCACTTCTTCTTTCCCTACTTGAAGTTGTTCTTTGATTTGAGAGATCCTTATGACTGCATGGTATTTGCATTCTCATCGATGTCTTTAGGGAAGAAACTTGTAGAATAGGTTTATTCATGATTTAATCATCAATGATCTTCTGGGCTTTGACCAAGTTATTCTTGTGAAAGGCTTCTAGCCTCATCTCCCTCTGAAATTGGAACCTTTATGCTCATGTAGGTGTCGAATCCATTTTATTCAGAGAGATCATATACTTCTAGGCTTGGAATTTTTCAACTTCACCAAGCTTATCATTAAGTTGATGTGATAGATCACTTTGAAATGAGAACCTCAAATGAACATAGCAAAGGATTAGATCTTACCGAATTGAGGTGTCTGTCCTGGTTCTGGAGCTCGCTGATCTAGGGTTTGTCACAAAAACCCTAATTTCAAAACTTGGAATATTTCAGATCTGATTGGATATATAGATATATCTCTTCAAATGGAGCTGTCCAATGTACTCCATTTCTGAAAACAGTGGAGGGAAGCTCCCGGAACAGGAAGCCCTAATTTTCCAATTTCTTCTACAGAAATTCCTGTTACAGTTTCTGTGATATCTCCAAAATTTATGCTCCTCTATGTCTGAAATTTTGTAATAAGGTAACCTATAATGTCCCTGATCCAAAACCATATCTTTCATCAGAATTTGTTTCACCATTTTTTATTTATGATCTTTTTCCCAAGGTGACCTGTTACAAGACTGTTCAGAACATTGAAGTTGTACGGCATTCCACGTGTCACTGATTCATCTTCTGAGTCTGATATTCGGACCAGAGAAATTAGATTCTTTTCCATTTCTGTAACATGTTCAATAATTTAATTTGGACCTCCATATCCAAAGATATTGCAATTTGCCCCAGGTGTCCTATTTAGCGATGAATTCTGGAAGAGGCTGGAACCCTAACTTGGAGAGAACATATCTCCTGGAATACAGAGAATCGGAGGATGTTTTTTTGACACAGTGTTAACCAGGATTTTATCTTCAGCCCCTACAATTTTTAGCTCCTTATCTTTCACCAATATCAGAATATAGCGAATGTACCAAAACATAGCAGTTTTAGTATTTAGGGTTTTTCTAGGTCGGGGTCAAACTAGGGTTTGAATTTCCCAGAGTTTCACCCAACAAAATTTCTTGATCCAGGTCTCTAAAATTAGGTTTTGATGAGGATAAAAATCCCATGCTGGTCTCACTCAAAATTTCCTCTTCTGTAGAAAGCCCTAATTTCCACATCGAAAACTGAAAATGCTCGGAATTGAATTCCGCTTCGATAGAAAGATGCGCCCTTCAATGGAGAGTCATCCTAGCATACTTTTGCTGATGGATTGTGGAGAGAGACCCAAAAATTAAGAAGCCCTAGCTTCTATATCTGCACAATTTCTTCTTCTCAGGTTAGCTCTGATACCATGTTGAATTTCCATATGCTTAGCTAAGACATTAGTATTTCATTTCATTTTCATAACAAAAGAATATAAACAGGATCACTGAAAGATAGACAAGCACAACCATACAAAAGGAACACAAATATTTATCCTGGGAAAACCCTAAAAGGAAAAACCCAGCAAAATCTTCCTCAATATAGATGCCCTAAAAAAAATAAAAGATAAAACCAACAAGGAGATCAAAGCCTGATCCTCCTCCTTCTCCAGCTACTTCTCTTCTCCACTAATGCGCTATACAAGTGAGAGTGTGTGTCCCAAATGAGGAGCACTACACCGCTATTTATATTCATCCGTTCACTTAAGTTAACTCATTTGACATGTAGGCTCGAGTTAAATCATGTAGGCTCGAGTTACACATGTAGGCTCAAGTAACCACACTGGGGTGTTGATGACCCACCTTTACAATTAGAGGGGACTACCTCATGACTCTTATTATTTCTTCCGATTAGGAGCATCGGGGTACAATGTAATTCAATTGGTTCTCCCGGTAGGACCATCAGGGACCACAAAAAGATACATATATAATATTCTTCAAAGTTACAATATTTCAACAGCCTTGAAGTTAGGGTATAAGAAGGAGCACACCTCTTCTTATTACCCTCAGGTGAATGGACAGGTTGAAGCAGTGAACAAATCACTTAATTCTGTTCTCCAATGAACCATCACACAAAGCAAGATGAATAGGCATATCATGTTATATCCTGCTTTGTGGGCCTATAGGACCACGGTTAAGATTGACACCGATTTTTCTCCATATAAGCTCGTACATGGAATGGAGTCTGTCTTTCCGGTTGAATGTGAAATCCCTTCGTTGAAGCTAGCTATTGAGCTTTTACTAGACACTTCCACATTGGAGGAACGTTTGATCCACTTAGAGTAGCTTAATGAGAAGCAATGAGATGCCTTAGTGGATCTAGAATTAAATAAGCGTTGTGTTAAGGTCCAATATGATAAGTTTGTCCGTATGAGGAGGTTTAGTGAAGGTGATTTGGTCCTTTTGTGGGATCAAGCTAAAGAACTCTTGGGGCCAGGGAAGTTTAATCCAATGTGGCATGGTCCTTACATGGTCAAACGTGTGTTAGAGAAGGGTGTCTATGAGCTGGTGTATTATTAAGGGACAGCTTTGGTGGAGCCTAGAAATGGGATCTATTTAAAAAAATAATATGCATGATCTTCAACCAAGGCTGATTGTTGTATATTATTGTACAATTTTTGCATAGTTAGGTTTTCCTATGGTGATCAGGTTTGTTGATTAGCTTTCATTTCTTATGGCAGATGTCAATGGAGTCTTTTGCTTACATAGGATTCGATGATGGTGCTAGCTACCACACTCAAAACTCATCCTCTACTACTTGGGTGATTTATACTCCTATGGGTCAGGTATTGTCTTCAGGAGGCGTATGTTTATGCCCTTCTTCCAATAATGTTGCTGAGTATAGTTCCGTTATTGAGCTATTGTGGGATGTCATTTCACATGGTGTTCTCTCTCTTGAGGTACATCTTGATTCGCAGTTAGTAGTGTCACAGGTTAATGGCTTGTATCATGTTAGGGATCCGACATTATTATGAAGATTCTTACATGTGATATTGTTAGAACGACAATTTGAGAACATAACATACATACGTTTCAATAATTTTTAATCAAGTTGCTGACTCATATGCTAACTATGTGTTAGATTGGCATTTGTTTCATAGACCATAAGCATATCAAAAACATACATTTTTACACACATGTAAATAAATAAAATCAATCATCATAAAAAAATTCCATTAAACATCCAAAATGTGACGTCATAATACATAAGTGTCATAATACAAAAATGGGGCTTCCGAGCAACCAAAATATAATACACAGTAGTACAAAAATGAAGCACTCTCAGGTCTCTAATCCTATGGAGTAGGAGGGGGGTTCTAATCATGGTAGCACACCATGTCTCTAGCTAGTCATTAGAATAACTGAACTCATGCTCATGGTACACCAACCACCTGAAACTGCATGGCCTCAGGAAAGTCCTCGACTTGTGCCATGGGTACCATCTATGTCAAGCATAAAACATTTGTGTGGATGCTTTGGAGTGTCCACTCCACATCCATACCCATGATTTCATCTCCTCTTCCCCTTTGTCTATGATGAGGGAAACAGTCAAACTATCATGGTCCAACATCTACATACACATGACAGATTGTCACTATGTTTCGTCACACCAAAACATGTCTTTTGAGTCAATATATCAAAAAACACAAAAAAAAATTCAAAAAACTTAAGAAGAGGGTTTGGGATTTGTTACCTATATCACCGTATGTTGCTCCTGGTGGTAGGGGCATGTCCGGATCTCCCTAAAAATCTATCCCTGCATAGGGATAGTCATTGATGGAAATGATCTACCACCGCCACCATGGAAAGAAGTTAGCTGGGTAGGGGTTAGACACCCTACCTTCACCCAGTGTGTGCATAACATCTACCCAACATCATTAGGACATATCTCAAACCCTGTGTGGAGGAACATCAACTCTAGGGCTTAGCCCCGGTACATGCTCAAAGAAGAACGTGCTCAATATGTTGCCTAAAACCTAAGTTTCTCACCCTATCCATCTTGCAGTCATTGAGATGATGCTTCATGTTACTCAACAACATAGTGCTCAAGTCATACATTGTGGGTCTCATACACTCCACTACATAGAACATCAATGGCCACGAATACTGGTCAAGTGATACTAGACCAGCTATCCTGCCGAGTGCCAATAGTATGGCCTTCAGTCCTAGTACCTGGATGGATTTTGTTGGGATTTGACTCCCAAACTTTTCTGTGTCTGAAAAACACTATACTACAATATACTCATCAATGTTTAGGCAACCTCCAGGCCCACGAGAGCGTAGGTTCACCACCTCTCCCCGTCGAGACAATCCAGTAATGAAATATATGTCCTCCACCTCTATAGTGAGGGACATCGTGTCGATATGAAAAGACTCTGAGTCTGGATCCCAGTATTCTACTAGCATCTGCAGGCATCTTGGTTTGGCCCTCAAGATGCCAAGACACCAAAACTTATACATCCCACATGCATGTAGAGCTTGTTGAGCCATTAAATCACCCCAAACAGCCTCTTCTACCTCTCCATGTTCCCTCTCCCTCCATTATAGAACCATCCTGCACATTAAAAATAGTTTTTCGTCATTATTTACATTAAAAAACCTTGTGCATGGTCACATATGCGACTGTTTGCAAAACATCTGCCTATGTATGCAGCTTTGGGAGGTTTTTCCGCGTATAGCCAGCCCGGTGGAAAAAGCCCCGATATCCGCGTGGGCTAGAATGACTATTTTAGACTGGCCTAAAAATCAAAATTGACAATGGAAATTGAAAAAATTTGCATGAAAATGGAACAGGAGGACATGCGAAGTTACCTGGAACAAACGGTGTCAAATTTCACTGGACGAAGCTCTTGGAATTCGTGTTGGAAGTTTTGAGCTCAAATGGGTAAAAATTTCAAATGATATGTAATTTTTTATTTTTTTACTATTTATAGAATTATTTTTGAAATTTTTGAAATTTGTTACCCCCTTTCTATATTTTTGAACTGTTTCTGACTGTTTTGCACTAATTTGATGATGTAGGAGTCCATTTTGAGCGTCGTTTTCACCCGTTCGTGCCGATATTAGGTATAATGACTAAACTGGCATATAGGTTAGATTTCACATCTGTTTGCACTTTTCATGACCTTATGACCATTTCATTATAACCTTAGGTATGAACCCATTCTATCTTGTCACAGAACCTTCTTGTTGTTTTAGAAGTGACATGATGTGAATGAT
This sequence comes from Pseudotsuga menziesii, assembly GCA_001517045.1. Taxonomy (NCBI): domain Eukaryota; kingdom Viridiplantae; phylum Streptophyta; class Pinopsida; order Pinales; family Pinaceae; genus Pseudotsuga; species Pseudotsuga menziesii. The sequence goes on from LPNX010597564.1 coordinate 145,845, forward strand.
AGAGCTTGACCATACATGGGTGCCCTAGTTAGCTCTTTTTTTGCATTTGGTGCCCATGCCGACATTTTTTCCTTTAGGGTGTGGGATTATTTTGTATAGTATCACCATGTCTTTGCACAAGAGCCTCATACTCCTCTTGATCTTTTTGCTGGCCTTTTTCCCCAGGACTCTCTCATGTCAAGTTGTAATTTCATTATCATGAGTTTTTCCTGCCTCATTGAGCCTTATGTTGGCTTCCTTGACTTTGATTATCAGCTATATAGCTTGAGCTTGTCTCATGTTTAGCCACATAATTTTTTTTATATATCCTTTGCATCTTGATTCCCCATTTTACTGAGAGGGGACTTTCCCTTGAGTGTCATTATCCTACACATGTGTCCTTGCATTGGGAATAGGTATGTTCCACTGCTTGGAACTAGTTTGTTTTCCCATTGACACATGTCTCCTCTTAGTCTGTAACTATAAATCACTTTTATTCTTTTTCAAGATTTTCAAAATATTTGAAAAAGTCCAAAAAAAAATAAAAAAACCAAAAAGCTAGACAATAAAAGATGTTATCTTTGGCAGTAGTCAAGTCATGTCACCTTCAAACAGAACACTGTATATCACATCCATTGGTTGGGTTAATAGTTTGAATTTAGGAGTTGTACTCATTTCTCTAAGTTTATCTCCACCGACTGGTTAAGCTTCCAGTCCCTATGGAGCCTTTGTCGATGCCTCCTGTGTCGCAGAGATGTCCCGGTTTTGTATATTGAGTCTATGCTTCCTACATTCAGTCACCATTTGCCTTTATTCTCTTGTTTGAAGGAATTTGAAACCTCAATTGGCCATTCCTCAGTTCTTTTGACTTTGCATGTCGGCCATTCCTGGTACTGATACTGGTTCATGCACATTATGATTGAGTCCTTCCACATTATACATCCTTGCTAATTACCTCATGTTGGATGGTGAGGGACGCATTAATTCCCTCCTTCCAGTGGATTTCATCCCATCAACTTCAGATCGTTTATTCTAGGATAGGAATCTAGAGTCATTTTTGAGTGCCTTGAGACTTGCAGTCATCAGTGGCAGGTTCTCTCACCATCAACAGTTTTTAGAATACATCAATGTCCCCTGATCGATGGATCCTCTCAAGTGTTCTACCTAAACACATTTATTCACACTTATTAGTTTGCACTCTAGTGCCTTGATTCCCATTTTCATTATCGGTGTGTGATATCGCGTCTGTTAACGGTATACATCAATGATCGATAATCAGACGATGGACTACTATGTTCGACCTCGACACCTCTATTCACATAGTAGGACATGTACTCGTATCATATTGTGTAGAAGAATTTCCAGATTGGTGGCATTTCATATATGCTACCTCCTTGATCGTGCCATTGTTCATGAGATTTCAGCTCTCGTGACTTGATTCCAGTGTATGTCAGATATTTCTAGCCATTATGGAGATCTTGATCCATTATATATCTTCAACTTTCATGGAGATCATGATCCTTTGTATATATTCATCATGGAGATTCTGATATATCTATATTGTACATGGCGATGACCACACATGTCATATTTTGTATCATGCCTATTCATGGCCATTGTACTGTTATGTGTCCGGGACTACTATATCTACTTGCAGTTATGTGCATATTTTGATCATTGTATTATACTATTGGATAGTTGGTTATTCCTCCTTGTTCTTCATCACTCCACTTCTGGGATGGACTTATAATGTATTTCGACCATCATATCACCCCCCTGACCTCACACATTAGTGGGCATACGTTACAACTGAGTTTACCACACATGGTGGATAACACTTTTATGGCCTTCCCTGTCCCTCTAAAGACTCTTTAGACCCCATGGACCATTTTTGTACCTTTGATGTTTCCAAGATCATCCCTAAAAACATGCATTATTTTCTATACGCGACTTTTAAACTGATTCTCTTGTATATACGCAGATATGAACCTCAAACCCGCATACATCGGGATCTATGCAAAAGGGAAAATAGCTTTGGAAGTTTCCTTGATGTGGTTCCGATTCGCTTGTCTATTTTCCTTCCATATGATTTGATATCACTCAGATTTGACCTTCCATTACCCCATTGAAGCACTATATAAGGAACCCTTTGGATACATTGAAGAGAGAGGAATTGAAGAGAAAGAAAACTATAGTCCATTGTTGCAAGAGCTTATACTTGAGTCTGCATCCCTTTTTCCCTTGGAGCACTTTGTGTTCTTCCCAAGCTTTCCTTTGCTTGTGAGCTTTCTATCGAGAGATGAAGGATTGAAGTGGTGGACGCCCAGGTGGAGGAATCAGTTTCTCTGATTCGCAGACGTGCCGACAGAGGTTGTCACTATTGTAATCTTTGATTTATATTAATAGAAATATATTTTCGTGTCCAATAATGTGTATTTAAATGAGTATTGAATCCATGGATACTTTTAAATGCTTATATGTTATTGATTATATATTCTAGAGTAGGTCTAACACAATTATATAGCATGCTTGTCTTGTTTGTTGAATGTTGAGAGAGAAAATTTCTAATACAAGTGAGAGTGGAAAAGCTCAACAGGGATCTACATCAACCATTGGGAATAAAGTATGTTTTGAGATCCTTTAGTGTTAGATGTTTGGTTTCTATTACATATGGTAAATGATTGGTTTATGCAGTTAATTTTTCTGTTGTGGTACCCCAATCCATAGGAAGTTTTCTCCATAACACTCTTATTCTTCCAGTTAGGTATGCTTTCTTTCTTTTTACTTTGTTCGTAACAGAAGTTAGCTTTTCTCATTGCCTCTTTAAGGGTATTTGGATTATCAAATTCAATTATGTCCTTGAATCTAGTAGGAAAACAACTTAGGAACCTCTATATTTTAGGATTTTCGTCAATTATATAGGGTACATATCTTAATAAACATGTAAATTTACTACTTAACTCTTTCATTCACATTGAACCTAGTTTAAGTTCATATAATGCTTTATCTCTTTCTTCATCATATTTCTTAGATAAGAATTTCCTTTTAAAGTATTTTTTAAAGATTCTCCAGGTTAAATATTTTTCTTGAGAGGTTTTTAACTCTTTTTATGTCCTTCCACCATAGGTCAGCCTTTCCAGTTAGGTTGTATATTGCCATCCAGGCTTTCAGTCTATCAGAGTAGTTATAAATTTGAAAGTACTTTTTCATACTTGATAACCAAGCCTTGCCTTCTTCACCCTTTTCTACTTCCCTGTTAATCATTGGAGGTTTTATCTTTTTAAAGTCTCTTGAGATCTCTTCATAGGGTTTATACTTCCTCTTCCTAGGACCTCTGTCGCTTTCACTACTCTCATTAGTGTATTTCTACTTTTGTTTGTGCGACCTTACCATAACTCCTGAAGAGTATTTACTTTCACTATCATAAAATTTTAATTTCTTACGCTTCCGTTGGTATGATACTATTCTAGAATCAGTTTTGATGCTCCTTTATTTTATGTTTTCCTCCGTTGTGTATTTTGTCTAGTAATATCTGATTTATTTTCTCTTGAGCTCTTAAAATTCTTTCATTATCTTCTTTTACAGTTTGTTATTCAATTTTTAAATATTTCATTGTTCAAAGTAGTTCTCAGGGTTAGTTATTTAATTCCAAATAAATGTTATATGGATTATTTTGATGGGATCCATCTTCATCATATGCTTCAACTCCTTCCATTTCCTACAAAATTCAAATTTAGAATTCTGTACATAAATAGTTTTAACACATGATAGGTATATTTTGTTTCCTGTTTATATGTGAGTGAGCCAATAATGGCTAGTGTTTGGAAACTCTCTCTGATACCACATGTAACATCTCCAAACTTCGTGAATTAAAAAAAAAAGTATATGTTTATCTGCAATTACATACGATAAAATAAATACATATGATGTTCAAATTTGCGCTTAACAAAAAGGACACAGTTACGACAAAAAATAAAATGTTACATAGGTCTAAATACAAAATATAAACAGTAAATTAAACTCATACGACCTTTAAAATATGTTTATTCTTTTATCCATTTAGCATAATGACTCTTTGAACATTACAATGCAACTTATTGTTATAACGACGCTAATTCTCTTGTCATCAAGTTATGAACGAATGTCACTTTTAATTTATGTCATTTAAATTTAGTGTGATTGCTGGTTATGTACTTCATTGCAAGCCATTTGACCCTATTTAGATGCTAGGGAAATAATGGGTTACAGTTCTTACCTAGAATTTATAGCTAATGCAGACCTTATGTGTCTTTTGTGCAGTTCTTGCTAAATAAGGCTTACACAACCTAGCTATCACAAAATCATAAGCTATGTGTATATAAAACCACTCCTAAACAAGGGTATAAGATTTTGGACAAAGGAAACAAAAATTACCTTATTCATGAAATACAAGCATGTTATAGAATCAATAAATTTAAAAGGGATGGTCTTGGAACTATATGGTTTGGGTGTAAAATTATACATCAACTGTCATTTAATTCTCACATGGAGGTTCATGTACTCTAGGTGTTGATCACTCGGCATGTCAACTCATAAACCTTAGGGGTTTAATGTGCCTTGTAAATCTTTGTTTCCTTATCGTTGTATATGCATTTTTTTCTTTCATTCTATGTGCAATTCGACTGGTCTCTGTCTACCTGGATGTGTAGCTCCATTGTGTATTTCAATGGTGGAGGAGCCAAGGTTCTCGGCCCTTAACACCATTTAAATTTCTCTATGAGAATGAAGTTCGATTGGATGGTTTTGGTTCCAAGATGTGGACACTGATTACCAAGATCTTATTTCCATATAAACCTTATAAACACATACAAGGTAAGTAATTTCTCTAGATTATGTTATCGTTTTCCATTGTCATAAAAATAGTTTATGATTCAATGTTTGGCCTCTGTGAGTTTTATGTGAAGGACATTTTCGAGAACGGGTTTTTGCACACTGTCTTTGATTTGATGCCATGTTGAAATGACTTACGGTCCTAGTAAGACCTGTCATATTTTTTTTATCGTGGATCTGTAGCTTGTGGCTCTATGGCTTTCCCTGCATTCTCATGGCATGGATTTATTCCTACGCTTCCTTGTCATTAATTAAAAAATGGTAACCTTATTGGTTCTTCCTTGTGGAATTTACTAAATGGTTTGTAAAAAGGGTATTCCATGACTATGAAGTTGAGGACTGTAATGTAAATGCTTTTTATGCTATGTATTTAGACTATGGAGTCTTTATTTTGTGGATTGTTTGAACAGTTGTTGAATTGTCGCTTCAAAACTTTTAAATATTTATTTTCATAAGATACTCCTATAAGGGATTATTGTTGTATTTACATAGTCGATTCGATCCCTGAATGTTGTCTCTATTTTTTACTCTGTAGTTTTGATTTGCTAGTAAAATATTAATAGGGTCGAAGGCCACTTTGTGTTTTCTAGCATTCAATTAATGCAGTATTTGTATAGTGTAAGGTTAGGGTCATGAGGCCATTGTCAAGTTGATGATTGTTTAAAACGATACTGTTATAGCGGATTTCACCACTCTATGTGAATCATACTTTGTATGGCCTTCCCCTATCCCGATTTAGACTCTTTAGACCTCATGGACCATATTTTATCCTTTCATGTTTCCTTGATCATCCATAAAACTATATAAAAGATGATATACGTGGATTTTTCCCTGATAACTACGTACATAAGCGGGTTTGACCCCTATAACCGCGTACATCGGGATGTGTGCATAAGTCCAAATCATTTTGGAGTTTTCCTTGACATGGATCTGACTCATTTGACTCCTGGCCTTCCATATGCCTTGAGATCGCTCGGATTTGACCCTTCATTATCCCTTGTGAAGCTATATAAGGAACCCCTTGGTACATTGAAGACATATGGAGAGATTGAAAGAAAGGAAACTATAGTCCATTGTTGCTGGAATTTATGCTTGAGTCTGCATCCCTTTGTCCCTTTGGAGCACTGTTGTGTTCTTCCCAAGCTTGCCCTTTGCTAGTGAGCTTGCTATCGTGAGATGAACGATTGAGGTGGTGGAGGCCCAAGTGGGGGATTCAGTTTCTCCGATTCGCAGACGTGCGGTCAGAGGTTGTATCTATCTTGTAATCTCTGATTTATATTAATAAGAACTATCTTTCCTTGTCCAATGATGTGTATTTGATTGAATATTGTATCCATTGGAATATGTCAAATGCTTTTACATTATTGATTATATATGCTAGAATAGATCTAACACCATGATATATAGTATGCTTGTATTGTTTACTTGTTGTTGAGGAAGTATTATATCAATTCAAGCTGAATATTGGAAAGCTCAACGGGGATCTACTTCAACCGTATACAGAGAAGGCAGTGGTAAAAAGCAGGCCAAGGCCAAACCAATAAAGGGGAGTGTCAATGGACAATCATACTATAACATGTGACACAGAAACAGGGAGAAATCAAGAGCAAGTCAATAATATCAAGCCCATTGTGCCCGCAAACCCCCAAATAAAAACAAGGAACATCCCCAGCGGAGTCGCCAATTCTGTTACGGAGAGAAATTCCAATGGCTTGGGATACCACAATAGACAGCTATAACTCCAGAAATCAATCTTTCCCACTATGCAATAGAAATAAAATGTCTAACACTAAAGGATCAGACCTCGTACCTTACTCCGGATGGTTGAAGTAGATCCCTCTTGAGCTTTCCAATCTTCAGCTTGAATTGATATAATACTTCCTCAACAACAAGTAAACAATACAAGCATACTGTATATCATGGTGTTAGATCTATTATAGAATATATAATCAATAATGTAAAAGCATTTGACATATTCCAATGGATACAATATTCAATCAAATACACATCATTGGACAAGGAAAGATAGTTCTTATTAATATAAATCAGAGATTACAAGATAGATACAACCTCTGATGGCACGTCTGTGAATAGGAGAAACTGAATCCCCCACTTGGGCCTCCACCACCTCAATCCTCCATCTCACAATAGCAAGCTCACTAGCAAAGGGCAAGCTTGGGAAGAACACAATAGTGCTCCAAAGGGACAAAAGGATGCAAACTCAAGAATAAATTCCGCTAATAATGGACTATAGTTTCGTTGCTTTCAATCTCTCTATATGCCTTCAATGGACCAAGGGGTTCCTTATATAGCTTCACAAGGGATAATGAAGGTTTGAATCCGAGTGATCTCAAGGCATATGGAAGGCCAGGAGTCAAATGAGTCGGATCCATGTCAAGGAAAACTCCAAAAGGATTTGGACTTATGCACACATCCTGATGTATGCGGTTATAGCGGTCAAACCCGCTTATGTACGCGGTTATCGGGGAAAAATCCGCATATATCATCTTTTATATAGTTTTAGGGATGATCAAGGAAACATCAAAGGATAAAATATGGTCCATGGGGTCTAAAGAGTCTGCAGCGGGATAGGGGAAGGCCATACAAAGTGTGGTTCACATAGAGTGGTGAAATCCGCTATAACAGATACCACTATGTTTAGATATGGAATATAAATATTTTAAGAGGAATATGTAAGGTTGTTGTGAATCCTTCTTTAAGGTTTTGTTGTTCATTTTTATTTAATGGATTCCAAATATATATTAATATGGCCATTGACGTGGAACAAAGGTTGCAACTTGTAGACAATCTTGATTTAGTTTTTTCTTTCATAGTGAATACTTGTATTTTGGTTGGGTTGTAAAGCCTCTATATTTGTAAATTTGTTGATGTTTGTAATATATATATATATATATTGATTATATAAAGCTTATATTTATGTTTGATATACAGTCAGTTGTTGTAAACCCTAACTGTAGCGTATAAGTATTTGGGTAACAAACGCTATAGGGTTTGAAACCCTTGACTTATTATGATTTTTAACTTAGGACATTAATTAGTTTATATACCATTTTTCCTAAACTAGAATAGTTAAAAAAGTATAGTTTTTTAAGGTTTATGTTTCTATGAAAATAAACTCGAAGGCTAAAGTTTTAAGGAATGAATAATAAGTATATAATTACTATTATATATGTGTGTGTGTGTACTTCATGTTCGGGTACACAGGGTACTCCCAAAAGACTGAACACCTTGAGCAACCACTTAACACAAATAGATCACAGATCAACACACCGATATTTGTCACGTGGTTAAAACCCTCGAGAGGGAAACAGTCCATGGCCCCAGCCAAATAGCTACTTGGAGGAATTTATTATGCAAAAGAAAGAAAGTTACATGAGCTTCTCATAATCGATCAACTAGCCAAGGACGCTCTATGCTCTTTAATAAGAGATCGTATACCAATCGGGTGTTAAGCCACAGATCAATGGTAGGTATGATCTAAGATAATTTGAACCGTCGGATCACTCTATGTCTAGAACATATCGTGACCGTCGGATTATAATATCTATAAATGCATACTAATGCATACTAAAGAAACACACTTTTACCTAACAGATATATTACACAAGTTGATGTTAACTAACTCCTAAGTGTCTAAATATCCTAACATCCCCCCTTAAGAGAAACTTGGGATAGGATTGAAGGATTTACAAAAGTGACACTATTAGGAGAAGGAAGGAGGCATTAGAGCCTATCCCCCCTTAAGGACACATTCTTGAACTCCTAACATAGACTGAAGTTTAGAAAAATTCACTTCTGTAAGAGACTTGGTGAAGATGTCTGCAACTTGATCATCTGTAGGGAAATAGAGAACTTCAATAACACTATCATGAACAAGATTTCTGATGAAGTGCATGTGTAGCTCAATGTGTTTGTTGCGCTGATGTAGAATTGGATATTTGGCAAGCTTGCTGGAACTTTGATTATCACACCAAAGTGGAGTAGGCTACTGCTTCTTGAATACAAACTCTGAAAGGATCTGTCGAAGCCATAAAGCTTCCTGACTAGAATTAACTATGGCTCAATATGTTGATTCTGTTGAAGAAAGAGCAAGTGCTTGTTGTTTCTTACAAGCCCAAGTGATAGGTCCAAATCCCAGACTCAAAACATAACTTGCAGTAGAATTCTGATCATCAGGATCGCTGGCCCAATTTGAATCAGTGAAACCAACCAACAAAGGTTTCCCCCCTGTACTGTAATGAATCCCAAACTAAATTGTACCTCGAATATATCGAAGTATTATTTTTGCTGCTTTCCAGTTACTTTCATGAGGAGTTTGCATATAACGGGAAACATGACCAACGACAAAGGAAATGTTAGGATAGGAATGAGTCAAGTATAAAAAACTACCAACAAGATGATGATACAAGGTGGCATCTACTTCAAGGGAAGTACAAGTGGCAGAAAATTTGACTCTAGACTGGAAGGGAGAAGGGGCTGGTTTACAATCTTCCATGTGGAAGTGACGAAGAAGGTCACAAGCATACTTAGACTAGGAAAGAAAGATTCTGTATTTGGTTTGCAAGACTTGGAGACTAAGAAAATAATGCAAATGTCCTAAGTTTGACATTTCAAATTTTTGCTTTAGACTGGATTTCACATGGGTTATAAGTTTAGGGTCACTACCAGTAAGGATAAGATCATCAACATAAAGAACAAGTATGATGAGATGGTTTCCTACTTTCTTTGTATAGACATTGGGGTCAGAATGGCATCTAGAAAAACCAGTGTCAAGGAGAAAGCTATCCATTTTGGCATACCAAGCTCTAGGAGATTTCTTAAGGCCATATAAGGATTTCTTAAGGAGACAAACAAGGCTATAGTTATTCTGAACATATCCAGGAGGTTGTTCCATGTAAATTTCCTCATGTAAATCACCATGTAAGAAGGCAGACTTGACATCCATTTGATGGACTTCCCAGTTATGTAAGGCTACAAGGGAAAGAACAAGGTGGATGGAGTTCATTTTGCTACAAGGGCAAAGGTTTCATTGTAGTCAATCCCTTCAACTTGGGAAAAAAAATTGGCAACTAACCTTGCCTTAAGTCTTTCAACACTTCCATCTGATGCATACTTAGTTCTGTAGACCCATTTACATCTAACAAGTTTTCTTCCTTTTGGAAGAGGAATAAGATCCCAAGTATCGTTCGCCATTAAGGAACGATATTCTTCATCCATAGCTGCATCCCAATCTGGATTTCTTGAAGCTTCTACAAAATTTTATGGATCATGATTCTCAGAAACTTGAGCCAAAAGGGAAGAGGCTTGCTGAAACTGAGAACGTGTTTGACGTTGATCTCTAGGATCACCGACAAGATCACCAGTTGTTTCACATGTTGAACAGACCTATCGAGGAGGCATTGGTGCTGGTGCAATTGGAGGAACATAAGGAGGATAAGGTGGATTTTCATCCTCACTGTCATCATCAAAAACTGGAGTTGGAAACCTATCAAGGAAGTTGGAATAAGAAGAAGAAGGCACAATCGCCGAATTAGGCTCGCACGCCAAAGATGGCACACCCACCAAGTTAGCCTCGCATGCCAAGAGATTTTCATCAAATTTAACATATCTTCTAATGATTATATCATGAGGATTGGGGTTGAAGAATTTTATAACCTTTTACATCTTCAAAATATCCAACAAATATGCACTTTTCACTTTTAGGCTACAATGCTTGTCGTTTTTCATGTGGAATGTGAGCCCATGTTTCACAACCAAACACACAAAAGTGACTTACATATGATTTAATTTTACTCCATGCTTCTTCCGGTGTTATACCTTGTAAAACTTTAGTTGGTGTGCGACTAACTATGTGATTTGCACAATTTATGGCCTCGGCCCAATATTGAAGACGTAGTCCCTTATATTGGATCATACAATTAGCCATTTCTTTTAATGTGTGGTTCTTCCATTTAGCTACACCATTTTGTTATGGTGTATATGGAATAGTGTGCTGTTGTTGGATTCCTTGTTTAGTGTAGAAAGTAGTGAACTTGTTGTTAACATATTCTCCTCCATTGTCAGATCTTAACTTAATAATTTGATGACCAAATTGTTTTTCAACTAGGGCCTTGTAGGCCAAGAACATGTTAAATACTTCGCTCTTAAATTTTAGGAAGTAAACCCAAGTGCATCTAGAGTAGTCATCAATGAAATTTAAGAAATATTTGAAACCAGAAAAGGATGTAGATGGAAGAGGACCACACAAGTCACTATGCACAAGCTCCAAAGGAAACAAGGCATGCCAAGAGGTACATTTTTCAAAACTTTCCTGATGATGTTTTTTGAGTACACAACCAGAACAAACACCATCCTTGAAAGAAACCATTGGAAGACCAATGAACATATTTTCTTTACATAGTTGTTGCAATGAACAATAATTTAAGTGACCAAATTTCTCATGCCAAAGTTTGCTCAAGTTATCACTATGAGCAACAAAAACTGAAGGAAAAGGTGATGACCCAAAGTTGTTAAATTTGTACAACATGGTAATATAATCAACAGTTCCCGTAGCAAGGACATTTTGAGGATTTTTAAAATCCATGATTACAACTTGGTGAGGTGTAAACATCACAGTTTTACCTTCACCTGAATGAGTAATTTGATAGACTGATAACAAATTGCAGGAAATTTTTGGACCACATAGTACATCACTGAAATGACCATTTTCTACTGGAAATGTTCCAGATCCTACAACACTTAGAGATCTATCATCACCAACAAATATTTGTTTGGTGTTAGATTCATGCATAGTATAAAATATGGCTTGATCCTTAGCCATATGATAAGATGCTCCAGAATCAATAAGCCATTCATTTGAAGTAGAAGAAGAATATGCGATATAAGAGTAACCAGAAGCACAGAGTGCGTGTCCATGAGAGTTAGATTCTAAAGATTAATTTATGTTGATGTGGTGCTTCTTCATTGTTTCTTCCAAGGATTCCATCTTATTGAAACACTTAGATCCATCATGATTATCTTTCCCACAAAAATTGCAATGACGCTCAGTGTTCTTTCCTTTTTGCTTGGATCCTTTCTCATTTTTTTAAAAAGGATTTGACTGAGAGGGTTTGGGACCCTTGTTGTTTGGCTTATTATTGCAAAAATTCTCTTTCTTGGGAGGCTTGGACTTTTCTTTTTGTTGGGATAATAAGCCTTTCACAGATGTATCTTCAAATTTTCTGAAATGGGTGTTTCTGGAACAAACGGAAACAGTTTTTGATGAAACAAAAACTATTTCCCAATGTAAACAATGCTCTGGATGCAATGGAATACCTCCCATAAGAAAGAAATATAGAGAAAATCCAGAACTAGAAACCCTTTCAAAGTTTCGGCAACATTGGTTCCAGATCTAGATCAAAACCGAAAGTGGCTCTTCATAAAAGCTCTGATACCATGTTCGGGTACACAGGGTACTCCCAAAATACCAAACACCTTGAGAAACTGCTTCACACAAATAGATCATATATCAAGACACCGATATTTTTCACATGGTTAAAACCCTTGAGAGGGAAACAGTCCACGGCCCCAGCCAAATAACTACTTAGAGAAATTTATTATGCAAAAGAAATAAAGTTACATGAGCTTCTCATAATCGATCAACTAGCCAAGGACCCTCTATTCTCTTTAAATAGAGATCATAGACCAATCAAGTGTTAAGCCATGGATCAATGGTAGGTATGATCGAAGAGAAGTTGAACCGTCGGATCACTCTATGTCTAGAATATATCGTGACCGTCAGATTAGAATATTTACAAATGCATACTAATGCATACTAAAGAAACACACTTTTACCTAACGGATATATGACACAAGTTGATCCTAACTAACTCCTAAGTGTCTAAATATCCTAACACTTTACATATTTGAACTTATTCTTGCATACAAATGTATAAAGTCTTAAATCCATAGTTTTGCTTCTGTATAAAACTAGCTTCTATCGATTGTAAATGAAGTTATAGGAAAAGATTTTGATATTTAACATATCTGTTAATAAGAAGAAAACTAGTAGAGAAAAGAGAGAATAAACGTTATCTACTCGATTATACTAAGTGAGAGTTTAGATGAACAGTAAATGCATTTTTTATTAAACAATGGTTATCCTACTTAGGAAATTAATGGATGAACTTAAAGACAAAGAGAATAATAAAATCAGAAAACTAATTAAAACCTCATAAGATAATATCTACTAACTTTCTTTTATACAGAAGTTTTAAAATAATACCGTTATCATTTAACCTCTGTAGAACACTAAGGCATGCTTCATAACAATAACACAGAACTATGATCTTTTAACTAGTCCTAACTTAAAAGAAATCACTAGTTCATAAAATATATCAAAATTCATATACTTATAGATATAGATTTAGAATGAATACATAGATAAAGAAAACAACGTAGAACCTAGATAAATTTGCAGAAGGGGCGAAAACACCCAAAGGAGACTGTTCCTCCCAACCGTCTCCTGAAGCAACCAAGATCACTTGATTAGGACCCTTGAGCATGTTCACTGAACAAGTAGGATGAAGGTACTATGAAACAGACCATACAGAAAATATCTACAACTTAGTACCTAATAGTGGACTTATCTCAGCAGCTTCACTTTATCTATCCCCTCATCAAATTTTCTTGAGTGCCTGACTTTTCAGTTTGTAGGAGTCACAAGGTTCATTCACTTGGAATAGAATGTAATGAGATTCCTGCTCAATTCGATGGTATTTATCATATTTCTTATGTCTTTGGGTCAGTTTTGAAATTAAGTGAGCCACCTGCTGAGTTCCTCCTCTCAAGGAACATGACCACAGTTTTAGGGATTTTGCTTCTCGCAACAACTAGAAAGTGAACCCGGATGCGGGTGTCTGGAACATAAACAACAACATGGGGGATTCTAATAGGGTCATCTCTTCTCCTGTGTGACATCACTTCACCTTCATCACATGGTTGGAAGCCTTTATTCTAGCCTAGTATGTGGCCAACGCCAGCTACGCCAATGGGACTTTACCATCAACTCGATGCAAGGATGCATTAATTATCCAACCTACTACATGGTTCGACATGCCCACCATTATTTTCCTCAGATATTCCTCCTGCCAGATCATTTTTTCCCACAGCTCCATCTTCTCTGTCCTCTGATGCTCCCGACCATCACCACCCTCTGCAATTTTTCTCTCGGCTCTTGTTTAATCAATCTCCTTTTCCATTCCTCCATGTCCAGGAGGAAACGCGCCATCCCACATCGTGGCCATTAGGGTAGAGGTGCTCAGGTGGAGCACCAAATTTCACTCTCAGTATAGGCCAGTCGGGAAGGTTTTTACATTCAAATACCGGAAGCGATTTGGATGATGGTAAATTTTTGGGAGGATGAATTATTTGGAGCTTCCAACATTGCTCTGTTGATGTATTTGTAACTTTATAATGTATTGACTTGTATATCTTATATTGTACCCTGATTTTCTTATCAAGAGAATAATTTGTATTTCATTGTACCCCGATGTTCGTATCGAGATAGTCATTAATATAATAAAGTCATGTAAATTCATTGAGGTTAACCCTCCTTGTTGATCAAAGGGAAAAGTCCCCACAGTTGAGGGGAACTAGGGTTATTAGAATATCCTAGAGATGTCAGCCCTGGTAAGTAACTGTAAAAGTCAGAAACTAGTATAAATAGAGAGCGAGACTCTCTATTTGACACACACACACTCACTCAGCTGGGGCACATGAGTGAGAAAGGAAGTACTGGCACAAGTGAGAGAGATTAGCTGTCGAAGATCATCTTTATGTGTTTTGGTTTTACTGCTGCCATTGGTGCTCATTCTATCTCTGAGGAAGTTGTGGGGTTTTGTCCTTTATCATTTCCCCGAAGAAAATTCTTTGTCTCTTGTCTCTTGTGATTATTGTTGTGCATGTTATTCTCTGAGATAAGATCCTAAGATCATATTGCTTAAATGATAAAAATCTAACATGGTATCAGAGCTAACCTGAGAAGAACACATTGTGTAGCTATAGAATCTAGGGCTTATTACTTTTTGTGTATTTCTCCACAATCCATCACCAAAAGGAGGCTAGGATAACTCTCCATTAAATGGCACATATTTCTGTCGAAGCAAAATTTGATTCCGGGCATTTTCAATTTTTGCTGCAGGAAATTAGGGATTTTTACAAAAGATGAATTTTTGGGTGAGCCCAGAATAGGATTGCTTTCCTCATTAAAGTAGAATTTTAGAGACCAAGGTCAAATTTTTTGGTTGAGTGAAACTCTAGGAAATTTAAACCCTAGTTTGACCCCGGGCATAAAAAACCCTAAAATACTAAAATAGATAATTTTGATACATTCGCTATATATCACGATTTAAGAAGGATCAGGGGCTGAATTTTTCATAGGACAAAGATAAACTCCTTATGTACCTTTTGTAAAATTTTCAGCCTCATATCCTCTATATTCAAGGATATATGATTCCTCCAAATCAGGATTCTAGCTTCTTCTAGGACTCACCCCTAAATAGGACACCTAGGGAGAATTGTTATATCTTAGGCTACAAAGGTCCAAATAAAATTTATCAAGATTTTCCAAATAGAGCATGGATTGTACATTCCATGGTAAACGTTTCAGACCCTGATGATGAAATAGTGACACGTGTCAGTCCGTACAACTTTGCTATGCTGAATAGTCCTAAAACAAGTCACCTTGAGAAAAATCTAATAAGTCCAAATTGGAGAAACCAATTCTAGTGAAACATGTGGTGTTGAAAATAGGATAGGAGAGGCTACCTCATTGCAAAGTTTTAAAGATAGAGGAGCAGTAGTTTCAGAGATACCGTAGAAACAATATCATGATTTTTTGCAGAAGAAATTGGAAAACTAGGGCTTCCTATTCTGGGAGATTCCCTCTAGTATTCTCAGAAATGGAGTACATTGGAAAGCTCTAATTGAAGAGGTATATATTTTTATCCAATCATATTTGAAATATTCCAACTTTTAAAAATTAGGGTTTCTCTGACAAACCCTAGATCAGCCAGATCCAGAACGACGACGGACACCTCAAATAGGTAAGATCTAATCTTTTTTCTATTTACATTTGAGGTTCTCATTTCAAAATGACATATCACACTAGCTTGATGACAATCTTGGTGAAGCTGAAAAATTCTGAGCATAGAAGTATAAGTTTTCACTATTTCTTGAAGATAATGAATTGGACACCTACATAACTTGAGAGGTTCCAGTTCTAGAGGAAGATGAGGCTAAATCCTTACACAAGAAGAACTTGGTCAAGGCCAAGAGGATTATTGTTGATTCCATAACCTTATACAACAAGTTTCTTCCCTTAAGACACCTAAGGATATGTTTGATTCCTTGACAAAACTATTTGAAGAAAATAATATAAATTGGATGAAGTGTAGGAACTCCATGATACTTCAAGAAATTGACTTGGATTAGTATTTCAGTAATAAAGGTCTAGGATATAGAGGGAGATGAGGCTAAAGATAGATCCAAGAGAATCATTGAATATTACATTAAATATCATCTCATCCCTCATGTGTCATCCTTGAAGACACCAAAATGAATTGTTCGATGCTACGATGAAGCAATCGAAGAAGAATAATATATTGTGATAACCACCTTGAATGGAATCTGAGGATCATGGGATTCATTTGTTCGAGGAATGTGTTCAAGAAGGAAGTGGTTAATTTTAGTAGAATTTGGGAAGAGAACACACAAGATGAATCTCGGCCCATAATAAAAAAAGAGAATATGGGAGCAGCTAAAGATCAAGCGCTTACAATTCAAAAAGATCCCTCAAGCGATGAGGAATATGAAGAACTCACCTCTTGAAGAACCTCTTATTCGTCTTGAGAATTTGGATAATAAATGATGTTTTTATTAATGAAGAAGATGATGAAGCTAAAAGAAGGATTCTACCCATGAAAAAAATAAAGATAAGTATTTAATTTTCATTTCATGATATTGTTTCGTTATGCATTTGTTTATATTTAGTCGATGTGTTATGCATGATATAATGTTTACATTAATTACACTATACTACTAATATGCATGCGATGGGTAAGTAGCTCATGGTTCCATACAAATATCCATTGCTACTTATCTAGAATGAAACCTCTTTGCTAACATATTGGATTAGTGCACGATCTCAATTATGTCATGGTAGAGATGAAAGGAATCTAGAAAGTTTCTGTGAGATATGGATGAATGTCATATTGGCTAAAATTGTTGCATGATTATATATTTATGCATAAGAATTTTCCATTGTGAATATGCCTTATAAAATGTTTCTAACCATACAACTAATGCATTTGAATTGTAGGAAAGATTGCATACAATTTCCTACAAAGAGAAAAAGGATGAGACTTGTTCCGAAGAACAAGTCACGACAGTTCAAGAAATAATCCAAGATGAAGAATAATATGATGACACTTTCAAAGAAAGAAAGAGGCCTAAGACACACTCTATTTATGTGACAATGTTGAGTGACATCATTGATGCAGATTATTCTAGCTATGAAGAAGTAGCCAAGAAGAAAGGGAAGGAGAGTATCAGTTCAAGAAGAATGATGTCTAGGATGCATAATATGCAAGTTCCATCATGCAACAGATGGCAACATCATGGGATACAAGGAAAGATTCATAGCACGAGGTTTCTCATGGAAAGAAGGCATAGACTACAAAAATACATTTGCAACAAGTAGAAGTTAAAGCACATGACATGAAGACTCATGTGTGCAAATTAAAGAAGGCCTTGTACGAGCTCAGAAGACACCCATGGGATAACACATACATGAGGAGCTTGACAATCACCTAGAGTGATGAAGATATTAACATTTTCTACAAGGTTGAAGATTAAAGCCTATAGAGGATGACAAGCTCATAGATGGGTGCGAGAATAAATTTTGAAAAGGTTCAAGATAGAGGATCTTGGTATCCGGTGAGCCTAGATGGATACATAGAATATCAGTAGCAGAGGAAGCTACTTGTCACTCCAGTAAAGAATGTTTCAATGCATAGAATACAAAATGAAGAGGGAAAATGATGCTCCACTTTAGAGGGAGTGGCTATAGAATATCCTGAGGTTTGATGGTATGACAGGATGGACATATTATTGATGACTATAGGCTTTACTAAGAGTAAAGCGGATTCCAAAATGTACTTCAAGGATGAAGGTAGAAATCTAGTGATGCTCCTATTATATGTTGATGGCATGTTCCTGACATGAAAGAGGGACTCATTAGAGTTGCAAGAAGGAGACTTGTTGTTGAATTCAAAGGACTTGGATATGATGCACTAATTTATAGGCATGGAGGTGTGGTAGAAAGCAAATGGAATCTCCATGGGATAAGAGAAGTATGCAGAGGTTCACAATGATGGACTACAAGGCCATGACCACACCTATGGCATCGAACCTGAAGCTATTGAGTGTTGCTTCATCAGAGTGAGTTAATGCCATGATGTATCATCAGATGATTTTTTTGTTGATGTACCTGATGAATATGAGACCAGATATTTTATTTTCTGTGAACACATTGATAAATGTTCACCTGATGGTTGCAAAGCATGCAGTGAGGTACCTAAAGGGTATAGTTCATTATGGGCTCAAGTATGAAGCAAATCAGGAGATTAACCTAGAACGTTATGTGGATTTAGATTGGGCAGGAAGTGCCATTGATAGGAAGATAACTTTGAGGTGTTGCTTCAGTATGAGAGAAGGTGTGATCTCTTGGCTTAGTAGGAATGATTCTTGCATGACACTAAGTACATCTGAGTAAAAATATGCTGTCACTTGCTTGCCTACTTGGGAGAGAGTAGCAATGAATCTCCAGTATGTGATCCAGATCTAGATTTCTCAAAAGAGGGAGTTCTAGCATAGCTGGTGAGATAGGTTGTCTGAGAATAAATCTTGGTGAAGCTCGTAGGTTGCTCAGACGTAATCAATCATGTAGGTTGTTCTCAGATTTAATAGGTCCTGGCGAAGCTCGTAGGTTATCCTTGGACATAATCAGCCTTGATACGATTCTATGCTATAAATGGACAGAGTGAATTTTGAGTACTTCAGGGAGAATCTTGGTGTTCTCCATGTGGAAATTGAACCTAGGTTTTAGAACAATTACATTCACAAAAATTTCCAATTACACATGCAAATTACACACAAAGGAGACTAAATATGGAGCAGAACACTAATCTGTATTGAATAAGTGTACAATAGCCAACCCTATGAAGTCATAGGCTGCCAAAATAAATAATTACATGAGAGATTGAAATTCATTGGCATGCCATTCGAATTGGTCAAAAGCAGGCTTACTAAATCTAAGCAAATCCCCCATCGGTGCATAAAGCAGCTTCCAAGTATGTCTAGGAGCTCACGAATTGGAAAAATCAATTAGGAAATCTAATAGGTGATGGAAGGACAAATCATACATGCTTTTATTAGCACAATAGAGTGGAGGATGATGAGGACAAAAAACAAGTTAACTTCACCTAGTCAAACTTTCCCAATTTCCTTAAAAATCAGCAAAAGCAGACAATAAAGCATAAAAAGTAGACATGCACTAGGAAGGCCAGGAATAAAGCAGAATTGATTCCAAGAGGTTTCCCAACCACTCCATGACTCAGTTTTAGTAAGTTTGACCGCTTTGGGCATGTGGAGGACAACTTGCATAAGGCGGAATATGGAAACTAGGAAAATAAGACAAAAATTGATTAATTAATGTCTAAGGTAGCTAACTATGGGTTGATTATTCTAACACCCCCCCTTAAGCTTGACTTATGAGTAAAATATAAAAAAATTATAGGGCCTAGCAATAAGGCTTAGTCACCCTTTACATACTGCATGTCCATTTAACCAAGGAAAGAGGCAAAAACCCAATTGGAAAAATTCTCCCTTAAACATGGACGGTAAAACAAAATTTGAAAATATTGTCATCAATCATGCTTCACAGCATGATCAGAAATCGCCAGTAGTGATTTAAGATTGTTGAATGTATTCTCACAAAAAACTTTGATGAAGATGTCTGCTACTTGTTCTGAAGATGAACAGAAGTGTAGGTGAATAGTGCCATCATGCACAAGTTGTCTGATGTAGTGCATATGGATCTCAATGTGTTTGGTTCTCTGTCTATGAAATGGATCATTGCAGATTCAAATGGTACTTTTATTATCACAATATATAGTAGTTGAGTATTCTGATTTGAAGCCACACTCACCAAGTAACCCCTGCAATGATAAACATTGAGTTGCTACATTTACAACTCCTCTGTACTCTGCTTCTGTAGATGAGAGTGCAATGGCACTCTGTTTCTTGCTTGACCAGCTGATCGGTACTTCAGCAAGGATGAACACATATCCTGGTTTTTAATTTCGATCTATGTTGCCACCTACCCAATCACTGTCAGTAAACCCAATCAAATCACGATCATATTTAGCTTTGTAGAAGATCCCATGAGTCCTTGTTCCCTGAACAAAGTTAAGATCCTTTTGGCTGCTCTCCAATGGATCTCATGAGGCTGATCCATGTATCTTGAATCCACACTTACTGCATAATAAATATCAGGTCGAGTATGTGTAAGGTACAGCAAACACCCAATCAGTTGCCTATATAGTGTATTATTTACCATAGGAGAAGAACCTGCTTCTTCAAGCTTAACTCTTGAAAGGAAGGGAGTCTTGCTTGGATTGCAATCTTTCATGTTGAACTTGTTCAAAAAATCCAAAGCATACTTGGACTGATGTACTTTTATTACATGTTTTATTTGAGCAATATTGAGACCCAAGAATTGGCTCAATAAACCCAAATCAGTCATAGAAAATGCATGGTTCATGGCATCCTTCAAGGAGGCAATTTCATCCTTTGAGCTTTTTGTAATGAGAAGGTCATATACATACAAGACAATAATCATCAAAGAACCATGAATCAGTTTCAAATAAACATTACAATTAGACTTGCATCGAACAAAACTCAATGAGAGGAAAAATCCATCAATCTTGGCATACCAATCCCTGGGGTCTTGCTTAAGCCCATGCAATGATTTCTTTATCCTACACACAAGAGATGGATTAGTACAAAATCCTTGAGGATTCTACATGTGAATTTCTTCAATAATATCTCCATTTAGGAAAGCACAATTCAAATCCATGTGATGTACCTCCCACTGCTTTGAAGTTGCAGTGGCTAAGGCTAGCCTAATGGAGTCCATGTTTGCCACTCATGTAAAGGTCTCATTGTAGTTTATGCCATGTACCTGTGAGTAGCCCTTGGATACCAATATTTCATTATATTTCAAAGGTAAACCATCAACATAAAACTTGATTTTGTAAACCCACTTACATTGAACTAGCTTCCTCCTTGGGGGGAGATCAACCAGCTCACAAGTGTTGTTCTTCTGGAGTGAGTTGAACTCTTCTTTCATGGATGTTTTCCATATTGGATCATGTGCTACATATTAATATGTATGTTAGTTTGATTCAACCATCATATATAATTTCTCTGCAAACAAAGGGTATTTCATACACAGAGCACTCTGAAACTGAGATCTAATCCTCCTAGGATCACTAGGATTTCTAGCTAGTTCTCCAACTGCATGAATGGTATTTTCTGCCCATTTTGGTCTTGTAGGACTATTAGGATCTGCAATTAAATCATCATTATCAGACATATCAGAATCATCAAACTCAACTATCTCTTCACTTACATTCAATGGTTCTGGTGGTGAAGAGGATTCTCCAACTTCCACTGCTGCTAAAGGCTCTTCTTGGAACTGAACACTCCTTTCAATGAAGGATTTGTTTGTGATCAAATTGATCAGATTTTACCCTTTTGAATCTTCAGAGTACTCAAAAAATAGACACTCTTGGCTTTGGGGTTGCAAAGCCTTCCTATTTTTTGTTGGAATTCTAGCCCAAGCACTTGAGCAAAAAATCCTGAAATGGGTCACATATGGCTTGTGCCCACTCCATGCTTCGAAAGGAGTCATACCATAAATATGTTTATGAGGCACCTTATTATGGATATAGGCTAAATAGTTTATAGCTTCGGCCCAAAAATTTGGTGGCAAATTCTTAGCCTCCTTCATGCAGGTTGCCATCTCTTTCAGTGATTTGTTCTTCCTCTCAGCAACACCATTTCGCTATGGCGTGTAAGGGATAGAATGCTGCTAATGAATACCTTAATCTACACAATATTGAATGAAATTAGACTTGACATACTCACCACCATTGTTATATCTGAGGACCTTGATTTTTCTCCCACATTGGTTTTCAACCAAAGCCTTAAAGACTTTGAAGAGGCCAAAAACTTCAGACTTGTGTTTCAGGAAGTAAACCCATCAGTACCTGGAAAATTCATCTATGAATGTTAATTCATATTTGGCCTGACTCATTGAAATATGAGGAAATGGGCCAGAAACATCACCGTGGATCAACTTAAGAGGTGTAGAGGTTCTCTCATGACTAGCTTTCTCAAATTTATGCTCTGGGTGTTTTCGTAAGATGCAACCTTGATAGAATCCTTTGGAAAACTTAGTCTTGGGTAACCCTATGACCATTTATTTTTCACTAACATCTGAAAGATACTTATATTTAATATGGCCAAATATTTCATGCCAAAGTTTACTTGCCTCATTAGCATGAAACAGAAGAGCAAACGGGTTTGAGTAGGATAGGAAGTGTGAGAACATGTATACCTTCGAAGTGTGATTTTCAACTCCTTTTGCAATGACTTTACCACTTGAGATCTCTGTGATATCAACTTCATCAAGGGAGAATATGACCTTCTTTGGAGACCCTGTCTGTGTCATCTGATACACTGATAAGAGTTTAGAGGCAAGACCTGGAACATACAATACATTGTTGAACTTACCATGGTGAAGATCAATCCTCCCTTTTCCCAAACTTTCAGTGAGAGAGTCATCTCCTAGTACTATTGGTGGACCTTTTGACATGTCAAGTGAGGTGAATTCCTCCTTAGTCGAAACCATATGTATTGAAGCTCCAGAATCAATGATGAAAATAGGTGAGCTTGATGTGCCAACAACCAATGCATGAACTCTCTCTCTTTCTTCTGAATTTGATCCTCCTTCCCTCTTCTTTGAGCTATCAGGAAGGGAGATGCCATTCTTCTCCAGGAGTTGGGTAAGTATGTAAATTTTCTTCTTCATGCAGGAGCTTTTAGGATGATTTCCCTTACTACAATATGTGCACTTGCTCATTTCTCCTTTGTTCTTCTTTTTCTAGGGGTTCTTCTTGGAACCTCGGGGCTCCTCTGGATACTTGTTCTTGTCTCTCTTTTGCTCATGTGGATTCTTATCTTTCTTCTTGCCTTTTGAATCCGCCCTTGAATCTCCAACAACTATAGCTTGGTGTTTGGAAGGTTTGATGGTGCCCATCATCACCAATTTATCTTGTTCTTGTGTGAGATATTCCATGAAATCTGTAAGGCTAGGAATTTTCCAGGCTCGAGCTGTCAAATTTGTGGCATGGAAGGTCGAGACAAAAACTGAATAGTTAGGGACAATCTTTGAGAGTATGGCCAAAACTATTTTCTCCTCCTTTTCAATTCCACACTATTTTAGGTACAAAACAAGGGCTTTGAACTTGGAAAAGTAGAGTTACAGGGATTCGAAGCTGTTGGGACTTAAGGAGATCAATTCATTTTCGATTTGATGTCCCCTCATCTCATCTGTCTTACCAAAAATCTCAACAAGCTTCTCCCATACTTCATTTGGTGATGTTAATCCATCAAGATGGAAAAGGAGGTCTCTGGATATGCTCAGACACAGGAGACCATAAGCCTCATCCCTCCTGTTGTGCCATTTAATTTTCTCTGCATGGGATTTGCTTCTATTTTCATAGTCACTCTATAGAGGAATTTCACTCTCAACAGTATCTCCATCTCTACTTTCCATTCAAAGAAACTAAATGGAGTCAAGATGGTATTTTGAGATGGATCCATAGCTCAGAAATTGTCGCTTCAGTCACCAGAATGCTCCCAATCAATGATGTAAAACTTGGAATAACAAATTGGAAGGAGAGAAATAAATCTACAAAGTCTTTGATAGAATTTGGAAATTGAACCCAGGTGTTAGAACAATTACACTCACAAAAATTGCCAATTACAGATGCAAATTACACACAAAGGAGACTGGATATGGAGCATAACACTAATATGTATTGAATAAGTGTACAATAGCCAACCCTATGAAGTCATAGGCTTCCACAATAAATAATTACATGAGATATTCGAATGTATTGGGATTCCATTCTAATTGGTCAAAAGCAGGCTGACTAAATCTAAGCAAATCCCCCATAAGTGCATAAAGCAGCTTCCAAATATGTCTAGGAGCTCATGAATTGGAAAAATCAATTAGGAAAGCTAATAGGTGATGGAATGAAAACTAATACATGCTTTTATTAGGAGAAAAGAGTGGAGGATGATGAGGACAAAAAACAAGTTAACTTCACCTAGTCAAACTTTCTCGATTGCCTTAAAACTCAGCAAAAGCAGGCAATAAAGCAAAAAAAGTAGACATGCACTAGGAATGCTAGGAATAAAGTAGAATTGATTCCAAGAGGTTTCCCAAGCATTCCATGACTTAGTTTTAGAAAGTTTGACCACTTTGGACATGTGGAGGACAACTTGCATAAGGTGGAATATGGAAACTAGGAAAATAAGAAAAAAATGGATTAATTAATGTCTAAGGTAGCTAACTATGGGTTGATTATTCTAACACTCTATATCAACGTTCCCTCTAAGGGGAAGTGATGAGTCTGTGCGCCCTTCCGACATGGTTTCAATCCAGGCCTCCCATGGTCAGATGTAAGCACTGATCCTTTCTCACATGGTGGCAGGATGTGTTCCTCCCATGGTCAGATGTAAGTGTTGATCCCTTCTGACATGGTGGTAGGCGGGGCCTCCCATGGTCAAATAATAGTGTTGTTCCCTTCTGACATGGTGGTAGGTGGGGCCTCCCATGGTTAGATATAAGTGTTGTGCCTTTATGACATGGTGGTAGGTGGGGCCTCCCATGGTCATATATAAGTTTTGTGCCTTTCTGACATGGTGGTAGGATTGGTCCCTCCCATGGTCATATGTAAGTGTTGAGTACTACATCCAACATGAAAAAAGATTGGCTTTGTAGTGGAAATCCTTGAAAAGGCAAGGTGCTGCATCCAGTATGAAAGAGGAATGGCTCTGTAGGAGAAATCCTTGCGAGAGGCAAGGTGTTGCATCCAGTATGAAAAAGGAATGGCTCTGTAGGGGAAATACTTGCGAGAGGTAAGGTGTTGCATCCAATATGAAAAAGGACTAGCTCTATAGGGTAAGTCCTTTCAAGGAAAGGAAGTACAGCCATCATGAAAAAGGGTTGGCTCTATTGATGAATACCTACATGGAGGATAGGCCTACAAACAACATGAAAAAGGGATGGCTCTATAGAACTTCCTATGACGAGTAGAATTGAGAGATAGCACCTTTTCTCTAGATAGAAGAAGCAGTGATGATGATGATCCAGAGATGATATTGACTTGATGTTGATCCAGTGATAATCCAGAATTGATGTTTTTCCAATGATAATACAAACTTGATGTTGATCTAGTGATGATCTAGTGATGATCCAACTTTGATGATGATCCAGAGAAGAATACTTGCGCTGATGAATTGTGTCAAGATAAGACCTTCCTAGTTAAGAGGGATTGTTGATGTATTTGTAACTTTGGAATGTATTCACTTGTATATCTTATATTGTAGCCCGATGTTTCTATCGGGGGAATCATTTGTATTTCATTGTACCCCGATGTTCCTATCGGGAGAGTCATTAATATAATAAAGTCATGTCAATTCATTGAGGTTAACCCTCTGTTGTATGTCGGGGAAATAGTCCCCACGATTGAGTTAAGGTTAACTTGACTTGTTGATCGGAGGGAAAAGTCCCCACATTTGAGGGGAACTAGGGTTATTAGACTCTCCTAGAGATGTCAGCCCTAGTAAGTAATTGTAAAAGTCAAAAACTAGTATAAATAGAGAGTGAGACTCTCTATTTGACACACACACACTCACTCAACTGGGGCGCATGAGTGAGAATGGAACTGTTGGTACAACTGAGAGAGATCAGCTATAGGAGATCATATTTATGTATTTGGGTTTTACTGCTACCATTGGTACTCATTCTATCTCTCAAGAAGTTGTGGGGTTTTTTCCTTTATGGTTTCCTGAGGAAAATTCTTTGTGTCTCTTATCTCTTCTGATTATTTCTCTGCATGTTATTCTCTTAGATAATATGCTAAGATCATATTTCTTAAATGATAAAAGTATAACATGCTAGATGAACCCTTGAATAGAGGAGAAACTATTGGATCATAAAGAATCTTCTCATTCGCCTCATCCTCTATTTTCACTGCCAACCTTTGGCTTGCATCCCTTCTATGCCTCCTTCTCCTCTCATGTAGTTGGCTCCTCTAGCTGCTCCATCCGCACCACCTGTTCCATTTCACTTCACTGTTTCCCCATCCTCCAACTCTCCCCATCCTCCCACCTCCATTCCTCCATTGCAGAGCCATGCTTCCACCCTTTCAACGAGAAAATTCAATTCCAACCCAGTCTTTGCCAAAACGAATGCCCCTCTCCCAACAAAGAATCCCCTTGGATGTAATAATGTTGTGGATGACTCCACCAATGATGAGGTGATGGATCTTCTAGTGATGATCTAGCAGATACGTTAGACGAGCCAACTGAGCAAACATCCACAATATTTGGTTCCCCATTGTGGAGGAACCTTACTACAAACCATAATAAGGATTTTTCATGGTCTCGTGTATTTTTTGGGATGTATGTGGGATCTGCAATCCATATTCAAGTTTTTCCATGGTTTCATGTCGTTTTTGGAATGCATGTTGACTTTGTAAACTTGGGTTCTGATAGTCTGGTCCTTTCCAGGAACCTATGTGTTTTTTTTGTATAAGTCTCTCCTTTTGAGTCTGTTTTCCCTCCTGGAGGGAATGCTCTATTTTTGTGGATATGTTTTCCCTCCTTGAGGGAATGTTCTGGTTTTGTGGATTTGTTTTCTCTCCTGGAGGGAGGGTCCAACTCTTCACTAAACTTCTATATTTGCTTCTCATTAGCATGTCTGTGTCTCTATTTTGTAACTTCTTATGTACCATTATTTCCTTTTTTAATAGAATAGCATCCAACTTACAAAAAAAATAGCTAAAAAGTGAAATGCTAGTGCTGGCACTTGTCAGTTAGCCTTCTACATATACTCATTCCTCCTAGTGGGTAAGTGAACATTCTTGTAACATCCTCCTTTGGATAGGTGTCTCTCCATTTAATTATTTAAATAAAATAAATATTCAGTTACAATCATCCTTGACCAACTTGGTCATAAAGACTTTACAATAATTTTAACATGATGATTTCTTAAATAATTAAAAATATTTATTTTTCAGTTCTAGGTGGGTTACAAATATGTTATTATTTTGCACATAAATTGAATGTATTGCATATGAATAATAATTAATTCCTCATGCCCCTTCAACATTGCAAAAACTTGTTTCCTGTAGTTCCCATAGATGCCTTCTGTGATACTTCATCTACTTGTAATGATGTCGAAATGGCAAGTGTCTAAGGGTTTTGTTGGTGAATTAGTGTTAGAACATGGGTTTTGCCAATGCGCACCAACTCCCCAAGGAAATTGTACACGATGCATATATTGAGTTTACTCCTAACTTCTGAAATTTAAGTTTTGCATATTTAGGTACACATTTTAACTCTAGTACCACCTACCATCTAGAAATAGATGGGAAAATAAAATAGCAAATCAAGTGTCTGAAGTGATTATTTGCATGTATTTGGTGGATAAACCATCAAGGTGGTAATATTATTTACAATTGGTAGAGTTTTTTGTATGAATCCATGTGAATCTTTGTATGGTAGAAGTTGTAAAAAATATTGACTTGGGATAATCTAGTCAATATATGTGCTTAGGATGGAATTTCTTAAGGAAATGGAACAAGTGGTTGTGAGTACTAGGAGCTATTTGAAGGAATTTCAAAATAGAAAAAAAACCTATGTAGATAAGAATATAATACACAATATATTTAATTTAGGATATCATGTTTACCTGTATGTGAAGCAAAGGAAGATTTTCTTGAATCTTGGAAGTTATTCCAAACATTAACCAAGATATCATGGTACATTTGAAGTACTTGAGAGAATAGGGATAACTGCATATAGAATTGCATTTCTTACTAACACTAAAACGCATAATGTTTTTCACATTTCTTTATTTAAGAAATATGTATATGATCCTAACCATGTGGTTGATTAGGATGTGATTTATGTGGAACCCAGGGGATAATTCTAGATAGATCCACTATGCATCCTTGGAAAGAAAGTAACATCGATCTAGAATCGATCCATCTAATAGGTGAAGGTGCATTAGAAGCAATTTGGTCCCATTGAGGCTACATGGGAGAAGGAGGATTCCATGAGAGAGGCATATCCATTTTTGTTTATATTTTTAGGAAATGTTGATTATGATTTTATTTTAAGGGAGGAGGGGACTATAATACCCTCATTTTTTTATCATTTAAATGTGTTAAGTCAAATTATGTTTGTGATGTAAATATGTTAGTATGGATTACTACTGTGGATCTATAGGCCAAGAGTTGACTACTAAATCCCTAGGCATGTATAATGTAAATATGTCTATATGGACTATATTGTTGGCTTGTGATATGAACTTAAAATCTATGTAAATATTATGTTGGAAAAAAAATAAAAAGGTACAAGATTGTTGTATAAATAACACTAAAGTGTCTATAATTCCACTAGAGGGGAAGGGGAAGGAGGCTTTATAGGATATTAAATCCTATATATGCAAGATTCAACCTTATAACTCATCCTTTTTCTTCTATGTGCGGTAAAAGAGAATGTTTACTTCCTTTTGACTATTAAATCCAATCATGGAATGAAGATGTGAGATTCGTGGGAAAAATATTCTCATGTATTTATGGAAGAATAGGATGAATATAATTCTATCATAGTTGTAATATTCCTTCCTTCTATATTCAAAAGTTATGCCGGTTGTATTTTCACAATCCTTTGATTTCCCTTGGAGTTTATCACTCGTTTGTTTCTAATGGATTTTTTTTGCATCATCTAGAGTTTACCATGGGCAGTTTTTCTTTTTGAACTTAAGACACAACACATGAATTCATAGTATATTAGAGAAAACTCCTAATTTCACTAGATATTAAGGAATTTATCCAAAAAATATTTTTGCTAACCCCCCTCCTAGTACACCTTAATGATTTAGAAAACCGTAATTTTCACTAGATATCCTAGGTATCCATATTTTCCATAACCTATTTAATACCCATTTTGACTTTTTCCTTAATTATGCTCACAACGAACAACTCTTAAACCCTTAGAAACCTTGTAAGGTTAAATATGAAATGTTAGTGAAAGAAAATATTTAAATATGGGGAACAACACCTTGAACATAGGTTGAATTTATACATAGTCATTTCAATTGATTTGACACAACATTCAGTCACAATCCATACCTATTCAAACACCACCATTATTCTGAAAACAAATGGATTCACATTACCATCAAATAGATCATACTTATTCAAACTCTTATGACTTCACACATAATCAAACTCTGACCAACTTTAGAAAAAAAGGGAAATATTATCAAGTATATCAATAAGGAACCTCATTCAATCCTTCTGTACTCTTCATATCCTCTTCCATAGACCACAAACCCACATGAATAAAAGAATTCAAGCCCCTACATACATAGCTATAAACTCTTATAATATCTATATATATTTTTATATACAAAAATAACCCCTTGACCCTTATATACCAAGAAATATATTTCTTCCATATTTTAGAGTACTATATCCCTTGATATGAACTCATGTGCTATAATATTTCCTACTTAGTGAATTCCCCGTGAGTTTGTCCCAGGTGGTTCATTTCATTACCCTTAACATAGGAGAGAATGAAAAAATAACAAATTCAAATTGCAAAGGGAAATTTCATACATTATAGGGAAGAGAATACTTGTAGGTGATCATAGAGTCTCATAAATATATGAACCTTTATCTATTAATTTTTTTGGTTTCTCCTAAATTCTTGAGAATGTAGGAGTTAATGTTATGTGACATTCTCCAAAACCATGCAAAAGTTTGGATTCTTTCTTTCCATGTTAATAACCATTGTAAGGGTTAGATTTCCCTAGAGAGGTATAGAGAAGTTGAGAGAAATTCACTCCTTGTGTTGTGAGGGTAGTAGAAGAGGAATCCATATATGGGATGGTTGAGTGAGATCCATGTAACTTTCTAGTAGTAAGTAGTTTAGTTATGTGTGAGAGGAAATGAGTTGTAGGCTAAGAGACAAACACATATTATTTTTTCATTTTCTCTAGTGTCATTGTAGCTTGGGTTTGGGGTGATATCTATGGTTGACACCTACGCTTAGATGGAACATCACTCTTATGTAGAAATTTGTTAGGATCTTCTTTCTTAAAAGATAAATATTCTCATGTATATGAAAGTGGAGTTATTTTTCATTGCTTGCTATGATGAATATGCTTGTTTATGCAGGATTTATGTGTGGATAGAATTACATTTCTACTTTGTTTTACATATATGCAATTGCACGTACATTTCTTTTTCATAAATTCATATTATGGCCATGGGGATAAATACATAAGCATGAGATTAGTAAATACACCCTCCTATGGTCCAAGTCATGGATGAGGAGGTAGCAATTTGAGTTAATAACTAGCGTGACTTCAACTAAGAGAATTTAATGTTAAATGTTTTCTTGTATCCTAGCTTAAGATGTAGATTCTGTAAATAAATATTCCATAATAAAAAAATAATAGGATTTGTAGTTAAGGAGAGGAAGTTTGTAAAAAGGATTGGCTTATATGTGTGTTTTGTAAAAAATATTCCATAATAAAAAAGTAATAGGATTTATAGCTAAGGAGAGGAATTTTGTAAAAAAGATAGACTCATCATTTCATTGTTTAGTTTATATGGAATCTTATTGTATGTTTCCTTAAAATTTATGAACAAGTATAACTCTTTAACTTAATGATTACCAATAGTTGTGTTTCTAGTTTGTTGCGTCTTTTTAATATTGATATATTTAGTATGTATATTAAAGTTATATAATTGCATATACAAAAATAAAAAATAAAATGGTATGCATTAATTTTTTATGTAATATAAATATTAAGAAAAAAATTCATAATATTGAAATCTAAATATATGTTATGTAGAGTAGTAATTGATACTTTTGGAAATGAAATTCCTAATTTCTTAAGTAGAAATTTATAATATGGGAAATTATTTTTCACTTTAAAAGAACATAAAAATGGATTTTTAATATCCATTTAATGAAAGTTATTAAAATTTTAAAAAAATTGTCACTAATAGAAAGAAGCTACTTTCTATACCATTAAAAATATTATCACAATTAAATTTAAAGAGAAATTATATTACTAGATGGAAAGGTATGTAAGCTTTGAGATATTACAGAAACCAAAAGAGTTTAGAATGTTATGACTATGCGCGTATTTTATCTCAATTTCATTTTTTTAATAAATACTCATAACTTGTTATGCCTTGAAGAAACAAAAATATTAGTATAGCTCTCCATTATTTCTAATTTATAATAGAAGTAAAACCTTAAAATAAATCAATAATTTTCTTTTTAAATTGCCATTTTCGTGCTCCAATTTGATTAATATTAAATATTATATTGATGGTGACATGAGATAATTTATTCACTAAAATGTAGTTTTGAGGTGGTGGCTTGATAAAGAGTTTATAAATAAACTTTAAGTAGAATTCAAAATATAATAGTATCTCTATTTCTAAAATATATATATTTTTTCTAAGTTTATTTATTAAAATCAATTTAGATTTATCTTAACTTAGAATATATTAAAAATTAAAATAATACATTGCACATAAAAATATTTGAGTGATTTCAACTCTTTATTAATCATATAAATTTGTAAATTATACACTTATTTATATTCTTTTAGTTAATAGATTTAATTTATTTATAAATTTTAAAATTAATATTATTTAAATATTTAAAAAAATACTTTATTAAAATTATTAATTAAATTATAACCAAAAAATCATCAAAATAACATACAATTTATTTACTTATTTTAAATTTAACTTTGCATTTTAAAAAACTTTTACCAACATTTTTGAAAGACAATTTAGATACATCTATTTGTTTCCATATAGAATTATGAACATTTACATAAAACAATGGAATAAATTTTTTTTTATTAATTTTTTTTTTAAACTTAATATTTAAAAAAAAAATCTTTCACATTTATGTTTTTTAAAATAAATTAATATATAAAAAAAATTAATGTTTTAAAATTTGTTTATGACTTTCTCATTTAACTATAAAACAAATAACAAATAGTTGTATGCTGTGAAGAAGTTAAACAACAAAATTTATACATTAATTTGATGTTCTATTTTATAGTCTTCTTAATATTAAATTATTCTTAATATTGATTTTCATTTATGAGGTATACACAAGGATTGAAGTAGAAAACCTTACAAAGTAAGATTTGAATCAGGTTGAGGAGAATAACAACTTTGCTTTCAACCATTCAACCTACGCACAATTGGCTCCCATCTCTGACCAAAAGTTGTAAATCTTAAATAGAACCTTCCAACGAGCTATCGAATGCCCAAATCTGAGATCGTATGCAAAAGTTATGACCCTCGGAAATTGACTGTCCAACTTACCACCTTGCGGCTGCAAACTTTATGACGGTTCACATACGAGCCATCCTAGGTTGTATCTTGTAATCTCTTATTTATATTAATAGAAATATCTTTTCCTCTCCAATAATGTGTCTTTGAATGTATATTTTATCCATTGCTCAATTTATTTTTTTACATTACATGTTTTTTTTTCCTTTTTCTTTCAAACAAAACATTACCTTACTGACAACAACTCCCCCATTTCCACTCTACCTACAATTATACAAATTAAAATGTTAACATGTCACTACACAATTTTTAGTAAATAAATAAAACCCTAAGCTGCCTAAACAACAACTCCCCCATTTCCACTCTACCTACAATTATTCAAATTAAAATACTAGCATATCACTACACATTTTTTATAAATAAATAAAACCCTAATCTGCCTAAATCTATATGGTGTTAAATAATGAATTGGCATTCTAAAATATTATTATTACGTTTGAGATGTAAACATGTTAGGACATACTTTTATGAATAAATGCAATTGGAATATAGAATTTTCCTAATTTTTAAAATGTTAACATGTCACTACACAATTTTTAGTAAATAAATAAAACCCTAAGCTGCCTAAACAACAACTCCCCCATTTCCACTCTACCTACAATTATTCAAATTAAAATACTAGCATATCACTACACATTTTTTTATAAATAAATAAAACCCTAATCTGCCTAAATCTATATGGTGTTAAATAATGAATTGGCATTCTAAAATATTATTATTACGTTTGAGATGTAAACATGTTAGGACATACTTTTATGAATAAATGAAATTGGAATATAGAATTTTCCTAATTTTTAATAGTTTTAAAACTATATGGTATAACAAAACAGCATGAGAGGAATCAAATTACTAAATGCAAACTCTTTTTAAAAGTGGAAATATTGAGGAAATGAATTTAATATTGGATGAGCACTGAAATAGTTACACAAGCTGTAAAATGCACTTCTTCTATATGTAACGATATGATTTGGGTTTATAACTAGTATATATTTACATGAGCAGTGCATCTCGCCAGGTTTTCCAGTTCTGGGCGTCCACTCTAGCGGATAACGAGTATCGTCATGCTCCCGCATTCATCTGTTCATGGGTTGCTTTTTGAACATAATTTTATGGTGACGAACTAAATCATAACTGGGTATACTTGGAGCTCGATAATAAACGCCAATCTTGACTTTACTGACCAAAGCTGCCATGGAGCAATCTATGAACAGTGATTGATATTGATATTAATATGGAATATTGTACGGCCAATTGCCATAGCACCGGTTGCTCTCTACTTAAAATCTTTACCTCAGTTTTCCATCGGAGCCTACGCTTTGAGTATCACCGATAGACGGAACCTCCCCAGCAAAAGACGGAATTTCTCTGCTAACAACTTTTGCGCGACAAATGAATACCCCAAAGCTTTGTTGTACTACATCTATTGTTCTCTTTAAATAAATAAATGAAGCCATAATCCGTATATGTTCCTGCCTGCAAAATGTCGAATGAACCGTAGAGAACGTATCGTGCCTCCAGAAAGCACGGAGAGACCGCGACATGGACAAAAGAACGTTATATTGTCTAGCGAGTATTGTCAACTACCTCACCATACCAAACTTATCGGCCAGAACTACCTCACCACACCAAACGTATGGGCCAGAGTGGTACAAGCTTTTTTTTTTGGGGTAGTTTGTATAAGCAAAAACATATATAACATGTCACAAATTGTTTAATGCTGGAGCAACAGTATGAGCCATTAAATTTCAAACAGATAGATTCAATGATTCACAANTGTAGTTTGTATAAGCAAAAACATATATAACATGTCACAAATTGTTTAATGCTGGAGCAACAGTATGAGCCATTAAATTTCAAACAGATAGATTCAATGATTCACAATGCTGCAGCAACAGTATGAGCCATTGAATTTCAAACAGATAGATTCAATGATTCACAATGCTGCAGCAACAGTATGAGCCATTAAATTTCAAACAGATAGATTCAATGATTCACAATGCTGCATTATACCACATTTCACCACACCAAACGTATGGGCCAGAGTGGTACAAGCTTTTTTTTGGGTGTAGTTTGTATAAGCAAAAAAAAATATAACATGTCACAAATTATTTAATGCAGCAGCAACTGTATGAGCCATTAAATTTCAAACAGATAGATTCAATGATTCACAATGCTGCAACAGCATTAAATAAACTAAGGACATGCTGCATTATAGCACATTTCTCATGCAAAAATCTAAACCTAACTTAACTTCCCACAAAACAACGATCAAGCCATACAGCTGGCTCCTAAACTCAATCTTTATATATATAAAAAGATCAAAATGTAACCTCGATCAATGAGAAGGCATAAAAATCAGTATAAAATCCACTGATATGTCCACTCAATATTGAAAAATTATTCCAATTATAGATTTTATGTACACAGGGGCGCTGGATTATTCTTTCACTCTCACGGTAGCAATATCTATATTTGGAAAAATGGCAGGAAACACGTTTAGTCCATCGGAATGAAAGGACAAAGTGTAGTCCATGTGCATATGACATCCACGCAAAGAAGAGCACGACTCCTATAAGCATAGGTTTTCTTCTGCCGTCGACAAAGGAGTTGCTCTTACTCAACGAAGTAAACTTTGAACACAAGGACGAGGAGATGAGCATTCCGTCTGAGGACTCCTCGACTTCAGCGTTGTTGAGCAGGCCGTTACCCCCACAAATAGGTGTATTGCAATCGGGACTCCACGGAGTTTCCAGTGTGATGGTGCAATTTCTTAATTTTCCAGTCTCTTGGTGGAGTTTTTACAAAAATATCCAGTGTGATGTTGGAAATTCTGCAAATTTTTTCCCTTCGGCAGAACATGTTGGAAGCTGGTGGATCAGCTCATCTTATCTGCATTTTCCACCACCATTCCAACAGAGGTGCCTATCAAACATGGGATACTATAGTCAACACCATCTAGCAATTTCAGTGCTCATGTTGAGATTTTCTCATCACTATGGGACCCTATTAGTTACATCATTACTTGGAGTTTGGGACAGCATATTTCTCTCACATATATTTTTGGCTATATCTTGATGGGCTCCCTTTTTATGAGTTTACTTCAGCATTTGTTAAAATACCTCGTTACACATCTATGCCTAGTCATTTTCTTATTGTTTAAGTTTTTTAAGTTGCAATTCTTATCACTTTTTTAGCAAGGAAAAAGTAAACACATGCATTATTTTAGTAAACACATGCATTATTTTTACATTTACTTAGCAGAATCCTAAGTTTTATTGTTGCTAGTTTTAACATCGTAGTCTTGCTAAGGTCTTTTGATGCCTACTATGCCCTCGTTCCTTCCCTAACCTTAGGCATGTACTTTGTTTACCCGTTCTTTTATTATTATAATTTCAAGGCTTGGGACTTATCATAGTTTATACTATACATATGTAAATAGAGGCCCCTAAGGGTGAGAGGCTTAGGGTTTGTAAGCTTATGGCTTTCCATAAGGTTGCCTCTTGATATTAATAAAATTGAGGATTTACAGTATGTGGTTGGCATGACCTTACACGTATTGGTTTTAATGGATTTCTTTACAGTGTTTGAAGTGCATGAATAGATACTAATTCATATGATTTTAGCCAAGATTTATAGCTTAATGCATAACCCAACCTATGCATGCAACATGGTTTTAATAATACAATATGGTTTTAATGTTTTTATTCCTAACTCTATGTTTATGATTAAAACCCTTCACAATACCTTAGCCTTTGTAATAAAAACATGTTATAAAATACTATGGAAGAGGTATGGGTCTAGCCATAACCCACGCTGACATTAATCCCACAAGGCAGTACGGGATTTAATCCCGCCCCTACA
This sequence comes from Pseudotsuga menziesii, assembly GCA_001517045.1. Taxonomy (NCBI): domain Eukaryota; kingdom Viridiplantae; phylum Streptophyta; class Pinopsida; order Pinales; family Pinaceae; genus Pseudotsuga; species Pseudotsuga menziesii. The sequence continues at coordinate 182,438 of LPNX010597564.1, forward strand.
CCTCGATGTTAAGATCGTTAAAGTTCAATAGGGTTTTGACAAAGGTCATTACTCTGTCCTTAGCCCTGGTTTGGTTATGTTTGTTGGTTGAAGACTGGTTGAGGTCGAGTTATGCTCTGCATAGAACTTGCTATGGTTTATTGTGTTAATGGTGTTGTTTGCTTTGTTCTTATTGTGTTAATGGTCATTTTTTGAGGTAACTATTTTCAAATATTTCCTCATCTGACTTTATCTCACTACGAGATCTTTGACGAGCGTGCGAAATTTTTTTCCATGCGGCTAGTCTGTTTCCACACGTAAGTAAAGCTTGTCGTTATGCAATTTATCAATTGTTGGTAGTAGTTGTCTTTGAATCAACACTGAAAATTTATTTTTGGTGACTGTAGGCTATGGAGGAATAAGGGCACTTAGAGGATCCTAACCTTCGCCCTCGCTTCCAAGTGCCAAGGTAAGTTTTCAAACCTTAATAACTTATTACTAGGTTTTTACAATATTATTATGAAGTGATGATCAGTGTACGAATGGAAATATTGCAACTTTGGCACTAGAGAAGGAGGCGACAGGGTCACCTCTTCCCAGGTCCGCGCCTCCAAATGCATAGGTAAATCCCTTTCAAACTTAAAACAATTTTTGGAGGGCATGGAAACAAGGGTGAAGGCTACCATTTAAAAATATAAGTTTCTTTTATTACAAAAATCGTGACAAGAAACCCTTAGGGTTTAACCTGTATTGTAGAGGCCTTACGCCCATTTTACCTTTGTCATTATCCTAGATGTATTTATTTTTTTTAGTTTTTCTTGTGTAAACTATTGAAAAATAGAGGGACATGGCCTTGGAGCCTTTGCAATTTTTGTTAAGGTTTTAAAATTGTGTAAAGCTATTTGACTTACAGCAGCCATCGTCGATGGTCTTACGGCCCTATGAGATAGTGGTTAATAAAACAAAAGTTGTTTTAATTAATAATTTCATTGTAAATTTTTTTCATCTATAACTTGAATGTAAACTAGTGTAATATTTATTGATGGCAAGGAATGGGATTCTAACCATCCTGTATATATTCTTAATGCTTGTACGATTGATGTACCCCGTAGGATATGTGACTTTTTAAACATGAATCATTAAATTGCAAAGTAGTCGCAACCATTTGACATGGGCTTATAGCCAAATGATTATGTGTTGTGATCTATAATAATGCATGCAATTCTACTTTTATTTTAGTTTGTTTATTTTTTTCTTTATCAACATGTTAATCATATATTTGAAAAATAATATAAATTATATATTTTAATCATGATCCAATTTATTATTATGCTGCTCATGGACATAATAATTTATATTTTTTTCCTAGGACTTGGTCATTTATGAGCCTCCTTCTCTTTACCACTCAACTAAGAGTTGTGACCTGATTTTTGTGGATGATGCCTCCTACATCCTGAGTTCTCACTCAATGGCTTCTCCTACTTGTATTTTCCTCTTGTGGGTAAACAAACACTCTTCAGGATTTATATCCACTTTTGTCCCCCTTCAGCATATTTTATTAAATAATTTTTTTTTTATTACAAAATTTTTTATTCCTCACTTTTTTGTCAAAAATAATAAAATAATAAAAAAAGTATTTTTCCAGCAGAATTAATAGCAATTATTAATTCAGGGAGTATTACATAGACCTCCTCTTAAAATATAACACCATCCTTGGTGTTATTAAATTTTTTTTCATTCTTCCATTACATCTTGTTGGAATAAGTCTAGATATGCCTCCCGCATATTACTTTCCAGCTCCAAAGTAGCTTCTTCCGGACTAAGGTGCTTCAATTGCACCTTGACTTGTCCGATGGTACGGTTATGGAGTAAAAGTTCTCTCTAGTTGAGAATTCCCTTTGGCCCCACTTAGAACTCTCCTTCAGGTTCCACCTAGATTACATTCCAATCAATCACATGAGAAACATCATGAACATATCTTTTCAATACAGAAACATGAAACAAATTATGCAGTTTTATATTGGGTGGTAGGGATAACTAGTACGCGACCATCCCTAATTTAGCTAAAATTATAAATGACTTGCAATATTTGGGTACCAATTCTGAATACTTTCCCAGTCTCAAGGAACTTTTCTTGGGATTTACCTTTATATACACATGATTGCCCACCTGGAACTCTCTAGGAGTTCTTTTTAAATCAAGATAAATTTTCTGCCTGTCTTGGGAAGCCTTCAAATTTTGTTGTACCTGTTTCAAGGTTAGTTCGATATCTTTTAATAAATCAGGTCCTAACATTAATCTATCAACTGGGCTTCTCCATGAGATTGGAGTATTACACTTACGCCCATATAATATTTCAAACATACTCATACCTGCATGAACTTGAAAATTATTATTATATGCAAATTTTAAGTGTAGGTAATATTCCGACTTACATAGTTTATCCATGACATACATCCTTAGCATTTCCTCTAGGACTCAATTTACTGTTTCAGTATGCCCATCTGTTTGTGGATGATATGCAGTACTGAAATTTAATTGTTTCCAAACCTTTAAACAAGGATTTTCATAATTTACGTGTAAATTTTGCGTCTCTATCTGAGACTATTATTTCCGGTACACCATGTAGGCTGAATATGTCTTTCATGAAAAATATATGCAATGTTAACAACTTTATAGCTAGATTTAACACGAGTAAAATGAGAATCCTTACTTAATTTGTTGACTACAACCATGATTGAATCATGCTGTCGAAAATTCATTGGTAGGACGATTATAAAATACATACTAATTGTCTTCCACTTCCATTCCGGAATGGATAGTGGCTAGAACAGTCGTTTTGGATGTTGATGTTCTGCTTTGATTTGCTGACATTCTATGTAGCGAGCTAAGTATTCAGCCACCTCTTTCTTCATGTTTGGAAAGAAGAAATCATTTCTGATCATTGTGATGATTTTCTGGTATCTAGGATGACCTGAGCACCATCTTTTATGTGGCTCATATATTACTGTAAGTTTAATTTCTATTATGTTTGGTATGTACAACCTATTTTTATGCAGCAATAGTCTTTTTTTTTGTTGAAATATGTTTTTACTTGATTTTGTTCATTTTTAGGAGTGCTTTCTTTTAAAATACGATATTCTCTATTAGAATTGTGAGCACTTAGAATCTGATCTTCCAGATTGGATTCATAGTTGTTGCTTGCAAACAGTAAATTTGCATGATGACTTAGAGTGTTTGCCACTTTATTTTATTTTCCTTTTATATGTTTGATTACGAAATCATATTCGCTTAAAAAGGACATCCATCTGGCATAGTCTTGTATTAAAATTGTGTTGGTCAAATAAGCACTTAGGACTTATGTTATCTGACATAAGTAGAAATTTTCTTCCAATTAGGTAATGCCGCTGCATTTTTAAGGCGTGAATTATGGAAGCAAGTTCTAAATCATTTGTTGCATATTTTTTCTCATGTTCTTTTCATTTCCTTGATTCATATGTTAAAACATAATTTTCTTGTAATAAAAATCCACCTAGCCCTTCATTGCAAGCGCCGATACACATGATGAAATCCTTGAATGGAATAGTAATATTTAAGATCAAGGTGGTAGTTAATAGGTGTTTTAGTTTGTTAAATATTTCCATGCGTTTTTTAGTCCATTCAAACCTTTTACCATTCTTTTGTGAAGTTTGTTAAATTCCTTCAAGACTGGTACGTCTTCTAGTTTAAGTTTGTTATTGTTTTCATTATCATTCATTATATAGACTCCAAACATTTTACATCATTTTCTTACTGATCTTTTAATTTGCAACACATATTTTTCACTGATGGTCTCTTTCCTAGGGATCCCTCTTACTTTTATAATGTTTCCATTATCATTAGTACATGTAAAGGTTTAATCAAAACAATTTAACACAACTTGATGTTCCTCTAGACAATCCATTTCTATCAATAAATCATAAGATCCTAAAGGAATAATATTTACATTAAAATCCATAAGGAAATCATTCATCATCAATTGAAAATTTCTAACAAGACTAGTAACTTTATGCTTTGTACCTCTGGCTAACTGTACTAGCCACGACTTGTCAAACTTTTCAGATACCAATTTGCATAATTCAACTATTCTAGGTAATATATAGCTTAGGCTCGCACCTCGATAAATTAAAATAGATATTCGTTGATTGTTTATTATACATTTAGTTTCCACCATACAACTCTAGTGGTCTACTTCCCAATTTTCCAATGCAACGTAGATTCTGGGCATGTTCCTTGCCATGTCCCAAACTCTAACTACTTCTTCGATAGAATGAACATTAATTTTTTTTTTCTTACTGGAAAATATTTAAAGTAGTGTAGCCATCTGCACTGCCAAACTTTTAAGGTTTATTTTTGTTTTGGATTCTTATTAAGGACAGTAGAAGATTCTTTTACTACAGATTTTTTGGGTTTAAAGACTTTGTAGTTTTACCCTAATATCCCCTATAGTTATTTCATGTGTTTTTATGGAACTTATTCTGCTTCCTTATAGGATCAAAATTATTTGACCTTTTATTCTTCCAAGATGGTACATTTTTCCTTTTATTCTTGTTTTGGCCGTGACAAATTTTTTCCTTCCTCATCTCTTCATCTAGCGTCTTCAGATTCTTATACTCAATTCTTTCTTTGAACCTCATGGGAAAAAAACTGAGGAACTGTTATATTTTAGGTTTCTCATAAATTATATAAGGAACATCATGAAGTAGGATTAAGAACTTACTACAGGGTTCTTTCATCGTCATGGCTCCTAGCCTTAGTCCATACAATTCTTTTTGCTTTTCATCATAATATTGTTTTGATAATTACTTTCTTTTAAATATTTTTTTAAATGTTTTCCAAGTTACATATATCTCTTTTATCCCTTTAACCTTCTTTATGTCTTTCCACCATATGTCTCCCTTTCCAGTCAGACTATAGATGGCCATTTTAGCCTTTAATTCATCAGAGTGGTTGTATATCTGAAAATATTTTTTCATTCCGGACAACCAGGCTTATGTCTCTTCACCCTTCTCAATTTCCCCATTAGACATGGGTGGTTTAATTTTCTTAAACTCCCTAGAGACTTCCTCATAGCGTCTGTAGATCCTTATCTTTTTGTTATTGTTACTCGTTTCTCTTGACTCTTGTTACTTTATGTTTTTTTACTAACTCTTCACTTGAAGTTTCAGGTTTATGGCTGGAAAATTCCATCTTTTTTCCCTTACATTTGTAAGGTGCAGTTTTATACATTTTTTGTTCATATCCCTTATTTTTGTATTTCATCGTTGTGTATTTTAGCTAACATATTAGTATTTAGTTCTTCTCTAGCCTTTTGAATTCGCTCATTATCTTCTTTAAATTTTCTTAGTTCAGATTTTAACTCCTTAACAGTTAGTTTTAGTTCATATTTATTAACCTGACTGTCATTGAAGTCTACAAAAATTTCTTCATCCCTTACATTACCCTTTTCATTATTAAAGGATTTCCTTCCTCTTCTGCAATTATCTCTGCATCTTCCATATTTCTTGCAGAAATATAGTAGTTATTCTCTTTGTTGTTTGTAAGAGAATTTTAACCAAAATAAAATAGAATCTAGTTTTCTGTTTTATGTAGCAGTTTTAGCATTGAGCCAATTCAGGCCTAGTGTTGTAACCGTGCTCTGATACCATTATGTAACACACCTAAAAATCATTAAAAAAAAAACCTCAAGTATGACTTTTACATTTACTTAGCAGAATCCTATGTTTTACTGCTACTAGTTTTAATATCTTGGTTATGAGAGGTCTACTGATGCCTAGGATGGCTAGTTCCTTTCAGAACCTTCATCCATGCTCATGCAGGAGATGTACTTTGTTTACCTTTTCATTATTTTTTATACTTTCAAGGCTTGCTCATTATCATAGTTTATACTATGTATGTAAAAACCTTCCCCTAATCGTGAGAGTCTTAGGGTTTGTAAGCGTATGGTTTTCTATACTGAAACCTCTTAATATTAATAAAAGTGAGGGTTTACACCATCTGGTTGGCATGACCTTACATGTGTTCATTTTAATGCATTTATTTATAGTCTTTGAAGTACATGAGTAAATATTACTTCATATGATTTTAGCCATGATTTATAGCTTAATGCATAAACCACCCTATGCATGCAATATGGTTTTGATAATACAATATGATTTTAATGTTTGTATTCCTAGTTCTATGTTTATGATTAAAACCCTTCCCAATACCTTAGCCCAACCCAATGCTAAGGTATAAGAATTCGTATTAAACACGTGTTATTAAATGCCATGGAAGAGGTATGGGTCTAGCCATAACCCACAATGGCATTATGTCCCAAACCAACTCCATGAATGTTCTAGCGTAGGTGTATACACTACATGATGTGGTTTCGATGCAAGGTTTGACTTGACATGTTATAAGGTTTGATATATTTTTTAATCTGATGATCTAAGACACAGGTTATTTGTTTGGAAATTAAATGAAATATATGGTTTGATTTGCAATGATTTAGTTTGTAAATGATTTCAGTCATTCAATTAAATGGTACCTCTTGCTGAGATTTAAACATGTTCTGGCTATGAGTTCGCAGCGCAACCAGGAATACAAGCCAGTATGAGATTTAATCCCTTTCCTACACCTAGATGGTGAGATTGTTAAAGTTTGATAGGGTTTTGAAAAGTTTCATTACTCTTTCTTTATCCCTCATTTGGTTATGTTTGTATGTCAGAGGCTGGTTGAGGTCGAGCTATGCTTTGCATAGAACTTGCTCCGGTTTACTGTGTTAGTGGTGTTGTTTTATCTGTTGTTACTGTGTTAATTGTCATTGTTTGAGGTAATTTTTTTAAATATTTTCTCAATAGAATTTCTCTCAGTGCCAGAGCTTTGACGATGCTCCCAACGATTTCTTCCATGCGGATTGTAACAAACATAAAATAATAATTAAATAACTAATAATAAACATACTGAACTATAATGTTGAAAGGAAACGACCTTTCAAGTCACAATTCCCAAACCTTATTTAATAGGCTGGTCGTTAACCAATGTAATAATCTATTATATTTTATCTATACAACAATTAATACATTTGACCTATGGCTTATCCGATATTCTAGATATTTTGGTGATTATTGTGTGAGCAAAATAGTTGTTCATTTCATGTGGTATCGGAGCCTCGTTGGCTAGAACCCGGCCTATGGAAATATTTTTGGCTTTTATCCATTACCCAGGGTTTCCCTGAATTTTTGGCCTTTGTCCATCTCCACAAAAAGAAAAGAAAAAATCTATTCGACTGCAAAAAATTTTAAAAAAAAGGAAAAAAAAAAGAAAAAAAGGAAAAGAGAGAAGAAAAAATCAAAATCCGCTACTCCACACACTGCTTCGCCTACTGCTCCATCTCTCTCATGCTGCTACTACACCTCCCTTCTTCCGCCCTTCCTTTCTCCACCTCAATGCTGATTACTCCCTCCCTCTGCGCTACACCCACCTCACATCGCTCCCCACACTGCCACGATTCCTCCTCTAGCTGCCACCTCCTCCATCCTTGCCACCACTTCCCCACCGGCCATGCGTTCCAACTCCATGCCCCTGCACCTCCACGTGGGCCACCTCCACCTCCACACCCTTCCATCTCCTCACTGCTCCACACCGACCACCTCCTCCCCAACGCTAGCCTACCTACTACACTGCCCTTCGAACATGTTTACACATTTCTCCCACATTGTTCCATCCTTCTCCCCTTTCGTCGTCCTGCACTTCTACTCTTGGACACATCCTTCATCATCCAGCTCGTCTTCCCAGCCCCTGCGCACTCCCCAGTCTACTCCACATTCGTTGTCATCATCGCCCTCCACCACACTCACCGCGTCATCATCCACGGCTGTAAAAAAAAGCAAACAAACAAATATTATAATATATTACAATTACACTATTTTAATTTGTTTTATTATATTAATAATAAAATAAACTTTTTATATAATAATTAATTATTATAAAAATATATATATATATAATTATTTTATTAAAATAATTATTATTTTTGGGAAAAAAAAGAGAGGTTATTTTACCTAACCAAAAGAAGACTATATATCGGCGAAGAAACCAAAATCCAAGGAAGACTTGTCAAGCAATCGATAGCCATCTATCATTAAAGAAGTCAGAGACCATGGAATTTGGTTTGCAACAACAAATAGAGAAATTAGAAGCCAAGATAAAGCATTATCAAAGAGACAATGAAGATTTATGGACATAAATACGAAATAAAAAATGATCATTAAATTACACAAGATGCAAAAAGAGCGCAAGGAACAAAAAATTTCCAACGAGAACAATCATATAGAAAAATTGTCGGCCAAATTAAGACATTAAAAGACAAAAATGATTTCAATGAGAGACAAAAAATCAAGATATAAAGGAAGAAATAAGTGATTACAAAGCATAAATAATACGCTTGAACAGAATTGTTAACGACAAAGATGAAAAATTGATGCACATATGACAAAAATTAGAAGATCAAGAATCAGTGGTCAACCAGTATTGAGACCAGATAAAATTTCTTCAACAACAAAACATCGACTCTAAAAAGGAACACAAGTTGGAGATAGCAAAGAGTAATAAAACAATTTTCGATAATTCTGAAGAAGATTTCAGATTAAGAAATCATAACAAAACCTTGATTACAAAAATAAAAAAATTGAAAAATAGTAGCAAGTGGGAACACTCCAGTGAAGACCTCAAAATAAAAATACTGGAAAAGCAAGAAGAAAACCAGTGTCTAAATAATCGTAATCAGGAACTACAGAACCAAATCAAGGAGTTATAAATTCAAAAAAAGTCGCAAGATGAAAGAAATGAAAATGTTCAGAGTCATAAAAATCCACTGGAGAACCAAGACACACAAATTCAGGAAAATGCATCCAAAAATCAAATCAAGGAAGTGAATATAGTCCTCGTCACAGTCCAAAATAAAGAAGAACAAGCAACACATACACCTTATAGACATCCTAATTATAATCATCATTTTGACCAATGACAGGGTCAAAATGAATATTCACAGAAGACATGTGGACATGTGGAAATTTCAACAGACAAAACAACAATTGTGATGAATCATCCCACAAAAATATCTTAGAGCTCCAATATAAATAGATCTAGGATGGATCACAATAGATACGATGCGATAATTCTCATGGGGAATTCATAATTCATATCTACTCATTTCCTCAAAAGTCACGAATTACAAAAAGGGAAAGAATTCCAAGATGACAGATCAAAATAAATCAGACATTAATGTCAAATACATCTTTTAGGACAAAGATTCCCTTAAGGGGAAGGCAATGTAACAAACATAAAATAATAATTAAATAACTAATAATAAGCATAATTAACCATAATGTTGAAAGGACATGACCTTTCAAGTCATAATTCCCAAGCCTTATTTAATAGGCAGGTCATCAACCAATGTAATAATCTATTATATTTTATCTATACAACCATTAATACATTTTTCCTATGGCTTATCCGATATTCCAGATATTTTGGTGATTATTGTGTGAGGGAAATAATTGTTCGCTTCACCTACCAAGCAACAATTGATTGACCATCAATCCTTGCATGGATCTTATTTGTGTTCCATAGATGACGTTAAAATGATGTCAAGTGAATCATTTAATCTCAATACTCGATCCCAGATCTATGACGCTCCATCAGAGAAGAAGATTGATAATGTTCCACCAGAAAAAACTTTAGCATCTCCTCCTACTAATGTTCTTCAAATTGAAAAACATGTTCTTGATGTAATTCTCTGCCCACCTAAGATTACACTTTGAAAATTTGTACTTAATCCTAATGCATGTGCCTCCCAGTACTATAATATAGTCAAATATATGGCTCAGGCACTATGCTCTATGTCGACTCTTAAAGTATTCCAAACATATCTTACATAGTGGGAGAACTTGGTATCATTTCTTGGAGCAATGGGTCCTGGAAACAATAACATTAATTCCTTCAAAATTTATGATTTTAAATCTAGGCTCTTCCATCAATTAGCCTTCCAATTTTCCATGAAATCTATTAGGAAGATAATTTATGGTACCGTATTGGATGAGGGAGACTCAAATTATGTCATGTATTTTTCTAGTTGGATAGCTATCGGCTCTCCCAAGATCAAGTGTTCACTCATGACATTAAAGGATTTTGATGGTCTCAGCTTTCAACCCTATGGATTATTTCCCTCTCTCTAGGTAGAATAGTGGGGGGGATCAGTCTCCTTTAATGTTGAAGTTGTTTACGCTCCCTTAGACTACAATCTTATTCTAGGTCAAAACTAGTTCTATGCAATGTAATTTGTTTCTTCATTCGTCTTTCAAGTAGTCCAGTTCCCATTCTAGGGGAAGATCATTACCATTGACTAGCTATATTTACATTCATCTGATGCGACTTCCAATATTGCAAACAATGTTCCACTTTTGGATTCTATAACCCCTTAATATCACAACATTGGAGTAGGTATTCTCAAGGATTCCTCACTCATGGGAGTCTTTCCATTATCCAATCCTCCTCCTATTTCGTAGGAAGCATCCATGAACATTGTATCTGCTTCTACCATATATAAATGAGATTCATGTGCTGATCCAACATTAGTGAGCCATTTCAAATAAATGTACCACACTATTCAGTCCACCAGTGATGCCACCATCAATGATCATCTTTTTGTGGATTCAAATATGTACCACCTACCATATTGGTTAGAAAACCCCCCATCTCTAGATTATCTTTCACATACACTCCCCTCTGATCAGTCCATCATGGAAGTCATGTCCTTAGATAAGATTCCTTGGAAAGATCATCACCACCAATATTATTTCCTTCTCAATTTTCATATGGTAGAAGACCAATTTGGAACAATGGTTTCATTAGATATTGTAACTAATACTCAGCCCCCAGACTCACCCATGATGTTGAGTCTGAGGGTAATTTGAGTAATATTACCAATACTATTTCTGTTGATATATTGATGAAACCCGAGATCACAGAGAACATAAATGTAGGACAAAATTCTTCCCCTTAGAACTAGAGTCTTATACGGCCTCGTTTAAATAATTTAGAGATATTTTCACTTAGACCTACAAGGAAACAGTAGGGATAGATCCTTCCATCAATTTTCATGATATTAGGGCTTACCTTCACGCCAAGTTAGTTCGTCAGAAAATTTGAAAAGTACACCAAAGGAAAGCAACCGCCATTAAGGAAGAGATTGAAAAAATTGTTAAGGATGGTTTTATCTACCCTATAATAAACCAAAAATTCGTAAAAATTTAAATTTTTTCATGTAACATTAAATGTCAAGGTTTTCATTGCCAATGAACCAATAACTATTAGCGGATACTCAAACAGTCATAAATAAAAAAGAGCGTTATATTTATTTAGCGCTATATAATTTATTAGTTTATCTTGAAGTTCTATGTTAGGGATGTTAAACACAACAGTTTATGCCTTAGAAATCCAGAAAGGAAACTACATCTTACTTTGATACTAAGTGTGTTATTACTTTCTTTTTTCAAGTACGAAAGAATATTAGATGAGATAGGTGCTTACATAGCTTATAGCTAATGCAGTGGAATGATTATTCTTTTATAGGTTCTAAAACGTTAGTCAGCGTGGTTACCAGTAAAATATCCAGATCGAGTATAATATTCAACTATCATAGGATAAATGCTAGTAAAAAAGTTTGTTTGCAGCTTGACCTTGAAGGAGGTATTGTTGGTAAAACTGCATAAATGATGGTAAAATAAATACTGTGACAGGATGGGTTATGTGCAGTAAATTTTAACACTATAGTACTTGATCCAAAATAATCTCCTTTCTTGTATTTTAAATAATATGCGTCTCTTTTGTTTTGGGGATTTTATAGATTAAGAATATTTCTACTCTTGCCAATAAGAGTTTAGTGGCCTAAATAATTTCATAAACGAGAAGATATGTTATACATACTTGCATCCATAACCACATCTTTGTCATTTAGAGATTGGAATATGGTACTGTTCTTATCTATTTGAGTTCTATTTAAACTTTAAATACTCTATGTTAGTAATTCTTCTAAGTTCATGTATTCTTACCTAGTTCTCTTAGTATGTAAACCTTGTTTTACATGAGCTTCCAATTGCGATGGATATATTGTAATTTCCAAATGTATTATTATACTAAATCCAGCTTCATGATTTTTTTATGAATAGCTATATTCATGTAACTAGTTTATTTTCCTTGATTTGTATAATATCGTTATCAATAGTAGGTGTTAAAACAAAAATAAAGGAAATCTTATAAATGCTAAGGTTATAGTTAAACTATGCACAAAACCCTATTGTAAATGAGCACCTTCCAAAATACAAGATCTATTGTTATGCACTTTTATGGAAGGTAAATTTATCTCCATCGTCGGGGTCTTATTACTATCAAATAAAAGCATTATTTATTGCTAAGAAGAATATAGATAGAATATTCATATTCCAAGGTCTCTAGTAAACTGAGCACTTTTCAATTTTTAAAATATTATGGTTATAACCAAAGAAATCAAAACAAGGGAAAATATTGTTACTATGCAATAATGTGATAATGTTTTGACTTAACTCCCAAATGATTTGTGCGGGTTTACAATCGAGACTTTCCACTATAGTCTGATACTTATAATTTGTAAATTATTGGTGGACACGTGGTTTGTTGATGTAATTGTAACTTCGGAATGTATTCACTTGTATTTCTTATCTATTGTAACCCGATGTTTATTCCGGGATGTTCTTGTGTCATGTCATGACTCGATTTTCCGATCGGGAGGATCTATAATGTAAACAAGTCAAGTCAAGTCATTGTTGGTAACCATCCTATTGTATAAGGGTTAAATTCCCCACAGTTCTGGGGCACTAGGGTTATTAGACTCTCCTAGTGAGGTCGGCCCTAGTAGGTTTTTAGTCATGTCAGGAATTAGTATAAATAGAGAGGTGACCTATTTTTTTAACACACATCTCATACACACTCAGTTGTAGTGCATAGCTGAGGAAGAGAAAGACATTGGGGCAAGAGGAAAGAGCTTACTGCTATCGGGAGATTGTCTTATTGTTTTTGGGTTTCACTTTGGTGGTGATTCTAACTTTGAGGAAGTTGCGGGGTTTTCTCCATTTATGGTTTCAACATCTTGACTTGGTAAGATATAAATCTTTTGTATTTCCATTTGAGGTTCTCAATTAAGATGTCTCATCATACCAAGCTTGATGAAACGCTTGAGGGAGTTGATAACTTCTGAGCCTGGAAGTATAGGATCTCCCTGGTCCTGGAGGAAAATGAGTTGGACTCCTTTATCCAAGAGGAGGTTCCAGTTCCAGAGTGAGATGAGGCCAAGGCCTTACATTAGAAGAAGTTGGTTATGGAAAAGATGATCATTGTTGATTCTATCAAGGATCACCTCATTCCACACGTGTCCTCCCTCAAGACACCTAAATCCATGTTTAATTCCCTAACCAAATTGTTTGAGGGGAAGAACATCAATCAAAAGATGACTCTAAGGAGCCAATTGAAGAATGTCAAGATCCAAAATGAGGAGATCATCCAGTCATACTTCACAAGGGTCTCCTAGATCAAAGAACAACTAGAAGTTGTAGATGAAGAAGTGGAGAATGTAGAAATTATGATGACAACATTGAATGGCCTCCCTAGGTCATGGGATTCTTTCATTCAAGGAATCTGTTCTAGAAAGAAGTTGGTCAAGTTCAGTAGACTGTGGGAAGAATTCTCTCAAGAAGAAGCTCGGATAGCTACTCGAGAAGAAAAGATGGGAAGTGAAGATCAAGCTCTCACAGTACACTCCAAGAAAGGAAGAAGGGAAAATCATCATCACCAAGGTAAGCATTCTCATAATAAAAATAACTTTATGAGAATGGATCCATCCAGACTATGATGTTATACATGCGATGAAATATGACACTTTGCTAAAAACTGTCCCAAGAATAGGAATGGATCCAAGAAAAGGAAGAACTCCAAAAGAAGACATCATGCTCACACTGCCAAGGATGATGATCCTCCCAGGAAGAGAGTAAAACAAGAAAGTGAATACTCTTCAAGTGAAGATGAATATGTTATGATCTCCACTCTCATGGGAACTATCACTCATGGAAGCAAAGATTGGCTTATTGATAGTGGGGCTTCCAAGCACATGACAGGTTTCAAGGAATCCTTTGAGAAACTATCCGAACATAATTCATCCCATAAGGTGAAGCTTGGGGATGACTACCAATATCCCATAAAAGGTATTGGTGAATCCTCCTAAAAGCTAGACTCCGAAAAATCTATAAAAAATGAAATATGTCTTGTTTGTACTAGGATTGAAGAAGAATATTCTATCCATATCAGCATTCAATGCAAAAGGTATGACGGTTGCATTTGTAGATGGATAAGTCATTATGTGGCCAAGAGGAAAGAATATTGATGATGCAATAGTGATTGGAGAACAAGAAGGAGGATTACACAAGCTGAAGGGCCATCTAGAACAAGATATGCTCCATGACACAATAGAGCCAAATGAACTTTGGCACAGAAGGATTGCACATGTGCATTACAGAGCACTACCACTTACAAGCAAAGCTGTTGAAGGTTTTCCATAAATTCAAGCAAAACATGAAGGGGTCTACAAAGGTTGCGCGAAAGAAAAGAATACAAAGAAGACATTTCCAAGTAGCGAGAGAAAGGCAAAAGGAATCTTGGAAATCATCCACTCCGATGTATGCGGACCAATGTCATCAAAATCACTAAGAGGGTATGTATACTATATTTCTTTCATTGATGACTTTTCTAGAAAGACATGGATTTACTTCATGAAGAAAAAAGATGATTTTTTCAGCAAGTTCAAGGAATTCAAAGCCTTGATCGAGAATCACACAGAAAATAAGATCAAGACCTTTTGATTAGATAATGGCGGAGAATTCACATCAAATGAATTCAAGGACTTATGCAAAGAATCAAGGATTAAGAGGGAGTTGTTCACTCCTTACATTCCACAACAGAATGGGGTTGCAGAAAGGAAGAATAGAACCATCATGGAAGCTACAAGAGCAATGCTTCATGATCAAGATCTTCCTATGCATCTATGGGCAGAAGCAGCAAGAACAACGGTGTATATACAGAACCGTACTCCACACAGAGTACCCAAAAACAAGAATCCTGAAGAAGACTTCTCTGGAAAGAAACCAAAAGTCATCCATTTAAGAATATTCGGCTATCCAGTGTACATACACATACCAAAAGAAAAGAGAACAAAACTAGATCCTTCAGGAAAGAAGGGTATATTTGTGGGATACTCTGAAAGCTCAAAGGCTTATAGAATATACTTCCCAAAATATAAGAAGATCGACATCAGCAGGGATGTAACATTTGATGAAGACACATCTTACAAAAAATACAGGAAGAGACCTGCTGAAGATACTGAAGAAGCAAAAGCACCCAGAATTCATGATACAACCATGAATGAAGAAATTCAAGAAGAAGATCAAGAATTTGAAGAACCACAAAGACCTGTATATCCACCTCAGGAGAACAATCCTCAAAAGAGAAAACCTGCTTGGGTATGAGAAATTATCCAAGGTGTGGAAAGATATGGGGCTCCAGAAGAGAATCACAGAGAAAGAAAGAGAACCAAATCTTGTTCCGGATATGTAGCTTTACTATGTGATGTTATCAATAAAGAACCTTCCAACTATGAAGAAGCGGCAGAATGAAAAGAATGGAAGGATACTATGATCAAAGAGTATCAATCGATCATGAATAATGATGTTTGGGATGTTGTCCCAAGACCAGAAGGGAAGTCAGTTGTAACTTCCAAATGGATCTAGAAGATCAAGCATGTTGCAGACGGTAGCATTGAAAAATATAAGGCAATATTTATGGCTCGTGGCTTCTCACAAAAGGATGGAATAGATTATGAAGAAAATTTTTCTCTTGTGGCTAGATACACTTCCATCAGAACAGTACTTGATTTGGCTACAATAATGAAATGGAAGATACACCAAATGGATGCCAAGACTTCTTTCTTGAATGGTGTAGTAGAAGAGGAAGTGTATGTAGAACAAGCACTCAGTTTTGAGACACATGATAGGGAGTCTCATGTGTGCAGATTGAAGAAATCCTTGTATGGTTTGAAACAGGCACCCAGGACATTGTACGACAGAATTGATAGCTTTCTATCTAGTTTTGGGGTTTACCAAGAGTAAAGCAGATTCCAACCTTTACTACAAGGTTGAAGATGGAAACCCAGTGATGCTTCTACTATATGTAGATGATCTGTTTGTAACAGGTATGGATGGGTTGATTGCTTGATGCCGAGTTTGAAATGAAGGACTTGGGTATGATGCATTATTTTCTAGGAATGGAGGTGTGGCAGAATGCGGATGGAATCTCCCTTGGTCAAGGGAAGTATGTAGTAAAGATCTTGAAGAGGTTTGGGATGATGGAATGCAAGGCTATGGCCACACCTATGGCATTGAACCTGAAGCTATTGAGTGATGCTTCATCAAAGACAGTTGATTCCACGATGTATCATCAGATGATTGGGTCCTTGATGTATCTGATGAACACAATACCAGATATTTGCTTTGCTGTGAACACCTTGAGCGAGTTCTTGACAGATCCGAGACATGTTCACTTGATTGCTGCAAAGCACATTGTGAGGTACCTGAGGGGTACAATTGATTATGGGCTCAAGTACGAGATGAATTAGAAGATTAACCTAGAGGGTTATGTTGATTGAAATTGGGCAGGCAGTGCCATTGAAAGGAAAAGCACTTCAGTTTGTTGATTTAGTAGGCGATAAGGTGTGATCTCTTGGTTTAGTAGGAAGGAATCCTGTGTGGCACTAAGTACAACTAAAGCAGAGTGTGTTGCAGCTTGTTCAGCTAGTTGTGAAGTAATATGGCTGCAGAAGCTATTGTCTCATTTATTTGATCTCCAGATGGATGCTACTTGTATACATTGTGACAACCAGATTTGCGTGAAGTTGTCAGAGAATCTAGTGTTCCATGACAAGTTGAAGCATATTGAGATCAAGTATCACTATATTAAGGATATGGTGCAGAAGGGAGCAATGAAGCTCTAGTATGCTGCGATGGAGGAATAGATAGCTGATGTATTGACAAAGCCATTGGCTAGGGTGAAGTTCAAGTACTTTAGGGAGAAGTTTGGTGTTCTCCAGATCAAGGTTTCCTCCAAGGGAAAGTGATGAGACCCATAGCCATTCTGACATGGTGAGAGGATTGGTTCCTTCCATGGTCAGATGTAAGGGCTAAGCCATTCTGTCATGGTGAGAGGATTGGTTCCTTCCATGTCAGATATGAGTGCTGAGATCCATATCCATTTTGATGAGTAGGTCAGATATAAGGGTTGAGCCATTCTGTCATGGTGAGAGGATTGGTTCCTTCCATGTCATATATGAGTGCTTGCCATTTTGTCAAGTAGGATAGATGTAAGGGAAAATTCCATTCTCCTGGAGAAAGGAGGCACCTGGTCAGTTACCAAGTAGCTCTGTCTAGGACTAGGGTCCCTTCTCGTATCACTATAGGATTGGTTCTTACAAGATCAGATGTGAGTGCACGCCTTTTCGAATATACTTGCTGGATTGGTTCCTCGTATGTGTCGAACGTAAGTGCAGAGCCTTTCTTTGATCATTGGTTGATCAGATATAAGTGCTGAGAATTTCTTCAATCATTGGTTAATTAGATATAAGTGTTGTTCCTTTCTTCGATCATTGGTTGATAAAATGTAAGTGCAGTGCCTTTCTTCGATCATTGGTTGATCATATGTAAGTGCAGGATCCTTTTGGCATGGATGATTGGTTCCTTGCATGGCCAAGTGTAAGTGATGGGCCTTTCTTTGATCATTGGTTGATCAGATGTAAGTGCTGGGCAGGCCATTCTGACTTAAGTGTCAGATATAAGCGCTGAGGAAGACCTACAAGGTGGCTAGTCCTACGTCCATCATGAAAAAGGGCCGGCTCTGTAGAACTTCTTGTGATGAGAAGAATCATGAGATAGCACCTGTGAAGATTCAATATTGATGATACAACAAAGATAATCTAGATTGAGGGATGATCAGGGATAATTTTAGGGGCGAATTTTAGCCCAGTGGGCTATTTTTCAATGTTTTTCACCCAAAAAAGATTCGCCATTTTGCATTTTTTGAAGCCCTGTTTCACCCAATTTTGATGGGGTAAAATTTTTTCACCCTAAAAATCGCCAAATTATTATATAAACAATATAAAATCATTGGAAATTAAAATATTTTTTTAAAAATATCACCAATCATTTTATAGTTGGCATTTCAAGAATTGGTATTATTCACCAACATTTATACACTTTTAAATAAGTATGGTTCCTTGAAATCATCCCTGGGGATGATCTAGATCTCGAGATGATGCTTTAGAGATGATCCATATTGAGTGATGATCCAGATCGAGTGATGATGATCCAGATCTAGTGATGATCCAGATATAGAGACAAAGATGACTTGAATATGACAAAGACTTGAAGATGAATATGACTTGAAGATGCAGATGACGAGAAGATCCCTAGAAGAAGGCCAGTGATGAAAATTGTGTCAAGAGAATACCTTCCTAGTTAAGAGGGAGTGTTGATGTAATTGTAACTCCGGAATGTATTCACTTGTATTTCTTATCTATTGTAACCTAATGTTTATTCAGGGATGTTCTTATGTCATGTCATGACCTGATGTTACTATTGGGAGGATCTATAATGTAAACAAGTCATGTCAAGTCATTGTGGGTAATCCTCCTATTGTCTAAGGGTTAAAGTCCCTGCAGTTCCAGGGCACTAGGGTTATTAGACTCTCCTAGTGAGGTCATCCCTACTAGGGTTTTAGTCATGTCAGGAATTAGTATAAATAGAGAGGTCACCTCTCTATTTAACACACATCTCATACACACTCAGTTGTAGAACATAGCTGAGGAAGAGAAAGACACTGGGGCAAGAGGAAAGAAATTACTGTTGTCAGGAGATTGTCTTACTGTTTTTGGGTTTCACTTTGGTGTTGATTCTATCTTTGAGGAATTTGCGGGGTTTTCTCCATTTGTGGTTTCCCTGAGGGAAAACACTGTTTTCATTGTCTCTTGTGTTTGATTGATATGCTTGTTGTTCTCTCAGTTAAAGATCCTAATGATATGTGAGCTTAATATTTAAAGTGTAGCATGGTTGGTGATTAGATATTAGGTTTTTTTGTTGACTTGAAACGCCATATAACTGGCCTCAACCCTAAAAATGTGCTTTGTTTTGTCTAGGTTATGTAGTGGTCGATCCAAGAGCTTGAGGCCGCCATGCTTGATGTCGATCCTCCATTGAAAAACACACAAACCTTTGATAACCTTACGAGCTCGTGTAAAAGGGTGAGTAAATAGTCTTGCTGCCATCGTGAGGTGGTTTTTAACTAAGCTAAAAGTAATGTGGGTTTAATTTCACATTTTCGTTACTGTGGGAATTGGAACTGTAAATTAGTGAAGAGTGCAATGGGTTTGTTCACTGTGTGGATTGAGTTGTTAAGGACTATTTGTTCCTCCACAAGGGTTTTGGCTTTATCTTGCCGCGGCCTCAGACTCCATCTTGAATACTCCACACTTGCATGTTTATGTTGGCAGTGTTCCATTTCAATTTGTAATGCTTGAGGGGAAAGCAGGGTAAGACTGCTACATCCAGCAACAGCACGGTGCTCTAGGTAAGTATTTGGACAGGTTTTATTGCTTGAATAAATTTAATTTTTTTTATGGATTTCAGTATCAACCTACATCTTCTTCTGGTATTGTTTGTGCAGGCTCATCATGGTGGCTCAAAGTATTGTTAACCTCATCAACAGAGCTTTTGCGAAGGCTTTGAAACCTATAAGCCTCAGTTTCACCTAGGGTTTTTCTCCTGCACAGTTGTGAGGTGGACTTTTATGACATTACCATCTGTTGTGGTTGTTGGTTTGACCGGTCTTTGGTTTCTATGTTTGTTATTTTTAATTTTTGTTTTTAAAAACCCTAGTGGTTATTTGTAATGGGTGACTCTGGCTCTTTTAGCTGACACTTAAAGGAGTAAAATCGAGCCTTTTTCCAGTCACGATGAACTTATAAGAGTAAATTTGTAACTGGATTTAATCCATGACTCTTATTGTCAGGCCAATGAGTTTTTAGATGCGGAAATGTTTGGGTTTTTAAAAGAAGATTTGATGGTCATGGTTAAAGTAACTCTTGATTTGGTGCAGGGCTTTCATAGCCGAAAACAGATGGTTGTTTTTAAATTTTGTGTACTTTGTTAGAATTAAGAATAGTTTTTTATCAAGATTTTAAGCCTTGATAGTTAATGTAAAAGGACATAGGCCTAACTATGTCTTTTTATTTTGTTTTTAATACTTAAGGAATTTTCACAGCTTAAAGATGAAATTTGCAGTATATTTCTTTGGTTTTAATATATGTATAAATTGTGTATTAACTATTTTTATTGTTATTTAGTTTTCGATAGTTAGGGTTAATTTGATCAGTATGAAATTTTGTTTCTTATTAAAAAGACTGTAAATTGATAATCTTTGGTTAAGAATTATTTTGATAGTAGTAAAATTAATAATACTGCAATAAATTTTGGAAAATAGTAGTGTTTTTCTTTTCTGGAATTTTCTGAAATAAACTGCTAGGTTTTTGGTATTATAAAGTTTGAATTTATTTTTTTATGAAGAACAAATCTTTTGTAACCCTAAATCTTTTTAATGCTTAAAATACTAGTGTTGTTGTTTTCAATAAACCTAGTTTACATTTTTCCATAAATGAACTAACTCGGTAACTATTTAAACTATAATACTATTTCACTAAGTTAAACCTAGTTTAAATATTCTATTGTTCCTATATTATTTATTTAGGTCTACTTACTACATTTATAATTTGTAACTTTACTAGTTTTACTCTATAAAATAATATACATTCTAGTGTATAATATTTACATTTGTTCTTCTACCTTTAATTAGTTAATTTAAATACTTTCAATAGATAATACAAATACAACTAAAGTTCTGTAAATAATTTACACAAAAATCCTATGGAAAGCAATCATTTGCATCTGCATTCAAGTTTTATTGAATCTACTTATTTGAAATAAACATACTTCCCGTACTAGAGTACTGCCTTGCAAAAGGAATGGAAAAATAAAGTTGAGGTATTTTTTTCTATCTATCAAATTACTCAGAAACTTCTTTACTTATTTACCCTAATCTAGTTAATTACTAATTTTCACAGCATATATAATTTTTCTTATTTATCCCTTAACATAAATGAAACAACAATATACTATATTAATGAAAACTCTTAAACATTCTAGATGCAGTGAATAAATAAAATAAATGAACTTAAACAAGTAGAACCGACAATATAGATGAGGTTACAACAGCTTAAGGAAGTTGTTTCTCCCAACCAACTCCTGGAGAAGAGTTGGACTGCACTTCTGAGGACCCCCGAGCTTGTCTCCTGGTCCTCCCGGTAGAGTACTGGGTGAGAGATGTTGTTTGGAGATCCTTTTCAACACCACTGAGTGTTCAATAGCAACTCAGTTCTGGTTACAACAGTACGAACTTAGCTTAGAATAGCTGCACTAGTTCAGTCCTCATCACTTATCCTCTCAAACTTACTTCAGCTGGTCCCCTTTATCAAATTCACATGTGCACTTCATTCACTTAGAATGATCACAAATCCATAATAAGCAAACTCAGTTGTATTCAATGGGAAGTTTTATTAGCATGCCTAGGTCTTTTGGGTCAGTTTTTACTTAATGAACCACCTGCTCATGTTCCACTTTCTTGGCAAATCATGACCAAAAAAATAGGGAAGTTGCCTCCTGCAATAGCTAGAAGTAGTTTGAGGATGCTGCCACAAGTCAATATGCTCTCAACCCACTCTCCTCCACCAAGTGACCAGTAAACACTCATTTAACAACTTACCTAAGCTGTTGTCTCATCTTTTATTTATTGATGAATAAAATATTCTGCAATACATTAAATTATCCTTGACCCCACTTGGTCATTAATTGCAAAATTTAACATAAAATATAATATAATGTTCCTCAATAACATAAAAAATTGTTTTGCAAATTGTGGCATGTGAGATACAGACACCCTTAATTTATAACATCATCCTCGATGTTATTTATTATTCATCCTAAGAATTTCCCTGAAATAGAATTGGATGTGCATCTCGGATATGAATTTCCAATTCCCAGGTGTCTTCTTCCTGAATAAGGTGTTTCCATTCCACCTTCACCTAACCAATGGTGTGATTCTGAAGTGAGATATCCCTCCTTTCGAGGATACAATCCAGCTGCACAAGAAAATCTCCTTCGGGTTCCACCTTCACATCATTCCATTTAGTAACAAGAGTAACATCATGTACATATTTTATTAATAAAGAAATATGAAAAACATTGTGAACCTTTAAGTTTGGTGGTAAAAATAACTGATATGCTACGTGTCCTATCCTGGACAATATTTCAAAAGGTTCGCAATATCAGGGCATTAACTTAGCTAAAATACCTAACCTTAGAGAACTCTTTTTAGATCTCACCTTAATAAAGACATGTTCACATACCTGGAACTCCTTTGGAGATTGTTTAAGATCTTCTTGACTTTTTTGTCGACCTTGCACAAATTGCAAGTTACCTTGTACCCGTTTTACAATTAACTCCATCTCTTTTAATAATTAAGGTCCTAATACAGGCCTATCAACTAGATTACTCCATGAGATGGGGGTATTGCACTTCCTGCCATACAAAATTTCAAAAGGACTATATCTTGTTGAGGCTTGATAGTGATTATTATAATCAAGTTCTACTAGGTGTAATTAATCTCCCATTTACCTGTTTGTTCTTTTACATATATTCTAAGCAGATCCTCCAATAACTGATTCACTCTTTCAGTCTGTCCGTCTGTTTGAGGATGGAAAGAGGTACTAAAGTTTAATGTAGTATTTAATTCTTTAAACAAAGACTTCCAAAAGTTGCCTGTAAAATTAGGGTCTCTGTCTAAAATTATTACTTTTGGTATTCCATGTAACTGAAAAATTTGCTTTTAAGAAAATATCAGCAATATTTGTAGCTTTATATGTATTTTTTACAGGTATAAAATGGGATGCCTTGCTCAATTTATCAACAAATACAATTATTGGGTCATTTAAGTTTTGATTTCTAGGTAGTCCTGTGATAAAATCAAGGCTAATTATCTCCCACTTCTAGCTAGGAATAGGTAATGGTTGAAGTAGCCCAACTGGATGCTGATGTTCAGTATATATTTGCTGACATTCAAAGCACTTAGCAATGTATTCTGCCGATTCATTTTTCATGTTTGGCCAGAAATAATCCTTTCTTAGCATGGTTATAGTTTTCTGATAACCAGGATGCCTTGAATAAGGAGTCTTATGAATTTTGTTTAAAATCAACAACTTAATATTAGGTACATTAGGTACATATAGTCTATTTTTATATAATAATAATCCTTTTTCTCTTAAGCTATACCCTATACTTAAACTTTGAATTAAATCTTATCTTACCTTTGCTTGTAATTTCCGATAATTTTCCTCTTGTCCTATTCCTTCTTCTAAATCTGTTTTATAGGTGTTGATTGTTGCTGTAAAATTTAGTTTTGCATTTATGCTTAATGCATCAGCAACCTTATTTTCATTTCCTTTAATATGTTGTATTTTAAAATCGTATTCGCTAAGAAAATCTAGCCATCTAGCTTTCCTTTCTTTTAAGTTAGGTTGATCCAACAGATTTTTTAACCCTTTATTATCTATCATTAATATAAACTTCCTTTTGATTAAATTTAATGCCACATTTTTAAGGTTTGTATGACAGTAGCCAATTCTAATTCATAGGTTGCATAATTTTTCTCATGAATCTTCAACTTCGTAGACTCATAAGCAATGACATGTCCAACCTGAGTTAGAACTCCACCTAAACCGTCATTGCATGCGTCAGTACATACTATAAAATCTTTATTAGGGTTAGCAATTCTTAATATTGGTGTGGTACTTAATAATGTTTTCAACTTTCTAAAACTATCTTCACACTTTTGACTCCACTCGAATTTCTTCCCTTTCTTCTGTGAAAAAGTTGTGGGATTTCCAATTCTTGAAAACCCTTCGATAAATCTTTGATAATAGCTAGTAATGCCCATGAATGATCGTACGCCAGCTACATATTTTGGGACTGGCCATTCTTTGATTTCGTTTATCTTTTCGGGGTCAACAAAAATTTCTTCTTTAGTCACTACATGACCCAAATACTGTATTTTATCTTTAAAGAAATCACATTTACTAAATTTTGCATAGATTTGATGTTCTCGTAACTCTTGTAAGACAATTTTTAAATGTTCTTTATGTTCTTATTCAGACTTTGAGTAAATTAAGATGTCATCAATAAATATGACCACGAACTTATCAAGGTATTTATGCATTACATTATTCATCAGACACATAAAAACATCTAGAGCATTTGTAAGCCCAAACGACATAACAACAAACTCGTAATGACCATACATGGTACTAAAAGCTATTTTAAAGATGTATTCATCTTTTATTCGAACCTGATGGTAACCATATCGTAAATCAATCTTCGAGAATACCATTTCTCCACGTAGCTGATCAAACAGATCATCTATGTGGGGTAACGAATATCTGTTTTTGATAGTCATTCTATTTAGTTAACGGTAATCTATACATAATCATAGAGTTCCATCCTTCTTCTTAAAAAATAACAGGTGATCCCCAGGGAGACACACTGGGTCTAATATAATTCTTATCAATGAGTTCTTTTAACTACAAATTTAGTTCATTTAGTTCTAGTATATTCATCTTGTAAGGGGATTTTGAGCTGGCCACTGTACCAAGTACCAGCTCAATAGTAAATTCTAACTCCCACTTCGGAGGCAGTCCCAGAACTTCTTTTGGAAATACATATGAATACTCCCTTAGGATCGGAATATATTCAAGTTTTAACTTATCTTTGTTATTAGTATTTTCTTTATTAATTACTGTTATAAAAAAAACTTTACAGCCCTTCCGAACAACTCTCTTAAGCTGCAAAGCAGAAATATGTCTTACAGCTATTTTCCTAGGGATTCCTTTTACAGTTATCAGTTCTCCATCGTTACTTACGCAAGTAAATGTTTTATCAAAATAGTTCAGGACTACCCTATGTTGTTCCAACCAATCCATACCTATTAACATATCATAAGAACGTAAAGGTAAAACATTTAGCTTAACTTAGGTTTCAAACTGATCCATTTTTATAGTACAATTCTTAACAAATATGATCACCTTTCTTTTTGCACTAGTAGCTAGCTGGACTAACCAAGACTTTGCAATTTTTCTACTGATAACTTACACTTTTCTTCTAAATTAGGAGAAATATAACTTAAACTAGCTGCTGGATCGATTAAAATAGATATAGGTATTTGATTCAGCTTACCTTCCACTTCCACCATGGAAGTTTGGTAATTTTCTTTCCTGTTCTCCAGTGCTGCATTGATCCCGGGCATTGTCCTTGCTAGATCACCAACAATCATCTCCTCTTGGATCATGTGTATGATGCTAACAACCTTCTTCCGATTGGGGCAAGCTGATACATAATGAGGACCGTTACATTCCCAGCACTTTACTAGTTCCTTCCATTCAATATTTTTGGTATAGTTAACTTTGATTGTTAACATTTTCTTTATTTCTTTGACCGTTTGGATTTCTTTGTGAATTAATTTTGTTCCCTTATAAATTTTGATCAGGAAAATTTTGTGTGTTATTATTCTTAAAATTTCAGTTATGTGGAAAAACTTTCTTCTTCTGTTCAAAATTATTAGTTTGTTTTTCCTTCCAGTTTGTCATACTTTCCTTTTTGGGATTCTGTTCATAACAACAATTCTCCCTTCTCATTTATTATTCTAAAGTTTTTGGATTGTCATACTCAATTCTATCTTTTATATGATAGGGTAAACAGCTTAAAAACCGATGTACCTTAGGCTTCTCGTCTATGATATAAGGTACATATCTAAGAAGACTTAGAAATTTACTATTTAGTTCTTTCATGTTCATTGTTCCCAATTTTAATTCCTAAAATTCCTTATCCTGCTCCTCATAGTACTATTCAGAAAAAAAAATTATTCTTAAAATATTTCTTGAACGTACTCCAATTAATATTTTTCTCCCTAATGCCTTTTACTCTTTTTAGGTCCTGCCACCAAATATTTGCCTTCCAAGTGAGGTTATAAATAGCCATTCTGGATTTCAGTTGGTTAGAGTAATTATAAATTTGAAAATATTTCTTCATCCCGGACAGCCATGATTCTGCCTCTTCTCCCTTCTCTATTTCACCATTAAAGGTTGGTGGCTTGATTTTCTTGAATTCTCCTGAGATTTCTTTGTAAGGTTTAAACTTTATCTTTCTTGTATGATGATTATCTTCACTACTATCACTAGTATATTGAGAATTCTTTTTATGTGGATCGCCATAAACCTCAAAATATGATCTACTTTCGATTTTAAACTATTTAGTATTTTTATCTTTATTTTGGTAAGGCATATCTTCAGACTCTATTCATTTATATTTTTCCTCATTCAGAAATCTTTCCATTAAAATATGATTTAGCTCCTCCCGAGCTCTCAAAATTCTCTCATTTTACTTTTTGACCATTTCCATTTTTGTTCTTAGTTCCTTGATTGTCTATAGTAATTCAGAAGAAGTTCTATTTTAGAATTGCTTCGTTTAGTATAGGGGGACTCCTCATCTGCATATTCTTCCAATCCTTCCAAACGTGCAGTTAACTCAGAAAAATTCTATGTAGTGTAATTCAAAAGAAAAGTAAAAATTAGTTCACATGTTTTAAATATACTATTTTATTTATGCAAGTTGAGACACATTCAGGCCTAGTGTTTGAACCTTGTGCTATGATACCACATGTAATAACCCAAAAATTCGTAAAAATTTAAATTTTTCCATGTAACATAAAATGTCAAGGTTGTCATTACCAATGAACCAATAATTGTTAGCGGATACTCAAACAGTCATAAATAACAAAGAGTGTTATATTTCTTTAGCTCTATATAATTTATTATTTTATCTTGAAGTGTTATGTTAGGGATGTTAAACACATCAGTTTATGTTTTAGAAATCTAGAAAGGAAACTACATCTTACTCTGATACTAAATGTGTTATTACTTTCTTTTGGCAAGTAGGAAAGAATCTTAGATGAGATCGGGGCTTAATCATCTTCCAGCTAACGTAGTGGAATGATGCTTCTTTTACAGGTTCTAAATAGGTAATCAGTGTGGTTACCAGTAAAATATCCAGATCGAGTATAATATTCAACTAGCATAGGATAAATGCTAGTAAAAAAAGTTTGTTTCCAGCTTAACCTTGGAGGAGGTATTTTTTGTAAAACTGCATAAATGATGGTAAAAACAATACTATGAAAGGATGGGTTATGTGCAGTCAAGTTTAACACTATAGTTCTTGATTCAAAATAATCTATTTTCTTGTATTTTCAATTATATGCTTATCTTTTGTTTTGGGGATGTTATAGATTAAGAACAGTTCTACTCGTGCCAATAAGAGTTTAGTGGCCTAAATAATTGCATACACAAGAAGATATGTTATACATACTTTCATCCATAACCACATCTTTGTCGTTTAGAGATTGGAATATGGTTATGTTCTTATCTATTTGAGTTCTATTTAAACTTTAAATACTCTATGTTAGTAATTCTTCTAAGTTCATGTATTCTTACCTAGTTCTCTTAGTATGTAAAACTTGTTTTATATAAGCTTCTAATTGCACTGGAGATATTGTAATTTCCAAATGTATTTTTATGCTAACTCCAGCTTTAGGATTTTTTTATGAATAGCTATATTCATGTAACTGGTTTAATTTCCTTGATTTGTATAATATTGTTATCAATAGTAGGTGTTAAAACAAAAATAGAGGAAATCTTATAAACGCTAAGGTTATAGTTAAACTATGCACAAAACCATATTGTAAATGAACACCTTCCAAAATACAAGATCTATGGTTATGTACTGTTATGGGAAGTAAATTTATCTCCATCGTTCAGGTCTTATTATTATCAAATAAAAACATTTTTTATTACTAAGAAGAATATAGATAGAATATTGATATTCCAAGGTCTCTATTAAAATGAGAACTTTTCAATTTTTAAAACCTTATGGTTATAACCAAAGAAATCGAAATAAGGTAACATATTGTTACTATGCAATAATGTGATAAGGTTTTGACTTAACTCCCAAAATGATTTGTGTAGGTTTACAATCAAGAATTCCCACTATAGCCTAATACCCATAATTTGTAAATTATTGGTGGACACGTGGTTGGTGATTAGAGCTTAGGGTTTTTCGTTGATTTGAAATGCCATATAACTGGCCTCAACCCTAAAAATGCGCTTTGTTTTTTTTGGGTTGTGGAGTGGTCGAGCCGAGAGCTCATGGCCTCCATGCTTGATGTCGATCCTCCATTGAATAGCACACAGACCTTTGATAGCCTTATGAGTAGGTGTAAAAGGGTGAGTAAGTAGTCTTGTTGCCATCGTGAGATGGCTTTTAACTAAGCTGAGAGTAGTGTGGGTTTTTTTTCTCCTTTGCGTTACTGTGGGAGTTGGAAGTCTAAATTAGTGAAGAGCACAATGGGTTTTCTTCACTGTGTGGATTGAGTTCTTAAGGACTATTTGTTCGTCCATGAGGGTTTTTGTTTTATCTTACCGTGGCCTAAGACTCTATCTTGAATACTGCACACTTTCATGTTTATGTTGGAACGGTTCCACTTCAGTTTTTTATTCTCATGAGGAAAGCAGCGTAAGACTACTACATCCAGCTGCTGCACCATGCTCTAGCTAAGAATTTCGACAGGTTTTATTTCTTGAATAAATTTAATTTTATTTATGGATTTCAGTACTAACCCACATCTTCTTTTGGTCCTGTTTGTCCAGGCTCATCATGGTGGCTTGAAGTATTGTTAACTTCATCAACAGAGATTTTTGCGAAGGGTTTGAAACCGGTAAGCCTTGGTTTCACCTAGGGTTTTTCTCTTGCATAGTTGTGAGGTGGATTTTTATGGCACTGCCATGTGTTGTTGTTGTTGGTTTGGCCGGTATTTGGTTACTATGTTTGTACTTTTTAATTTCTATTTTTTAAAACCCTAGTGGTTGTTTGTAATGGGTGACTACGACTCTTTTATCCGAGACTTAAAGGAGTAAAATCAAGCCTTTTTCCAGTCACGATGAACTTATAAGAGTAAAGTTGTAACTGGATTTAAGCCATGACGCTTATTGTCAGGCCAATGGGTTGTTAGATGCAAAAATGTTTAGGTTTTTAAAAGAATATTTGATAGCCGTGGTTAAAGTAACTCTCGATTTGGTGAATGGATTTCATAGCTGAAAACAGATGGTTGTTTTTAAATTTTGTGTACTCTGTTAGAATTAAGAATCGTTTTTTATCACACTTTTAAGACTTCACAGTTAATGTAACAGGACGAAGGCCTAACTATGTATTTTTAGTTTGTTTTCAATACTTAAGGAATTTTCATAGCTTAAAGTTGAAATTTGCAATATCTTTGTTTGGTTTAAATATATGTATGATTTGTGTATTATCTATTTTTATTGCTATTTAGTTTTCGATAGTTAGGGTTAATTTGATGAGTAAGAAATTTTGTTTCTTATTAAAACGAATGTGAATTAATAATATTTGGTTAATAATTATTTTGATAGCAGTAAAATTAATAATACTGCAATAAATTCTGGAAAATAGTACTGTTTTTCTTTTCTGGATTTTTTTGAAAGAAACTACTAGGTTTTTGGTATTATAAATTTTGAATTTATTTTGTTATGAAGAACAAATCTTTTGTAACCCTAAATCTTTTTAATGCTTAAAAGACTAGTATTGTTATTTTGAGTAAACCTAGTTTACATTTTCCCATAAATGAACTAACTAAGTAACTATTGAAACTATAGTACTATTTCACTAAGTTAAGCCTAGTTTAAATATTCTATTGTTCATGTATTATCTATTTAGGTCTACTTACTAGATTTATAATTTGTAACTTTACTAGTTTTACTGTATAAAATAATATACATACTAGTGTATAATATTTAAATTTGTTCTTCTATCTTTAATTAGTTAATTTAAATACTTTCAATGGATAATATATATACATCTAAAGGTATGTAAATGGTTTACACAAAATCCTATAGAAAGTAATCATTTGCATTTGCATTCAAGTTTTAATGAATCTACCTATTTGAAATAAATATACCTGTTGTACTAGAGTACTGCCTTGCAAAAGGCGTGGGAAAATACAATTTAGGTAATTTTTCCTATCTATTAAATTACTCGAAAACTTCTTCACGAATTTACCCTAATCTAGTTAATTACTAATTTTCATAGCATAGATAATTTTTCTTATTTATCCCTTAACACAAATAAAACAACAATATACTATATTAATGAAAAATCTTAAACTTTCTAGATGTACTGAATAAATAAAATAACTTAGCTTAAACAAGTAGATCTTGTAATATAGATGAGGTGACAACAGCTTAAGGAGGTTGTTCCTCCCAACCAAGTCCTTGAGAACAGTTGGACTGCACTTCTTAGGATCCCTGAGCTTGTCTCTTGGTCCTCCTGCTAGAGTACCGGGTCAGAGATATGGCCTGGAGATCCTCTGCAACTCCCCTGAGTGTTCAACAATAACTCAGTTTTGCTTACAATAATATGAACTCAGCTTAGAATAGCTGGAATAGTTCAGTCCTCAGCACTTATCGCATCAAATGTACTTCAGCTAGTCTGCTCCATTGAATTCACATGTGCACTTCATTCACTCAAAATGATCACAAATCCAGAATGAGGAGCCTCAATTGTCTTCAATGGGAATTTTTATTAGCATTCCTAGGTCTTTTGGGTGAGTTTTTACTTAATGAGCCACCTTCTCCTGTTCCACTTTCTTGGGGAATCATGACGACAAAAATAGGGACGTTTCCACCTGCAACAACTAGAAGTAGTTTGAGGATGCTGCCACATGTCAATCTACACTCAACCTAGGATCCTACACGAAGTGACCAGTAAACACTCATTTAACAGCTTCCCTAAGCTATTGTCTCATCTTTTATTTATTTATTAATAAAATATTTTGCAATTCATTAAATTATCCTTGACCCCACTTGGTCATTAATTACAAAATTTAACATAAAATATAACATAATGTTCCTCAATAACATAAAAAATATTTTGCAAATTGTGGCATGTGACATACACATCCCCTTAATTTATAACATCCTCCTCGATGTTATTTATTCTTTGTCATCAGGATTTCTCTGAAATAGAATTGGATATGCATCCTGCATATGACTTTCCAATTCCAAGGTGGCTTCTTCTTGACTAAGGTACTTCATTCCACCTTCACCTAACCAATGGTGTGATTTCGAAGCGAGATCTTCCTCCTTTCGATGATACAATCCGGTTCCACCAGAAAATATTTTTTGGGTTCCACCTGCACACCATTCTAGTTAATAAGATGAGTAGCATCATGTACATATTTTTTTAATATAGAAATATGAAAAAATATGAACCTTTAAGTTTGACGGTAACGCTAACTGAATGCTACCTGTCCTATCCTGGACAATATTTCAAAAGGTCTTCAATATCGGGGTGCTAACTTAGCACAACTACCTAACCTCAAGGAACTCCTTTTAGGTCTCACCTTAATAAAGACATGTTCACCTACCTGGAACTCCTTTGGAGTTTGTTTAATATCTTCTTGACTTTTTTGTCGATCTTGCGCAACTTTGAAGTTACCTTGTACCTATTTTACAATTAACTCCATCTCTTTTAATAATTCAGCTGCTAATACAAACCTGTCAACTAAACTACTCCATGAGATGGTTGTATTGCACTTCCTGCCGTACAAAATATTTAAAAGGACTATATCTTTCTAAGGCTTGATAGTCATTATTATAAGCAAATTCTACCAGGTGTAAGTAATGTTCCCATTTACCTGGTTGTTCTTTAACATACATTCTGAGCAGATCCTCCAATACCTGATTTACTCTTTCAGTTTGTCCATCTATTTGAGGATGGAAAGAGGTACTGAAGTTTAATGTAGAATTTAATCCTTTAAGTGAAGACTTCCAAAAGTTTCCTGTAAACTTAGGGTCTCTGTCTGAAATTATTAGTTTCGGTATTCGATGTAATCGACAAATTTGTTTTAAGAAAGTATTAGCAATATTTGGAGCTTTATAAGTAGTTTTTACAGGTATAAAATGGGCTGCCTAGCTCAATTTATCAACAACTACCATTATTGAGTAATTTAAATTTTTATTTCTAGGTAGTCCTATGATAAAATCATGGCTAATTATCTCCCACTTCTAACTAGGAATAGGTAATGATTGAAGTAGCCCAGCTGGATGCTAATGTTCAGTCTTTATTTGCTGACATTCAAAGCACTAAGCAATGTATTCTGCCAATTCATTTTTCATGTTTGGCTAGAAATAATCTTTTCTTAGCATGGTTATAGTTTTATGATAACCGGGATGCCCTGAATAAGCAGTCTTATGAATTTCGTTTAAAACAACAACTTGATCTTAGGTACATTAGGTACATATAGTATATCTTTATAAAATAATAATTCTTTTTCACTTAAGCTATACCCTTTACTTAGACTTATAATTAAATTTTCTCTTACCTTTGCTTGTGATTTCCGATAGTTTTCATCTTGTCCTTTTCCTTCTTCTATCTATTCTTCTAAATCTGTTTTATAGGTGCTGATTGCTACTGTAAAATTCATTTTTTCATTTATTCTTAATGCATCAACAACCTTATTTTATTTTCCTTTAATATGTTGGATTTCAAAATCATATTGGCTAAAGAAAGCTAGAGATCTAGCTTTCCTAGCATTTAAGTTAGGTTGACCCAACATATATTTTAAACCTTTATTATCTGGCATTAATATAAAATTCATTCCAATTAATTGATGACATCACATTTTGAAGGCATGTATGACAGCAGCCAATTCTAAGTCATAGGTTGCATAATTTTTCTCATGAATCTCCAGCTTCCTAGACTCATAAGCAATGATGTGTGCTTCCTGAGTTCAAACCCTACCTAAACGTCATTGCATGGATCAGTACATACTATAAAATATTTATTAGGGTCAGCAATTATTAAGATTGGTGCGATAGTTAATAATGTTTTTAAATTTTTAAAACTATCTTCACACTTTTGACTCCACTCAAATTTATTCCCTTTCTTTCATAAATAAGCTATGGGATTTGCAATTCTTGAAAACCCTTCGATAAATCTTTGATAATAGCCAGTAATCCCCATGAATGATCGTACATTAGTTATGTCTTTTGGGACTAGCCATTCTTTGATTGACTTTATCTTTTAGGGGTAAACAGAAATTCCTTCTTTAGTCACTACATGACCCAAATACTGTATTTTATTCTTAAAGAAATCACAGTTAATAAATTTTGCATAGATTTGATGTTCTCGTAACTCTTTTAAGACAAATTTTAAATGTTCTTTATGTTCTTATTCATAATTTGAGTAAATTAAGATGTCGTCAATAAATATGACCACGAACTTATCAAGGTATTTATGCATTACATTATTCATCAAACGCATAAAAATAGTTGGATCAGTAGTAATCCCAAACGGCATAAAAACAAACTTGTAATGACCATACCTGGTCCTAAACACTATTTTAAAGATGTCTCCATATTTGATTCAAACCTGATGGTAACTAGATCATAAATGAATCTTTGAGAATGTCGTTGCTCCACATAGCTGATCAAACAGATCATCTATGTGGGGTATGAACTCAGCTTAGACTAGCTGCAATAGTTCAGTCCTCAACACTTATCCCCTCAAACTTACTTCAGCTAGTCCCCTCCATCGAATTCACATGTTCACTTCATTCACTCAGAATGATCACAAATCTAGAATGAGCAGACTCAGTTGTTTTCAATGGGAAGTTTTATTAGTATGCCTAGGTATTTTAGGACAGCTTTTACTTAATGAGCCACCTACTCCTGTTCCACTTTCTTGGGGAATCATGACCACAAAAATAGTGAAGTTTTCATCTACAACAACTAGAAGTAGTTTTAGGATGCTACCACATGTCAACATGCTCTCAACCCAGTCTCCTCCGCCAAGTGACCAATAAACACTCATTTAACAACTTCCCTAAGCTATTGTCTCATCTTTTATTTATTTATGAATAAAATTTTCTGCAATACATTAAATTATCCTTGACCCCACTTGGTCATTAATTGCAAACTTTAACATAAAATATAACATAATGTTCCTCAATAACATAAAAATTGTTTTGCAAATTGTGGCATGTGACATAAACACCCCCTTAATTTATAACATTGTCCTCGATGTTATCTATTATTTGTCCTTAGAATTTCAATAAAATAGAATTGAATATGCATCCCGCATATGACTTTGCAATTCTCAGGTGCCTTCATCTAGAATCAGGTGCTTCCATTGCACCTTCACCTGACCAATGGTGCAATTTCGAAGCGAGATATCCCTCCTTTCAAGGATACAATCTCGTTCCACAAGAAAATCTCCTTCGGGTTCCACCTACACATCATTCCATTTAATAATATGAGTAGCATCATGTACGCATTTTTTTAATAAAGAAATATGAAAAACATTGTGAACCTTTAAGTTTGGTGGTAAAACTAACTAATATGGTACCTGTCCTATCCTAGACAGTATTTCAAAAGGTCTGGAATATCGGGGTGCTAACTTAGCAAAATTACCTAACCTTAGAGAACTCTTTTTAGGTCTCACCTTAATAAAAACATGTTCACCTACTTGAAACTCATTTGGATTTCATTTAAGATCTGCTTAACTTTTTTGTCAACCTTGCACAAATTTCAAGTTATTTTGTACCTATTTTACAATTAACTCCATCTCTTTTAATAATTCAAGTCCTAATACTAGCCTGTCAACTAGATTACTCCTTGAGATGGGGGTATTGCACTTCCTACCATACAAAATTTCAAAAGGACTATATCTTGTTGAGGCTTAATAGTGGTTACTATAATCAAATTCTACCAGGTGTAAGTAATCTCCCATTTACTTGGTTGTTCTTTTACATATATTCTAAGAAGATCCTCCAATACCTGATTTACTCTTTCAGTGTGGAAAGAGGTACAAAAGTTTAATGTAGCATTTAATCCTTTAAACAAAGACTCCCAAAAGTTTCTTGTAAACTTAGGGTATCTGTCTGAAATTATTACTTTCAGTATTCCATGTAATTGAAAAATTTGTTTTTAAGAAATTATCATCAATATTTGCAGCTTTATAAGTAGGTTTTATAGGTATAAAATGGGATGCCCTTCTCAATTTATTAACAACTACAATTATTGAGTCATTTAAGTTTTTATTTCTAGGTAGGCCTGTGATAAAATCAAGGCTAATTATCTCCCACTTATAGCTAGGAATAGGTAATGGTTGAAGCAGCCCAGCTCGATGCTGATGTTCATTATTTATTTGTTGACATTCAAAGTAGTTAGCAATGTATTTTTCCAATTCATTTTTCATGTTTGGCCAGAAATAATCATTTCTTAGCATGGTTATAGTTTTCTGATAACCAAGATGCCCTGAATAAGGAGTCTTATGAATTTTGATTAAAATCAACAACTTAATCTTAAGTACATTAGGTACATATAGTCTATCTTTATATAATAATAATCCTTTTTCTCTTAAGCTATACCCTATACTTAGACTTTCAATTAAATTTTCTCTTACCTTTGCTAGTAATTTCCAATCATTTTCATCTTGTCCTATTCCTTCTTCTAGTTGTTCTTCTAAATCTTCTT
Organism: Pseudotsuga menziesii; assembly: GCA_001517045.1. Taxonomy (NCBI): domain Eukaryota; kingdom Viridiplantae; phylum Streptophyta; class Pinopsida; order Pinales; family Pinaceae; genus Pseudotsuga; species Pseudotsuga menziesii. The sequence goes on from LPNX010597564.1 coordinate 218,382, forward strand.
TATAGGTGCTTGTTACTGCTGTAAAATTTAGTTTTGCATTTATGCTTAATGCATCACCAACCTTATTTTATTTTCCTTTAATATGTTCGATTTCAAAATCGTATTCGCTAAAGAAATCTAGCCATCTAGCTTTCCTAGCTTTTAAGTTAGGTTGGTCCAACATATAATTTAACCCTTTATTATCTGTCATTAATATAAACTTCCTTCTGATTAAATGTAACACCACATTTTTAAGGGATGTATGATAGTAGCCAATTCTAAGTCATAGGTCGCATAATTTTTCTCATGAATCTCCAGCTTTCTAGACTCATAAGCAATGACGTGTCCTTCCTGAGTTAAAACTCCACCTAAACCGTCATTGCATGCGTCAATACATACTATAAAATCTTTATTAGGGTCAACAATTCATAAGATTGGTGTGGTACTTAATAATGTTTTTAACGTTTTAAAACTATCTTCACACTTTTGACTCCACTCAAATTTCTTCCCTTTCTTCTGTAAAGGAGTTATGGGATTTGCAATTCTTGGAAACCCTTCAATAAATCTTTGATAATAGCCAATAATACCCATGAATAATCGTACATCAGTTACGTATTTTGTGACTGCCCATTCTTCGATTTCCTTTATCTTTTGGAGGTCAACAAAAATTCCTTCTTTAGTCACTACATGACCCAAATACTGTATTTTAACCTTAAAGAAATCACATTTAATAAATTTTGCATAGATTTGATGTTCTCATAACTCTTGTAAGACAATTTTTAAATGTTCTTTATGTTCTTATTCAGAGTTTGAGTAAAGTAAGATGTCATCAATAAATACGACCACGAACTTATCAAGGTATTTATGCATTACATTATTCATCATACACATAAAAATAGTTGGAGCAGTAGTAAGCCCAAACGACATAAAAACAAATATGTAATGACCATACCTGGTCCTAAAACTTGTTTTAAAGATGTCTTCATCTTTGATTCAAACCTAATGGTAAACAGATCGTAAATCAATCTTCGAGAATCTCGTTGCTCCACATAGCTGATCAAACAGATCTTCTACGCAGGGTAATGAATATTTGTTTTTTATAGTCATTTTATTTAGTTGATGGTAATCTATACATAATTGTAGATTTATGTCCTTCTTCTTAACAAAAATAATAGGTGCTCCGCAGGGAAACCCACTGGGTCTAATATAATTCTTATCAATGAGTTCTTTTAACTAGGACTTTAGTTCATTTAATTCTAGTATATTCATCCGGTAAGGGGATTTTGAGCTAGGCACTGCACCAGGTACCAACTCAATAGTAAAGTCTAGCTCCTGCTTCAGGGGTAGTCCCAAAATTTCTTCTAGAAATATATCCAAATACTCCCTTAGGATCAGAATATTTTCAAATTTTAATTTATATTCGTTATTAGTATTTTCTTCATTAATTACTATTCTGAAAAAGGATTTAAAACCCTTCTGAATAGCTTTCTTAAGTTGCAAAGCATAAATCTGTCTTACAGTTGTTTTCCTAGGGATTCTTTTTACAGTTATTAGTTCTCCATTATTACTTACACAAGTTAATGTTTTATCAAAATAGTTCAAGACTACCCTATGATGTTCCAACCAATCCATACCTATTAATATATCATGAGAACCTAAAGTTAAAACATTTAGCTTAATTGAGGTTTCAAGTTGATCCATTTTTACAGTACAATTCTTAAAAAAGATGATCACCTTTATTTTTACACGAGTAGCTAGCTGGACTAACCAAGAATTGGCAAAATTTTCTACTGATAACTTACACTTTTCTACTAAATCAGAGAAATATAACTTAAAATAGACCTTGGATTGATTAAAATAGATATAGGTATTTGATTCAGCTTACCTTCCACTTCCACCATGGAATTTTGGTAATCCGCTTTCCTGTTCACCAGTGATGCATTGATCCTGGGCATTATACTCACTAGATCACCGACAATCATCTCCTCCTGGATGGTGTGTATGTTGCAAACAATCTTCTTCCAATTGGGGCAAGCTAATGCATAATGAGGACCAATACATTCCCAACACTTTACTGGTTCCTTCCGTTAAAATGTTTTGGTATAGCTACTGTGATTGTTAATAGTTTCATTATTTCTTTGACCATTTGGATTTATTTGTGAATTACTTTTGGTCCCTTGGAAATTTTTATTAGGAAAATTTTGTGTATTATTATTCTTAAAATTTTGGTTAGGTACAAAACCCTTCTTCTTCTGTTCAAAATTATTAGTTCTTTTTGCCTTACAGTTTGTCATACTTTCTTTTTTTGCGATTATGTTCATAACAAAAATTAGCCTTTCTCATTGCTTCTTCTAAAGTTTTTGGATTGTCATACTAAATTATGTCTTTTATATGATAGGGTAAACAACTTAAAAATCATTATAGCTTAGGCTTCTCGCCTACGATATAAGACACATATTTGAGCAGACTTAGAAATTTACTATTTAGTTCTTTCATGTTCATTATTCTCAGTTTTAATTCATAAAATTACTTAGCCCGCTCCTCATAGTATTGTCCAGACAAAAAATTGTTCTTAAAATATTTCTTGAGTGTACTCCAGTTAATGTTTTTCTCCCTAATGCCTTTTACTACTTTTAGGTCCTACCACCAAATATCTGCCTTCCTAGTGAGGTTATAAATAGTCATTCTAGCTTTCAATTGATTAGAGTAATTATAAATTTGAAAATATTTCTTCATCCCAGACAGCCATGATTATTCCTCTTCTCCCTTCTCAGTTTCACCATTAAAGGTTGGTGGCTTGATTTTCTTGATTTCTCTTGATATTTCTTTGTAAGGTTTAAACTTTCTCTTTCTTATATGATGATTATCTTCGCTACTATCACTAGTATATTGATAATTATTTTTATGTGGATCGCCATAAACCTCAGAAGATGAGCTACTTTCAATTTTAAACTGTTTAGTCTTTTTATCTTTATGTTGGTAAGGCATATCTTTAGACTTTGCTTGTTTATCTTTTTCCTCATTCTGAAATATTTCCATTAAAATATGATTTAGCTCCTCCTGAGCTCTCAAAATTCTCTCATTTTCATTTTTTACCATTTCCATTTCTGTTCTTAGTTCCTTGATTGTCTGTAGTAATTCAGAAGAGTTATTCGTTATCTCTTCTTGTATAGGTTTTTTTTTAGAATTACTTTGTTCATTATAGGGAGACTCCTCATCCACATATTCTTCCAATCCTTCCATACCTGTAGTTAACTAAGAAAAATTTTGTGTAGTGTAATTCAAAAGAAAAGTAAAAATCAGTATACATGTTTTAAATATACTACTTTATTTACGAGAGTTGAGCCACATTCAGGCCTAGTGTCTGAACCTTGTGCTCTGATACTACATGTAATAACCCAAAAATTCGTAAAAATTTAAAAATTTTCATGTAACATAAAATGTCAAGGTTTTCATTACCAATGAACGAATAACTGTTAGAAGATATTCAAACAATCATAAATAACAAAGAGAATTATAATTCTTTAGGTTTATGTAATTTATTAGTTTATCTTGAAGTGCTATGTTAGGGATGTTAAAAACAACAGTTTATGTTTTGGAAATCCAGAAAGGAAACTACATCTTACTCTGATACTAAGTGTGTTATTACTTTCTTTTGTCAAGTAGGAAAGAATCTTAGATGAGATCGGGGCTTACTTAGCTTACAGCTAACGCAGTGGAATGGTGCTTCTTTTACAGGTTCTAAATGGGTAATCAGTGTGGTTACCAATAAAATATCCTGATCGAGTATAATAATAAACTAGCATAGGATAAATGATAGTAAAAAAATTTTGTTTGCAACTTGACCCTGAAGGAGGTATTATTGGTAAAACTACATAAGTGATGGTAAAAACAATACTGTGAAAGGATGGGTTATGTGCAGTCAAGTTTAACACTATAGTGCTTGATCTGAAATAATCTCATTTCTTGTATTTTCAATTATATGTTTCTCTTTTGTTTTGGGGATGTTATAGATTAGGAACAGTTCTACTTCTGCCAATAAGAGTTTAGTGGCCTAAATAATTTCATAAACGAGAAGATATGGTATACATACTTGCATTCATAACTACATCTTTGTCATTTAGAGATTAGAATATGGTATTGTTCTTATCTATTTGAGTTCTATTTAAACTTTAAATACTCTATGTTAGTAATTCTTCTAAGTTCATGTATTCTTATGTAGTTCTATTAGTATGTAAACCTTGTTTTATATGAGCTTTCGATTGCGATGGATATATTATAATTTTCAAAGGTATTATTTTATTGAGTCCAAGTTTAGTATTTTCTTATGAATAGCTATATTCATGTAACTAGTTTATTTTCCTTGATTTGTATAATATCGTTATCAATGGCAGGTGCTAAAAAAAAATAGAGGAAATCTTATAAATGCTAAGGTTATAGTTAAACTATGCACAAAACCCTATTGTAAATGAACACCTTCCAGAATACAAGATATATGGTTATGTACTTTTATGGAAGGTAAATTTATATCCATCGTTGGTGTCTTATTACTATCAAATAAAAACATTATTTATTACTAAGAAGAATATAGATAGAATGTTGATATTCCAAGGTCTCTAGGAAAATGACCACTTTTCAATTTTTAAAACCTTATGGTTATAACCAAAGAAATCAAAACAAGGGAAAATATTGTTACTATGAAATAATGTGATAAGGTTTTTATTAACTCCCAGAATGATTTTTGTAGGTTTACAGTGGAGATTTTCCACTATATCCTAATACATATAATTTGTAAATTATTGGTGGACACGTGGTTGGCGATTAGATATTAGGGTTTTTGCTGACTTGAAACTCCATATAACTGCCCTCAACCATAAAAATGCGCTTTGTTTTGTCTAGGTTGTGGAGTGGTTGAGCCGAGAGCTCGTGGCAACCATGCTTGATGTCGATCCTCCATTGAAAAGAACACAAACCTTTGAGAGCCTTACGAGCTGGTGTAAAAGGGTGAGTAAGCAATCTTGTTGCCATCATGAGTTAGTTTTTAACTGAGCTAAGAGTATTGTGGGTTTATTTTCTCCTTTGCATTGCAGTGGAAGTTGGAACTCTAAATTAGTGAAGAGTGCAATGGGGTTTTTTCACTGTGTCGACTAAGTTCTTAAGGACCGTTCATTCCTCCACGAGGGCTTTGGTTTTATCTTGACACGGCCTGAGACTCCATATTGAACACTGTACACTTGCATGTTTATGTTGGTAGGGTTCCACTTCAGTTTTTAATTCTCACGAGGAAAGCAGGATAAGATTGCTACATCGAACAACTACACCGTGCTCTAGGTAATAATTTCGATAGGTTTTATTGCTTGAATAAATTTAATTTTGTTTATGGATTTTAGTATTAACCCACATATTCTTTTGTTCTTGTTTTTTCAAGCTCATCATGGTTGCTCAAATTATTTTTAACTTCATCAACAGACCTTTCGTGAAGGCTTTGAAACTGGTAAGCCTTAGTTTCACCTGGGGTTTTTCTCTTGCATAGTTGTGAAGTGGATTTTTATGGCACTGCCATTTGTTGTGGTTGTTGGTTTGTCCGGTATTTAGTTGCTCTGTTTGTTCTTTTTAATCTATGTTTTTAAAATCCCTATTGGTTGTTTGTAATTGGTGAATCTGGCTCTTTCATCCGAGACTTAAAGGAGTAAAATCAAGCCTTTTTCTAGTCATAATTAACTTATAAGAGTAAAGTCGTAACTGGATTTAAGCCATGACTCTTATTGTTAGGCCAATGGGTTGTTCGATGCGAAAATGTTTGGGATTTTAAAAGAAGATTTAATGGTCGTGGTTAAAGTAACTCTCAATTTGGGGAAGGGTTTTCGTAGCCGAAAACAGATGGTTGTTTTTAAATTTTGTGTACTTTGTTAGAATTAAGAATAGTTTTTCATCAAGATTTTAAGCCTTGACAGTTAATGTTAAAGGCCATAGGCCTAACTATGTCTTTTTAGTTTGTTTTTAACACTTAAGGAATTTTCATAGCTTAAAGTTGAAATTTGCAGTATCTTTGTTTGGTTTAAATATATGTATAATTTGTGTATTAGCTAGTTTTATTGTTATTTAGTTTCGATAGTTAGGGTTAATTTCATCAGTAAGAAATTTTGTTTGTTATTAAAAAGACTGTGAATTGATAATATTTGATTAAGAATTATTTTGATAGCAGTAAAATTAATAATACTACAATAAATTTTGGAAAATATTACTATATTTCTTTTCTGGAATTTTCTTAAATAAACTGCTAGGTTTTTGGTATTATAAATTTTGAATTGATTTTGTTATGAAGAACAGATCTTTTGTAACCCTAAATCTTTTTAATCCTTAAAAGACTAGTATTGTTGTTTTGAGTAAACCTAGTTTACATTTTCCTATAAATGAACTAACTGAGTAACTATTTAAACTATAATACTATTTCACTAAGTTAAACCTAGTTTAAATATTCTACTGTTCCTATATTATTTATTTAGGTCTACTTACTAGATTTATAATATACATACTAGTGTATAATATTTAAACTTGTTCTTCTACCTTTAATTAGTTAATTTAAATACTTTCAATAGATAATACAAATACAACTAAAGTTCTGTAAATAATTTACAAAAAAATCCTGTAGAAAGTAATCATTTACATATACATTCAAGTTCTATTGAATATACCTGCTGTACTAGAGTATTGCCTTGCAAAAGGCGTGGAAAAATATAGTTTAGGTAATTTTTCCTATCTATCAAATTATTCAGAAACTTCTTACCGATTTACCCTAATCTATTTAATTACTAATTTTCACAGCATATATGATTTTTCCTATTTATCCCTTAACATAAATAAAATAACAATATACTATATTAATGAAAACTATTAAACTTTACATATGCAGTGAATAAATATAATAAATGAACTTAAACAAGTAGAACCTGTAATATAGATGAAGTGACAAAATATTATGGAGGTTGTTACTCCCATCCAAATCCTAGATAAGAGTTGGACTGCACTTCTGAAGACCCCCGAGCTTGTCTCTTGGTCCTCCTGGTAGAGTAATGGGTGATAGATGTAGTCTGGAGATCCTCTATAACTCCACTGAGTGTTCAACAGTAAATCAGTTATGCTTACAACAGTATGAACTCAACTTATAATAGATGCACTAGTTTGGTCCTCAACACTTATCCCCTCAAACTTACTTCAGTTAGTCCCCTCTATCGAATTCACATGTGCACTTCATTTAGTCAGAATGATCACAAATCCAAAATGAGAAGCCTGAGTTGTCTTCAATGGGAAGTTTTATTAGCATGCCTAGTTCTATTGGGTAAATTTTTACTTAATGAGCCACCTGCTCCTGTTCCACTTTATTGGGGAATCATGATAGCAAAAATAGGAAAGTTGCCACTTGCAATAGCTAGAAGTAGTTTGACGATGCTGCCACATGTCAATCTGCTCTCAACCTAGTCTCCTCCACCAAGTGACCAGTAAACACTCATTTAACATCTTTCGTAAGCTGTTGTCTCATATTTTATTTATTTATTAATAAAATATTCTGCAATACATTAAATTATCCTTGACCCCACTTGGTCATTGATTACAAAATTTAACATAAAATATAACATAATGTTCCTAAATAAAATAAAAATTGTTTTGCAAATTGGGGCATGTGACATAACCCATACCTTTGACTGAATGGGTGTCTAACCTATTCCCTATCAACAACAAACAGGGTACCATTATGGTACCATTATGGCTTATATCAATTTTCGGGATCTGAATCGAGCTTGTCCCAAGGACAATTTTCCCACCTCGTACATTGATCAAATCATTGATAACTATTACCTGAAGTGTCATCTTCTCAATCATGGATTGCTTCTATGGCTACAATCAAATTGAGATACTCCTATCCAATCAACACAAAATGAATTTTATCCCTTTGTGGGGTACCTTTGCCTATAGAAAGTTACCTTTTGGCTTGAATAACACTGGTGCTACTTTTCAACGCACCATGTCTTATGCTTTCCATCACATAAAACATTTTGAAACCCTATATTGATTAATTTCCTTCTCATTCAAATTAGTGTGATCACCACGTTGATCATTTCAAAGTCTTTTTTCTTGGATATCGCCATTATAACATCCATTTAAACAAACATAAGTGTGTTTTGTTTGTTGAGACCGGTCAAATGCTTGGTTTCATTATGTCCAAGGATGGCATCTGCAAAACCCTCTGAAGATTGAAGCCATCTTGGCCTTACCCACCCCAAAAAATGTTACTGAACTCCAAAGTTTGCAAGAGAAGGAAAAATTTTTACATTAGTTTGTCTGTAATTATGTTGAGAAGACCCACATTTTCATGTGTTTACTAAAGAAGGATGCCCCCTTTGTTTAAGATGAATTGGTGAAACGTGCATTCAATAATATCAAACATGGAATCATGCATGCACCTATTTTGCAACCACCCAATTATACTAAGGATTATTCCCTCTATGTGGGTACATCCCTATCAACCATTGGTATGGTTTTGGTTCAGACAGACGAACATGATCATGAACATGTGATCTACTATATGAGTAATAGTCTTTTGGACTTTGAAACTCGATACTTGTATGTGAAGAAACATGCTATGGCCATGGTCATCACGGTCCATAATTTCTGTCACTACATCTTTCTATGAATGACAATGGTATATGTAGATTCTAACCCCATGTATTACATATTGACTTGTCAAGTGCTTGGGGGAAAATAATCTCCCTATATTGTGATTCTCCAAGAATTTGAGTTGGAATTTGCGAAATCTATTTATAAGAAGTATCTTATATTCGTCAAGCTTAAGTTAGACCTTCCACGTATTACTGAGGGAACGAATCCCATCGATTCATTTCTTGATGAAAGATGAATCGTTCTTCCTCATTAGTATGTATGCCCACTGTTATGGATATTTAATTCTCTATATCCAGACACAACAGTTTAAGCCCAATATGACCCATGATGAACATCATCGCATCCTCAACCACGCCAAATACTACCTCACTATCAATGATACCTTATACCATCATGGCGTTGAAACCATATTATGACATTTTCTAACTCATGAAGAAGATGATATTGTTTTGAATTGTTTCCACTCTAGAGCCTGTGGTGATTATCTTTTTGGTTTATTTACTGCCCAAAAAATATTACGCTCTAGGTATTTTGGGCCCTCAATCTTTAAATATTGCATAGAGGCCATCAATAAATTCTCACCTTGTCATTTGTTTACATCAAAAAAGTACACCCATCCTACTCTGTTGCATCCTGTCATAGAATTTGGTCGCTTTGCAAAATTGGGCATTGATTATGTGCATTTTAGACCTACCTCAACTCGGGGGAATGGTTATATTATTGTAGACATGGACTAGTTCACTAAATGGGTTTATTCTATGCCTACTTATGTCAAGAATGAAAAAACAACTGCTCTCTTTCTATTCAACCATATCATCACCACATTCGGGATCCCTAGGATCATTCTGACTAATCACGGGTCACATTTTTATAATAAGATGATTTCATAATTAATTGTTAAGTTAGGGTTTTGACATGACAACTGTACAACCTAATATCCATAGGCCAATGTCCAGGTTGTAGCTATCAATAAATTCTTCAAAACCATGCTTCAATGGGTGGTAGAACAAGCTAAGTCCAACTTGAATTTGCAACTATTTTCTACACTATGGGACTACCAGACCACCATCAATACATCCACTGGTTTTACATTGTTTCATTTTGTTTATGGACTAGAGGCCAATCTTCCTATATAGTGTGAAATCCCTTCTCTAAAACTTGTTGTAGAATTAATACCCTACACCACCCCAGAAGAAGAACATTTTGTATATCTAAACAAGTTTGATGAGACTCGTCACGATGCTACCTTAGCAAATGAGGTGCAAAAATGACGAATGAAACCTCAATATGAAAGATCTATTCAACCACGCTTGTTGAACGAAGGTGACCTAGTGTTGACATAAGATCAGAAACATGACAAGTTGGGAGCTGGAAACATGGAATATATGTGGCATGGGCCTTATATCGCCAGTCATGTCTTAGAGAAAGGGGCATATGAGTTGATATATTATGACAGGATAACCTTGGGAGAGACTCTCAACAAGATCTACCTTAAAAAATACTATTCCTAGGACATCTAGCATAGGTTTTCTATATATATTGTTTATAGAGTGCTGTGTGTTTGTTGTAAAGTGTGGATTTAATGTGAATGTAAAATGTGTCTCTCACAACCCTACTTATGTATTCCTATTTTTAAAATGAACATATTACCACCTATATCGGTTCCATGGATGGTGCTAATAATTACACCTTGAATCTTGTGTCAGCAACCTAAGTATTGTACTCTCCTATCAGTGATCTGGTGAGTTCAAGAGGAGCTTATTTGGGTCCCGCAACAAAAAATCTCACAAAGTATCATGTTGTGATTGAAATGTGTCTTTCACAACCCTACTTATGTATTCCTATGTTTAAAATGAATAGATTACAACCTATATCGGTTCCACGGATGGTGCTAATCATTACACCTTGAATCTTGCGTCGGCAGCCTAAGTATTGTACTCTCCTATTGGTGATCTGGTGAGTTCAAGAGGAACTTGTTTGGGCCTTGCCACAAAAAATATCACAGAGCATCATGTTGTGATTGGTTTGCTGACTCAATCCTTGGACAATGTTGTAATTTATATTAGGGTTTACCTAAATTCTGAGTTCGTAGTACATCGGTTGAACCGAGTCGACACCATCCAGAACACCCTAATCCTTTGTACATTCCAAAGAGTTAGGATTTTGGAAGGGTCTTTCGAGAAGGTCTCTTATCATCATATCATGATAAATTTAAATGATGCGGCATATTTATTAGCAAATTCTGTCTTAGATGGGTATCTTTCTCATATTTAAATTGATTTTAATATCATATTCATACATTGAATCACATAGACTCATAGGTAGACATTCATTCACATCGAACATTTGCACACACATATGTAAATAAAAAGTTTTTTAATATATAAAAGTAGTGTTGAGATACAAAAATACCTAATCCATAAGATTTAAGCTCAACCAAAGTTTGGAACTATCAAAGTTTCAAATACATATACATATAGTGTAGATATAGTACAAAAATGACAGAGCCACTATGGGATAATCCTTGTGCTCATGAAATCACATCATAGACTGAGCCACTCGATGGAGTAGCCTCCCAAAAATGCCTGAAACTCCTACAATATGGTGCTGGTAGCACCTGGCTAGCTCATCAATAGAAATGTTTGGTATGCCTACAATTAGTCCTTGGAGGTTCTCCTCAATCTCCCGGAGTTCCTTGTTTGACTTTGTGTTTCTGACCACCATATATATAACTTATCCTTTCCTCTCTATAGGTGGAGCCCCTGTCAAGTGCGAAGGACCTATGTCTGCACAAAATATTTTTGCATATCTCAGCATTACAATGTAAAAATGAAATATGAAATAAAAACAAAAAACATGTACCGTGTTATGTTTCTTACCTCAATCATCCCAGTGCTCTCCCTCTGGGAGTGGAGGTTCAGGGTCATCTCTGAAATCCACCATTGCATATGCATAGTCCTCTAGCATTAGTAGTTTCCTTCTCGTCCAACAGAAGAACACTGGTCCATAGGTAACCCTAGTGCCTTCACCGCCACCATGGCATGCCATGGAATCCACCCACCTGCTCAATGGTACCTAAGGTCTCATCAAGGGAACCCTATCCAGGAAGAAATATACCACTATCGCTCCATATATGAATTGCTTCATCTCCCCTCTCTGACATTTGTCTAATTGGTCCTTTAATATGACCAACAACCCCTCTCTCCAGTTGAATATTGTAGGATCCATACACTCTACTGCATATATCATGTGATATCGTGTATTCAAATGGGTCAACCTGTTGCTCACAACCTTCTTAGTTATGAAGGCTACGGTCCCGAGGGGTCTATCCACTATGTGTTTGATGGATATTTTCCCTCCTTGGAAATGAGCCCCCATCGAGCATTACTCGTCAATAAAATCATCCATAGATAACTCTCTACCTTGTGGACCCGTAAATTCTATTGGTCTCCCCCTACAAGACAATCGAGTCAAAAAATAGAGTTCTTCCACATCTATAGTCAAAGCATGGGTCCTGACCATGAAATGTTGTTGATATGGGTCCCACATACAGATCATGTGCTCTGGTAGATAGATGTATGTCCTCATCCCTGGTAATATAAATAATTTGAGGAGCCCACACTCACAGAGGGCCCTCACAGTCATTGAGTCATTTTCTGCTTGAAGATCATCCAATTGATGTTGTATTTATTTCTAAATCACCATTTTGTGAGCGGTTTTCCCACCAAAAACAATTTGAACTTCCATTAAAAGCATGATAAAACCTTTGGAAGAAAGAAAAATTGCAAAAGAGTGGGCATTTTTTGTATTTTTGAAGTGACCTAGCCGATGGCGCACTCTCTATAAGAGAAGATAGTGCTGATGCTCTTTCCCTATTTTGAAAGAATGCCCTAGGTGCTTTTCATTCTTTCGAGGGGTGTGTTGGTGCCCCCCTCAAAAGGGAGAAAAGCGTCAGTTTGGGAACTCTTTGTCCGCTTGGGTAGACGCTCCAAAAACTCAAAAAAATGACTTAAATAAAAAAAAAAATATCACCATGAAAGTGAGGGGATGAATTTTATCTCTTACATGATCCGAATGGTTCAAGCAGAGGTGGTCTAGAACTCTTGGAATCCTCGTTTGAAAATCATCCTGCTTGCACCAAATTCACTCCAACACTATGGTATATTAACAATGGTAAAAAATAGTTACTATTCCCCTCTTTTATATACTTTATTTTTATTTTTATTTAACAATAATTAATCAAATATTTAAATTTTTAGGGTTTTTTCCATGTATTTCCTATAGTTTTCATAGTGAATCTGTTCTGACTCCACTTTTGAGATTTTAGGTCATTTTTGCAACGCATTTGGCTATTTAATGAGTTTCTTTTGTCTTTTTCACACTTCTAGATAAAATGAAAAAGTACTGAGCGTATTTTATAACATTGACATGCTCGTTAAAAAATTGGTGAAGAGGCGTCGAGTGCACTTTTACTATTTTTCATACTCATCAAAATTGTATTATGAAAAAAGAACACCCCTTATGGAGTCAACTTTAATCTCTTTTCAGGATCCGTAAACACGAAAAATATTGCCAATCAAACTGGATGTTTTTACGGTTGTAAAAGTATTTGAATGATCATCTAGTCAATGGTAGTTTACCCCCTTTTTGGATGGATTAGACTCATTCATGAAAAATATACACTTTATTTTATTGCAACTAGAAGAGTTCTCATGGAAATTAGTTTATAATGTTTCGAGCCTTGGGGACTATATTTACGAAAAAAATACACGTTGGAGTCTGCTTAGTCATTCTAGACTCTATAAACATGAAATGACAAATCATTTTTCTTTCATCAGACTCATGAAATTAAATGATGAAGGACACTTTCTGGGAATGACCCCTTCTTTCTTAGGTTCATAGAATGTATAAGAATGGACTCATCACCTGATGAGCTACAATGAGTGTTTGTAACCCTCTTTGAACTCATAAAAATGAAAAGGAGGCACTCTTCCTTTGTAATGGGGAAATTAATGGAATGGGAAACATCTTTTCATTTGTATTAATAGCAGCTCATATTTCACCTTTGAACATGCACATGTCTACATCTTCATTTTTGAATAGTTGGGTATTGAACTTCTTGTTGGGAAAAATATTGTCTTGAATAGTTTACCTAATATTTAATTATCAACTGTGGTTTGTAAGCTTGGAGTTGCTACAAAATATATGCGAAGGAAGAAGGATTCCTAAAGTATTGTGACAATATTTTAACAAACATAGATCAAAATATCTTTTCAAATAAGAAACAAAGACTCCTAAGAATTCAACAATTAAGAATATTAAGCTAGAAGACTCGACTAGTGTAGTATCCAGTTATACTACTCTACTTTATACATACTTGATGCAAAATAAAAACAAGATAACAAACTATCCCTTAGAACCTACTCTACTACTTTAAACAACTTTCAAAAAATAACTATACAAAGGAATATTTACATAATTACATCAACTAGAATATATAACTAAGGATATACATGGCAATTCAGACTAATTCCACTCTCCGGGATTGTTTTGGGGATAAGCATTTACAGTGACTGGGACAGGGGTAGGAGGAGAGTCAAAGTGGCTTTCAAATGAGGTATAGAAACTAAAGGGAATTAAATCTAACTTTACCTCTATGAAAATATGTGAACTAAGGAATGTCCAGTTGCAAGTATTCGTAAACATGGTTCTTTATATCATGGACACTCATAAAAAAATGCAAATGAAAAGACCTAACTTTTAAACAATAAGAAAACCTGCTGATGATCTAAATTCTTATTTAATAACCATGTAAGTGAAAAGAACAACTCCTATTTATGACCTATCAAGATATCTACCAAATTATAATTAAATTTAAATTGCATGTACAGAAATAGAATTAATTCAAACTAATATAATCATAGGGTAAAAAGACTTAAAGGCTTAATAAATACTGTAAATAATTTAATCACGCACTCTAAAAAAGAAATATAATTACTGTCTAGATATCCTAACCAAAACTTGCTTAAAGAACTGAAGAAAACAGACTTAAACTATGTAAAATATTCTAAGTATCATATGAAATACTGAACAATAGGTTGAAATAGCAGTCTGTATAACAATCCAAATAGTATGTCTGTATGATAGTCTATATACAAAAATACTTAAAACTTTGATAAATTGATTACTCTAGATGATTTCGGCCAGCTGACCTATGCATGTAATAACTAGGATGTAAATACATGAATTTAAACCTATTTAACAACTAATTCCCATACAATTTACAATTCATAACTCAAACCTATCTACCCTACAATATAATACAATTCATAATTTGAAATCATTTTTTACCTAGAGATTTGAAAGGAAACTAGAGATAAAATAAATTCAGAACATACTAAGAACTAACAGAATTGAAACTTACTATGATTAAATTATACAGTATTTAAAGCAATTTAATCTAGTATCATTGAATCAAATAATAAACTAGAAATACATAAAAAAGAATTACAATCCAATTTATATGCAAATGCATCAAAAGAAAGTTTGCAGTTTAATCTATATGGAAAGGAATTACATTCTAGTCTATATGCAAATTCATGAAAGGAAGTTTACAGTCTAATCTATATGGAAAGGAATTACAATCTAGTCTATATACAAATGCATCAAAAGGAAGTTACAGTCTAATCTATATGAAAATGCATTAAAAATAAATTACAATCTAGTCCAATAAACTGGGAATGTAACAAAAACAATTACAATCTAACCTATATGCAACCAGTTGCCAAGTTAAAATCAAAGACCATATAAGAATCATAACATTAAAATGGAATCTAAAATACAAGCATCATAAGGATGGAATGAAATCTAAGTTATAGGAAACAATATAAACAATTGCATAAATGAAACTACATAAACAATCTATGAAAAAAATTATGCTAATTATAAAAGGGAAAGAGAGAAAGAGAATATATGAAAAATATAAAACATTCATTGGTGGGGGGGCCTCCCAGCAAATAGATTCACAACATTCTAAGCGTTAATGGAACACGATAGTAGATAGTATAACACAACTTTCCATTAAAAATAAACATAATCTGAATTACATGGAAGCTTATTGAGCTAAAAACTACTTCTACTTAACCCCCTTCTTGCATACAAGTGTTCTTATATATATAGTTTTGACAAAGAAAGAAATTCAATTTCTCTTTGAGATGAGTCAACCATTATTACAATTCATTGCTCTAATGCCAACACACTGTCATCTTTCCTCCCTTATCGCGAGTTGGTTTTTATTGGGCATGAGGTGGCATATAGGTTTCCCTTCTTTGGTGTGAACTAATGGCATGGTGTCAATGCTGGAAAACTTCCAGAACGAGGCTTGTGCTATCACTTTGGAATGTTATGTGAATTTTTTGACCTCAAGTCCTTTATTCACACTTATGGGAATCTACTAAGATACCTTTGGAATCATTGACATCAATGGTGATCTCCCTCACACTTGTTAACAATATACTTCAATGATTGGTAATCAAGTGGTTTATACCAAGTTCGATATCAATAAATATATTCATGTGGTTAGAATCATATCTTTGGGGATTGGAATGAAGACCCTCAATGGTTACATATTCACCTGAATATGTGCCTATCCTCAAGCTCCGTTGGAGTATTATTTCGAGTCGTGACATGGATCCACATTGTATATTTAGTGGTTGTGTTCAAGTATGGATAAAATGGATATACTTTGTATGTTCTGTAGCCATGTTCTATATTTAATCTTATTGATTATGGATCTACGGTGTATTATTGGTAGCCATGCTATAGTCATCATGCATGGATCTGCAGTGTATTGGTCGATAACCATGATTGATTCATACAGTTGGTCATTGGCCATGCATCAAATGTGAACTCATCTCTTTTTTTCCTTTGATACCATAATGACATCTAGAAAAGTATTTTACCTATCAAATACCTCTAGCTTCATTATTGGGGGGGCATTATGTTACACCTAAAATACACACCAATTCTTCAATCCCTCAAAATCCTTGTCAAAGAAATATTTTGGATACTTTGTTCCCACTCTTAGACTAGCTAGCGCATCCTACCTTCTATGACATAGCATCGGGAAGGGATAACAAACCTTTTTCATTGACAATAGGTTCCGTTGGAGCCCTTGTTAGGATTACTAATCCTCCCTTGTCCAAATTTGGTCATATGTGTAAATCGGAAGTCCATCCAGTCTATTTATATTCATTAACACCATTGAGTCCACTTGACCTAATTGGGGCACACGTTTCAGTTACTAAAGTGTGGGGAACACTAATTGAGGCTCATTGCCACTGATTGCACTTGATTGCATCAGTTTAGGAGCATCCTAGACCAATCCTTACAATTTAGGAAGCCACTGGGAGTGCTGAAACCAACCAAGGTTAGTTCACTTCAATTAATGACTAGTCAAGCTAAGTTAGGAGTCAGTTACATTCAGTTCTAGTCCTCTACATTCAGTTAGTGCTAGGTTTACTTGACTGAACACATGTGGGGCGCATTTCTCACCTACCACTGTCAGTTAACCTTAGTCAACATTGAATGTAACACTTGAGTTGTGTTTTAGAGCTCCGATGAACTCCGATTATGGATTAGACAAGGTCAGTTAAATATTGAGTCCTCTGATAGTGATTTAGACAAGGTCTTGGTTACCTATAGTCAAGTAGAGTCTAATCAATTCGAAATTCCTCATGTGGATTCGAATTGCTTGTGGCTATTAAAGCCATTGTACTTCATTGTAATTATCTATCTAATTACTCTTTGATTAATGAAAATCATTCACAGCTGCAAGCCATTTTTGCACTATTTCATTCTTCAATAACTGAGTAAATTGTGTGATATATCATGTGAGTTGTGTGTTTTTCCACAGATCTATGTGCTCAATTTAATATTGTATCAGAGCCTCGGCGGACAAGGCACTTCTCCTCCTCAGATCTCCTACTAAATCATTTTTTTTTGTTTTGTAGGTACAACTTCGAAATGATTTCATCTTTCATAAGACAAGGTCTATGTCAGATGTCTATTGGGCTCGATAAAGAGTGTTTTAGTAATATTAACTGGCTGAATAAAAGTGATGTAGCTTTTGGAACAATAGCAACAGGTCTTTCTCCTAGCTTGCGCTACCTCATTAGATCTATTGAAGACCTGAAGGAACTTTTGACAATATTGGACAGAACCTTTGGAATGATTTATGAGGATAATAATAGCACTTTTGAGAGAACATAGAGCACCATAAGCATCCTTGATCCAAAAATCTCATCCTCCACTCTCTCTGATGAAGTTGTTCAAGATAAAGAAGAAGCATAAGCTTCTACACAGTCAATTCGAATTGAAGGCAGTCTCCATGCAGTGACTTCTTCTCCTAATGCTCTGGAAGTTCATGAGATATATGATATATCATATTCTCATATTGCTGAAACAAAAGAAGACATTCAAATCTCTGATATTGAATAAAAATTCTTCTGCACTTCCATGCAAACATTCACCGGTGATTTTCCTTTAAATTCTGTGCAAAATTTAGTAGTAATTGCTTCTGAAAGTGAAGAGAAATTTGATTTTTCTCCGTTTAATGTTGCTGCTGGTGTGAAAATATGTGATACCTTGGATATTTTGGAAGAAATATTAGATTAACAGAGTGATCCATTCACTCCTCATGATCTATATTTTCCAGCAAATTCCTGCAGGATTGCATGCACAAAAATTCAGAATTTTGAAGAAGAAGAAAGTTGTGCATCCACCATCTCGGTTAACCATTTATTTGAATCTGATATTAACCTTATTGGATATGATATTATATTATTTAGATATTATCTGATATTTATTGGTTTAATATATCAAATTCATAATCTTTCAGTACCACTTGTAGCTGTTCTCATCAACGGTGTGAAGAAACAAGTACCGCAAGTCTCCTACAAAACTGCTGCTGGGGATTTGATTCCATTTCATATTTTTGGCTCTGTTTTGAACCTATTTAGATATGATTTAATTTCTGATCTGATATTATTTGGTTCATATTTTAAAATAAAAAAGCATTCAGTCATGCTTGTAGCTGCTCTCACCAATTCCAGTGTGAAAAATCAAGTACCACACTTTCTCTTCAAAACTGCGGATAGGGATTTGGTGTTAGTTTCCTCATATGAGGTTTCTTATATTTTATTATGTGATTCATTATATATTTCAGAATATATATCATACTATGGACCTCAAGCATTCGCTCTCAATCCTAACGCTTCTTTACCATTGATCACATGCTCATCTCCTCACAAAACTAGTAAAGAGGAAGATTTTCTGCATCTGCCTGGACACCTGCTCCTAAAACTTGGGGCTGTTCTTACCACTCATGGTTTTCTGTTCATGGATGAAACATATCAGTTTCTTGAGTGTTCCTCACATTCTTTGAATTCTCAAGAACCTTTTCTCACTTTTCAGTTGACTTCAGTTGCTCTACATGGGTCCAGTCTTCATCTGGCAGCTGTCTATATTTCTGATTTAGTTGAGCATATCATTCTTCTTCCAAAGAGGAATATTCCTCCAAACATAATGATGGATAGGTTCACATGCCAGGCCCCAGGATACCTATGCACAGAAGAACCAGATTGATCCTGATTTTACCTGCTTAATTAGAGGAGGGGATTTTTTCCCATGTGGTTCTTCCCCAGCACCTTGTTTTTGAGCAGTTACTTTACTTTACTTGATTTAATGGGTGACCTATGGTCTTAGTTACCAGGGCCCATATATTTTCCAATTTAGCATTCAGGGGGGGTGTTTGGATTATTAATCCTCCCTTGTCCAAATTTGGTCATATGTCTAAATCGGGAGTCATGTCTAAATCGAGAGTCCATTTAGTCTATTTATAGTCATTAACATCATTGAATCCACTTGACCTAATTGGGGCACATGTTTCATTTACTAAAGTGTGGGGAACACTAATTTAGGCTCACTACCACTGATTGCACTTGATTGCAACAGTTTAGGAGCCTCCTAGACCAATCCCTACAATTTAGGAAGCCACTTGGAGTGCTGAAACCAACCAAAGTCAGTTCACTTCAGTTAATGACTAGTCAAGCTAAGTTAGGAGTCAGTTACATTCAGTTCTAGTCCTCTACATTCAGTTAGCGCTAGGTTTACTTGATTGGAAACATGTGGGGTGCATTTCTCACCTACCACTGTTAGTTAACCTTAGTCAACACTGAATGTAACACTTGAGTTATGTTTTAGAGCTCCGATGAACTCCGGTTATGGTTTAGACAAGGTGAGTTAACTATTGAGTCCTTCGATAGTGATTTAGACAAGATCTTGGTTACCTACAGTCAAGTAGACTCTAATCAATTCGAAATTCCTCATGTGGATTCGAATTGTTTGTGGCTATTAAAGCCATTGTACTTCATTGTAATTATCTATCTAATTTCTCTTTGATTAATGAAAATCATTCACAGCTGCAAGCCATTTTTGCACTATTTCATTCTTCAATAATTGAGTAAATTGTGTGATCTATCATGTGAGTTGTGTGTTTGTCCACATATCTATGTGCTCAATTTAATAGCCCTTCATTCACTATAGGGTGTGTCGACACACTTACCCTCTTTGCAAGAAACACAATCAAGATTTAAAAGGGAAAAATAGTGACTTTCTAGAATCTTCCAAGTGAAATCTCTTGTGGAGGATGATCCTATTTGATTGGAAGAGATGGTAGTCGGCCTCCCAACCCATAGGGATCATTCCCTATCCTCTTTCCAAAATAACTCAACTCATTTGGGATTCCCTTGGCCTATAAAAGAAAGCTTCATGGATCATGTGAGAGGAGACCAAGAAGAGCATCCTTATGTTTTTGGATTGAAGTCTGGTATTGAGGCAAAGTTGAGAGAGTGTTGTGAGCAAATAGTTTGTATTAGTGGACAGGTGTGTGAGTGTGTTAAATACCACGTGGAGACAAAGATATTGACATGAAGGATTTGGTTGTATCTTTCTCTTTTCAATATTTAATACAAAAGTGTTTCCCTTCCCATATATTATTTATGTGAATATTGATCATCTATTATTAGATTCCATGATCACTAGTATATACTGTTGATTTATCTTGTTACTATCATCCATTGTATTTTGTTTTGTGTTTCTTTTGAAAGTATAATGAAACAAGGAAGAAATCCTTCATATATGAGGTAAGAGAGTTATTTATTCAAGTAGATCAGTTAACTATGGAAAGGATATTATGTTTTCTTTTTGTTCTAGACTTGTACCATACATGCTAGAGGAACAAGAAGTGTCCGCACTGGTTGGAGTATTCCTGAAAAACATAAAGAAAATAAAGAATTTATATATGTTGAAGTACATTGGTATGCAACATACACACACCCATTTAATTGTGTGTACAAGCCATGGATGGTGGTCGAGAAAAAGGTTTTCAAAAAGAGAAATGAAGGGATAAATGTTAACACCAAAAAATGTTCACCTAGCTCTATATGGTCTAAACCATAGTCATACATCATATTCCCTCCATTATTTCCTTCAATTTGACTTTCACAATTGTATTTCTACTAAATATGGTCCAAAACATCACTATTCCTACCATTCTACTACAACCACCATGGTTCCTACCATTCCACCATTATACCTAGGGCTAATGGACCTTCCACATCTATTCCAACTATTCCTACCATACCAATGATTATTCCTACTGTCAAAAGTCAACCTTAACCACCCCTAGTTACACATGGGAAGTACATTTTGGCTATCGTCGGTACCAATGCTAGCCATTCCCAATACACTATTGGTTATAGTATAACTTTTATGAATACTTAACCTTCCTTATTTGTCTCGGTTGACCAATTACCCGATTCTTCATAACCCAAAATGGCCTCATATTCCTACAAAAATTCCCTTATAAATCCCCAAGTTTGAGGGTAAGGTGGGAGAACACCCCCAAAACCACATTATGTCATTCCACTTATGGTTTTCATCTAAAAACATAGTGGATGATTCCATCAGGTTGAGTTTGTTCCAGAACACACTCACTAGTGTTGTGGCCAAGTGGTATATCAAGCTTCCTCGTGCCACCTACTCGGACAAAACATAACTACCCATATAACAGATCATCTCCATGAATGACACCATCACCATAGCCTATGTAAGATCTAGTTAGAGGATAGGATTTTCCTAGATTTGTTTCTCAAAACGTTACTCACCCCCATAGCCAAAGACATTGCATACGAGCTCCCACAAACCAAGGAGGAGTCCATCCTTAAGTCTAAATAGTTTGATATTATATACACCAAATTAGGTTACTTGTATACCATTATAACCGATTCTCCCCATGTCATATCCTCACATCATGATATGCCAAAGGAATCCCATGTTGCTAATGGATTCATCAACAATGTTGCACAAAATCCTCACTTTTATCCGGCCTCTCCTATTATTCTACCCCATTATTGTCACATCCCTAGTGTTTTCCAACCAGGTTAAGCCCCTGACTATTCATGTGCAATGGCTCAGTTCAGAGCCACACTTTTTTATGTGCCTCCCATGTCATCCCCCAATGTCCATGCACCAAATTGTTGGGCACACTCATGTAATGGCCAGATGATCGGTTTCATAGCCCCACTAGTTGCTCATTCCTATTATCCACCACCTGTGCAACCTACTCCAGCTTTAACTCTAACTCATCCTGCTCCTATAGGATAGGTCTACGCACAACATAACCTCGATAACTAGCGCACCCCCAATAACCAATAAGGGCAGTGAAGAAATAAGAGAGGTAGGAATTGTGGTAAAACCCATACTCAAGGTGGTGGCCAACAATCCAACCCTTTGAACAATAATGGTGTCTACCACCCTGCACAAAGTGACAAAACCCCTGGAATCTTGCTCGATCAAGAAATAACCCATAGCTATGGACTAACCATCCTTGTGACATTTGTAAAAATTATGGCCATTACACACATCAGTGTCCTCACTTGAATCATGTCCACCATTTACTCCAAAACAACAATCGAGGTGACCCCAATGGTGCTAATTAGGCTCTACCAAACCTAGCACTACCAGGTCCTCTGCCTATTATGCTCCAAAATCCCCTACCACACCAAGTAATTGTTTTAACCCATCCCTTGGTCCCTCAAACTCCTACAACCACTTTTATGGATCAATCATTTAATCCTGGTTTCCATCACCTCATGATGTTATCATCTAATGTCAACCTGCAGACTCGACGAAACCAGTATGGTTCCACCAGAGAAACTTTTGACTCCTATAGGGAATCTACCTCCACTACTACAACTATGTATTTTATTTTGATGAGACACCCTAGGGATGGGACTGACAAAGTATCATGCTTCCCTTTGCATATTGTCATGAATAATGCCACTTTCAAAGTTGTGCTCAGCTACAGTATTGTTGACGACTTGGCATAGTCTCCCAAATCCATGTCTTCTACGGAAGTTCTCAAAACTTGTCTTTCACAACATAAAGTGTTATTATCTGAGTTAGGTTTTGTTTATCCGTCTAATTCTAGGTTAACCACCTTCGATTTGGATCAAGGAGAACCTCGTATGCCATCTTCTGTCGCCTTCCAAGTTCCGCTCACAATTCGTAATTTGGTTATTCATCGATGCATAATTGATGAGGGGGCATCCACTTGTTTTATGTCAACCTTTATTTGGAAAAAGATTGGATCCCCAAACCTTCAACCTTCTTCCACTGCCCTTTGTACCTAAGATGGTCACTTTGCTCAACCCCAAGGAATCCTCATGAATTTCCTTGTTTAGTTATCCAGAAAAACATTGTTTATTGAAATTGAGGTTTTCAATGCCCAACATGATTACAACATCCTCCTAGGAGGTAGTTATATGTATGCGATGCAATTTTTTGCCTCTGTCGTCTTTCAACTCTTAATGTT
The DNA here is from genome assembly GCA_001517045.1 of Pseudotsuga menziesii. Taxonomy (NCBI): domain Eukaryota; kingdom Viridiplantae; phylum Streptophyta; class Pinopsida; order Pinales; family Pinaceae; genus Pseudotsuga; species Pseudotsuga menziesii. The sequence continues at coordinate 241,975 of LPNX010597564.1, forward strand.
CCATCATTATGGGAAGATTGTGACCATCAACCAGTTGACGTAGTATGATCCAAAGGGTTTGGCCACTCCGAAGCACATACTTCCTACTATCGACACAACCATTGACAATGTGTCCATACCATCCCTATCTCCCGTTGGCCTTCACTTGTTTTCCAAATATCCTATGAAAAACACATTTTTGTCCTTACCACCTCCTCCTTCATCGATTGATATATTGGATTTTTACACTATCACATCTGATAGCTTTCTAAACTCCTCGCAACCTCAGTTGAAACCCCAACCATAGACCTCTGAGCATTATTAGGGTTCACTCCCTGTCGACACGCTTCCCTTCATCTTTCCACCATATGGCATCATGAGAAATCCTTTCATGGCTACTCTCAACTTACTTGGTCTCACTTTGGGTATTACTTTCTGGTACCTCGATTCACCTACCCCTCCCCCAACTCCCCAGGTTGCGTTGACTCCCATACAACCTATTGAGACGATGTCGCACCGACCTCCTTATACACTAATGATTACCCCTATCCCTATTCCTGCCCCTCCTCCTCCTAAGAATACTGGGGAAAGGAAACCAAAAAAACAATAGAACCATGTCCTTCCTCTACATGTGCTTTATGTGGTGTCCAAGGCCATGCGACACAAAATTCTCCCCATTTTCCTCTCATTCGCAACCACATGTGCACTATAGTCAATACTAATGACCTTTCGGTGGTCAATGTTCTAGCCATATTGGCAGTTAAAAATTATTCTCTACAAACCAATCATCCATGTGAATTTTGTGGCCTATATAGTCATTATTCACACCATTTTCCAAACTTTCCTTAGCACTGGTAGCTCCTTAGTGAACTTTGCACACATTCCTGCAAGTTCAAAGTTACTGTCCTTGAGGAGATCTACCCTCTTGTTTCTTCCTCAGACACAACTACCACCAGTTACATAGTCTCTAATTCCATTAGTCCTTTCCTATCCTAAAGCATGGAAGATCCCCATGATCTATCTGGGAACCACTTTCATGTTGACAGAGAGATCCTTGAAATCGCCACCGATTTTACCCCATTTCACTTAGTCCATCGTGTGGAATCTATTCTTCCCATTGAATTCCATATTTTGTCGCTATGTAACACCATCCAACTTATACCTGATAGTTCACCATTACAAAAATGCCTACTTATGCTTGGATAGACCAATAAGCATTGTCGTGCTTGTCTCTAGATGATCGAAGTAGCCAGGGCTTGGTCAATGTCCCATTATGACTCCCACATACCTTTACCAGGTGGGACCTTGTCCTCGTCTATGACCAAGACAATGATAAGATAGGGAAAGTGAGTTTTGATTCCATGTGGTATGGTCCATATGCAATTCAACAATGACTTGATAACAGGGCATGGATCCTTGCTGACTCTAATGGACACCTCTTGAAGAATCCCCACAATGGGCTTTACCTCAAGAGATTATATTCCTAAATTCTCTCTCCATGAGTATCCTTGTATCATAGTTTTTATGTCTTGTTTTAAATCATTTTTACCACAAGTCGGTTACCCCCTCCAGTAATCATTCCACATATAACTGTAGTGAACCCATTGTAGCACTTTGTCGCCTCCTCTTCATGTGAGTACTCGGATCTAACCCCTCCAACCTACCCCTATGTTATTGGTACCCTAATGGAGGGTGTTATAGCACATCTACACATACACATAGTATGTCACACGCATGATCTAGATACATCTATAGTAGCACACTATATATGAATTATACCACAAATCATCATGTATACATACTTTCAGGTCCCCATACTTATCCTCGAAGGTTGAGGTGTCTCTGACTCTCCCCGATATTCCATGCTCACATATGGATCATCCTCTATGAGGATAGGAAGCTATTGCCACTATGAAAAACTCTCTCGGGTGCAGAAACAACCTCCTGGTTTACCTCCCTCCCTACTTTATTTGGGCCATTTCTTGGAGTCATGTTGATTTGTGTGCCGCCACGCGAATAAAACCTTGTACGTAATCACATGTTCATGAGGCATCCTCTCCATCCATAATACATAGTTGGCCTTATTTTAACACAATCCATCGTCCCACAAGGAGGCCCCATCAAGTGTTCCACTATTATTCCTATCATCCATGTTCACAACATAACCTCTTTCCATAAATCGAACACTTACTCCTTTCTTAACTGACCATTATAGAGTTTCTGTTAAGATCTTTTTTGACTCCTAAAAGAATGAAAAGATTGTCGAGCATGCTTTATTACTTTCATTCTCATTAAATTATTTGAAAGGGTGTCTATGTGGCCTTGTTTATATCCTTTTTTAGACTGTGTAGACAATTAAAAGAAAACTATCACCCTAGCACCTTCCATCTAGGAAGATTTCCCTTTGTATCCTTTTATGCTTTATCAGAAATTGGGGACGTAATTTATGAAAAATGTCATTATGGGTTTCTTTAATCTCTTTTCAATCCCTCTCAGCAAGAAAAAATCATCAAGAAATATTGGTTTCATTCATGCTCATAAAATCATTTGAATGACCGTCCAGTCAGTATAGGTTTAACCTTATTCATCCTGGTTGGAATACCTATAGTAAAGAAGTCTCTCTACCCATTCGATTGGGAGAGCACTCCTTTGTATAATTTTATCCTTTTTGGGCTTAGGGGACTATTTACGAAAATGAGACCACACTGGATTCTTCTTCCTATTTTCAGGCTCTCTAAAAATGAAAACACCATCGAGCATTTCCCATCTTAGGCGTGCTAAAAATCCACACAATCGTTTCATATCGACCTTACTTCTATCCCTTATTTGTGCTTCTTAAACTATGAAGAAGATATCTCTAGAAAGAACCACATATGATCTCATATTATGGTATCTTTCCCCCATTGGGTTGCCTTTGTTCATAGTACTCTGCAATGAGTCTCCCTTGGATCCCCCAAAGATGATTAGTCCAATTACCTCCCCCAGTATTTCCCCTTACATTTATATTCATGTTTTCATAGCTATGATCCCTTTCCCATGAGTCAATTTCATTTTCTTCTAGGTCGGTCCCGTCATACTCTGAAAAAAGGAAGTTTGAGTCCCTCGTACTCCCCTGCCTCTATTCCCCATTCGGTGTGTTATTCCCCTGATTGTTCCACATCTTTGGTTATCCACCTCATTCTTATAATAAAGGAAACATGATTTCCTTGTTAGTTTTAGGCCTTCCTCTATCGACGTCAACACATCTATTCCAGAGGATAGACCTAGAGGTCCCTGTATCCTATTTTCATCCACCTCATTGATGAGTTATTTGGACCACTTGAAAGAAGTCATTAGTTCCTTTTGGGTTGGTTGTGCCCAAGTTATTTACTTCTTCACTTGTGTACCTTTTAGATTTGTACAGGGTATTTGTTCATTCATTATTTGGTCAAAGACACTAGTTGTCACCTAAATCTAGCACATTGCTGAGTGTACTATGGGACCCAGATAGTATCATGTCCCTTGTGATTTCCGGGATGCATTTGAGACATTTTTTGGAAGCTGATCAGTGTCAGGATTCTGTGTAATTCCAGTACTTGATGATGTATATTGTACCATAGATATTCTGAGTCGTGGTCATTGAGTCAATCCAGTTAAGTACACCTCCAGATCCAGTAGAGCATTAATTGTGATGATATTGTATTCCATGAGAATTCCATTGTTCCTATGTATTAGTTCTTTAGATTAGCATTTGTATTCATCCTCCCATTGAGGTCACCATTATGTATCACCATTTGTATATGTATTGATCAGCTCCCATATTTTGATCCTTGATCCCCATTATTTATTTTTTTAACATTTTTAGGAGGATGGGTATGCTCACCTCGTCCATATACATGTGAGACACTATATGTAACTCATCCATTTTTGAGAATAAATACAAACCAAAATACACCGTAGTTTGAATGAGGAAAATACACTCCTCCACAGTCCTCTCCAGTCTCTCCACCATTGTCACCATTTTCACACGATCCTATGATGTCTATCCACCATATCCTGAGTTCCTTCCCTCATAGATCAAGGAGCAATTTGTTAACACCAAAAAATGTTCACCTATATATCTATGGTCTAAACCATAATCAAACATCACAATCCCACCATTATTTCCTTCAATTTGACTTTTACAATCGTATTTCTACTAAATATGGTCCAAAACATCATTATTGTTTTCCCATAAATGAAGGGGATATGAACATTTATTGTGATTATCCCCACTATCTCTAAAAAAGGGTTAAAAACCCTAAAAATGAGAATGGGTAAAAAAACCATAGATTAATACCATGGGTCAAAAACCCTTGGACCATCCTATAAATTGCTGATGTATTTGTAACTTTGGAATGTATTCACTTGTATATCTTATGTACTGTACTCTGATGTTTATTCTGGGAAGTATCTATAACGTACTTGAGTCATGTCATGCCCCGATATTCCTATCAAGAGATTCAATAACTTAAACAAGGCATGCCAAGTCATAGAGTGTAACCCTCCTTATCGATCAAGGGTTAAAGTCCCCGCAATTGTGGGGCCCTAGGGTTATTAGACTCTCCTAGAGAAGTCATCCCTGGTGAGTTAATTTCAATTTAGGTCATTAGTACCCTAGTTGTGGTTACTCGATCCTACATAACTAATTAAGGATTACTCGAGCCTACATAACTAGGTTAAAGTTTAAGTGAACGAAATAATATAAATAGAAAGTGAGACTCTCTATTTATAACATACACACTCACTTAACTGGGGCGCATGAGTGAGAGAGAAGAAGTTAGGATCAAAGAAAGAGACAACTGCTGTAGGAGATCATCTTTATGTTTTTATGTTTTAATTTTTCTATTGGTGCTCATTATATCTCTGAGGAAGTTGTGGATTTTTATGCTTTATGGTTTCCCTGAGGAAAATTCTCCATCTTTTGTCTCTTGTGATTACTGCTATGCATGTTATTCTCTCAGATAAGATCCTAAGATCATATTGCTTAAATGATAAAAATATAACATGTAATCAGAGCTAACCTAAGAAGAAGACACTTTGCAGCTGTAGAATCTAGGTATTCTTAATTTTTGGGTCTCTCTCCACAATCCATCAGCAAAACAAGGCTAGGCTAACTCATCATTGAAGGGCGCATCTTTTTGTTGAAGCAGAATTTGATTCCGGGCATTTTCAGTTTTTGGTGCAGGAAATTAGGGATTTTCACAGAAGAGGAATTTTTGAGTGAGCTCAACACAGGATTAATCTCCTCATCAAAATTGAATTTTAAAGACCTGGGCCGATATTTATGGTTGGGTGAAACTCCATGAAATTCAAACCCTAGTTTGACACCGAGCTTGAAAAACCCTAAATTACTGAAACTGATAGTTTTGGTATATTCACTATATTACGATATTGGATAAGGTTTAGGTGCTAAAACTTTAATAGTTCGAATATAAATTCTTGATGTACACTTTGTACAATTTTCAACCTCTTATTCACTATAGTCAAGGAGATATGATTCCTCCAAGTTAGGGTTCCAGTCTCTCCCAGGATTCCTCCCCAAACAGGACACCAGTGGATAATTTCTATTTCTCGGGATGTGAAGGTCCAAATTAAATTTATCAAGATTTTATATAAAGTGCATGGAATTTAATTTATGTGGTAAAAATTTCAGACCCCGAAGATTAAAAAATGACATGTGGCAGTCTGTACAACTTTGCTATGTTGAACAGTCCTGAAATAGGTCACCTTGGGAAAACACTCGTATGTCCCAATTGGTGAAACCAATTCTGATGCAACCTATGGTTTTGGAACAAGGACATAAGAGGATAACTTAGGACAACATTTCAGACATAGAGGAGAATTAATTTCATAGATACCGTAGAAGCAGTATCAGGCATTTCTGTAGAAGAAATTGGTAACCTAGGGATTCGTTTCCCGGGAGCTTCCCTCCACTGTTTTCAGAAAAGGAGTACATTGAAGAGCTTTCCTTGAAGATATCTATCTTTATATCCAATTAGATATGAAAGATTCCAAGTTTTTAAAATTATGTTTTCTCTAACAAACCCTAGATCAGCCAGCTCTAGAACCAGGATGGACACCTGAAATCTGTAAGATCTAATATTTTTCTATTTGCAGTTGAGGTTCTCATTTTAAGAAGACTATTCTCACCAACTTGATGACACGATTGGTGAGGCTGACCAATTCCAAGCATGGAATTATAGGATCTCACTATTTCTTGAAGGGAATGAATTGGACACCTACATAAGTAGAGAGGTTCTAGTTCTAGAGGGAGATGTGGCTAAAAGACTTACACAAGAAGATCATTGCTGATTCGATCATGAATTACCTTATACCATGAGTTTCTTCCCTAAATACATTGAAAGATATGTTTGATTCCTTAACCAAGATATTTTAAGGGAAAAACACAAATCAAAAGATGACTTTGAGGAAACAATTGAAGGATGAGATGATCCAAAATGCAGAGGCCATACAGTCATACTTTACAAGGGTTTCCATTAGAGGAAATTTGGGGTCTAAAATGGGCCTTATAAAAAACTGTGCCATGGATGAGCTGGATTGAGTTGAATTTTTAAACCAATAGAATTTCAATATATTTGGTCAACCATTATGGTTGAGCTGGACACATAATGCTTATGTGTCATATTTTTATTTGACAATAGCTAACTCCATATCAACCTCACCTTGGTTAAGTTCTTGAAAATATCACCTCGAAATAAGATAAATAAACTTTAACTAATAAATATAGAATATTTTATTTGATCACTACTTCCAACTCCTCTAAAACATGACCTTCGCATTAATTAAAATTGTAGTGGAAGCATTTTGAAATACTAAAAACATTTATTAATCAATTTTAAAAAAAGAAAACTAAATAATATTTAATTTTAAATAGACTTATCTTGAAATACTAAATAGAAAATATTTAGTATTTTTAATATTATTAAATAATATTTAAAAAATAAATATATTTAATTATTACATCAAAAAATAAACAAAACATTTAAATACTAACAAAATAAAAAATAAAAACTATTTTTAATATTACTAAAATTATAATAAAATTTGATTTTACTTTTTTTCTCTCTTACCTACCTACCTACCAATTAAACCACAATTTTGTTTATATTAATATAAAAAATAATATGAATATACATAGTTTATTGTTTTTTATTTTATGTGATGTAATGTTTTTTATATGAATTAATATAAAATTATTTAAAAAAAGTAATAGTGATTTTTAAATTTTTTTAATACTATTATAATTATATTTTTCATTATAAATGAATATATTTGAGTTTTACATTTATTAAATATATAAAAAGTAGTGGTCTATTCATTTAAAAAAATAATAATATAAAATTCAAAAGTTTCCTATCATTTATTATATGTGCACAAGAATCTAAATATTTCATTAATATTTTTTACCAATATCTCTTAACTCTACATTAACTCAATATAGTTGTCAACTACCATTAATGAGACGATTTAGGTTGACTTTCATTAGATTTTCATTAGATTTAATCTGACATGGCATATTTGTAGTGTGATGTGGCTTTTTTTATTATTTTCCTTAGGAGGCCCATTTTAGACCCCAAATTTCCTCTAATGTCAAATCAAAGAACAACTTGAAGCGATAGAAAAAGAAGTGGAGAATGAAGAAGTTATGATAACCACCTTGAATGGCCTCCTAGGACCATGGGATTCATTCATTCGAGGAATGTGTGCCAGAAGGAAGTGATTAATTTCAGTAGACTCTGGGAAGAGCACACATAAGAAGCAGCTCGGGTCATAATAAGAGAAAATAAGATGGGAGCAAATGAAGATCAAGATTTCATGATTCAAAGTAGATACCTCAAGCCATGAGGAATATGAAGAACTCAATTCCTGAAGAGCTTCTTATCCATCATGAGAATTTGGGTAAGAAATGATGCTGTTATGAATGAAGAAGATGATGAAGCTGAAAGAAGGAGTCTACCCACGAAACAAATAAAGATAAGTATTCAATTGTCATTTCATGATATTGTTTTTATTATGCATTTGTTTACATTCAATTGATGTATTATGCATGATAGAATGTTTGCATTAATGACAGTATACTAATAATATGCATGTGATGGGTAAGTAGCTCATGGTTCTATAAAACTCTCCATTGCTACTTATCTAGAATGAAACCTCTTTGCTGACATATTGAATTAGTACACAATCTCAATGTTGTCCTGGTAGAGATGGAAGGCATCTAGAAAGTTTCCGTGAGATATGGATGAATGTTGTATTGGCTAAAATAGTTGCATAATCATATATTTATGCATAAGAATTTTCCATTATAATTATGCCTTATGAAATGTTTCTAACCATACAACTAATGCATTTGACTTGCAGGAAAGATTGCGTACAATCACCTACAAGAAAATAAGGATGAGACTCGTTCCAAAGAACAAGTGACGACAGTTTAAGAAAGAATTTGAGATGAATAATAATATGAAGATACTTTCAAAAGAAGAAGAAACCTCATAGACAGTGTAGCTATGTGACACTGTTGAGTGACATCATTAATGCAGAGCCCTCCAACTATGAAGAAGTAGCCAAGAAGAAAGGGAAGGAGTGTACCAGTTCAAGAGGAATGATGTCTAGGATGCAACATCGAGACCTAAAGGGAAGTCCGTAGTATCTTCCATATAGATCTAAAAAGATCCATCATGCAGTAGATGACAACATCATGGGGTACAAAGAAATATTTGTAGCACAAGGCTTATCATGGAAAGAAGGCATAGACTATGAAAAGACATTTGCATCTAGTGGGAGTTGAGGCACATGAAAGGAAGACTCGTGTGCAAATTAAAGAAGGCCTTGTACAAGCTCAGAAGACACCCATTGGATAACACATACATGAGGATCTTGATGAAAATATTAACCTTTGCTACAAGGTTGAAGATGAAAGGATATAGAGGATGACAAGCTCGTAGGTGGGTGCGGGAAGAACTTTTGAAAAGGTTCAATATAGAGGATCTTGGTATCTAGTGACCCTAGATGGATACATAGAATATTAGTAGCAGAGGAATCTGCTTATCACTCCAGTACAAAATGTTTCAATGCATAAAGTACAAAAGGCAGAGGGAGAATGATGCTCTACTTTAGAGAGAGTGACTGCAGAAGATCTTGAGGTTTGACATGGTATGACAAGATGGATAGCTTACTGATGAGTCTATGCTTTACTGAGTGTAAAGAGGATTCCATCTTTTTCTTCATGGTTGAAGGTGGAAGAGTAGTGATGCTCCTATTATATGTCGATGACTTATTCCTGACAAAAAAGAGGAACTCATTAAAATTGCAAGAAGGAGACTTGCTACCAAGTTCGAGATGAAGGACTTAGATATGATGCACTACTTTCTAAGCATGGAGGTGTGGTAGAATGCAGATGGAATCTCCCTGGGCCAAGGGAAGTATGTAGTAGAGATATCGAAGAGGTTAAGGATGACGGACTGCAAGGCCATGACAACACCTATGTCATCAACCCTAAAGCTATTGAGTGTTGCTTCATCAGAGATAGTTGATGCCATGATGTATCATAAGATGATTTGTTCCTTGATGTACCTGATGAAACGAGACCTGATATTTGATTTGTTGTGAACACATTGATACATGTTAACCTGATGGTTGAAAAGCATGTAGTGAGGTACCTAAAGGGTACATTTGACTATGGGCTCAAGTATGATACAAATCAGAAGATCAACCTTGAGGGTTATGTGGATTCGTATTGGGCAGGAAGTGCCATTGATAAGAAGAGCACTTCAAGATGCTGCTTCAGAATGGAATTAGGTGTCATCTCTTGGTTTACTAGTAAATTGATTTAGTTTGGGACTGAAGCTCAGCTTAATGCTAAGAGTCAATTCTCTCAGAGAATGGAGGCACCTGGTCAGTTACCAGGAAATTGATTCAGTCTAGGACTAAAGCTCAGCTTAATACTAAGAGGCCATTCTCTAGGAGAATGGAGACACCTGGTAATTTAATAGGAAATTGATTCAGTTTGAGACTAAATATTAGCTTAGTACTGAGAAGCCATTCTCTAGGAGAATGTAGGAACTTGGTTAGTTACCAGGAAGTTGTTTCAGTATGGGACTGACCAATAGCCTAGATATGAGAGCCATTTTGATGTGACTGCGGGATGTGTTTATCTCTCATGATCAGATATAAGTACAGAGCCTTTCTTACATGGTTTATGTGTTCATCCAATGGTAAGATATAAGTGATGAGCCTTTCTTACATGGTTGATTTCTTCATCCCATGGTAATCTATAAGTGCTAAGACTTTCTGACATGGTTGATGTGTTCATCCCATGGTCGGATGTGAGTGTTGAGCATTTCTTACATGGTTGTTGTGTTCATCCCATGGTAAGATATAAGTGGTGAGCCTTTCTGACATGGTTGGTGTGTTCATCCCATGTTCAGATGTGAGTGATGAGCCTTTCTGACATGGTTGATGTGTTCATCCCATGGTTAGATGTAAGTGTTGGGCCTTTTTGACATGGTTGATGTGTTCAACCCATGGTCAGATGTGAGTGATGGGAATGCCTTTCTGACATGGTTGATTTGTTCATACCATGGTAATATGTAAGTGTTGGGTGGGCCTTTCTGACTGGGTCAAATATAAGTGCTGAAGAAGATGAAGACCTACCTGGAGGCTAGGCCTAAAACCAGCATGAAAAAGGGATGGCTTTGTAGAACTTCCTGTGATGAGTAGAATTAAGATAGAACCTGTGCTGATAACTAGTGATGATCCAACAGTGATGATCTAGTGATGATCCAAATCAAGTGATGATCCAGATCCAGTGATGATCCAGATCTACTGATGATCCAGATGAATTACATGAATTGAAGATGAAGATAACTTGAAGATGAATATGACTTAAATATGGAGATAACTTGATGATGATCCAGATGATATAGAGAATAATACTTGTGCTGAGAAAGTGTGTCAATAGAATACCTTCCTAGTTAAGAGGGTGTGTTGATGTATTTGTAACATCAGAATGTATTCACTTGTATATATTATGTATTGTACTCCAATGTTTATTCTAGGAAGTATTTGTAATGTAATTGAGTCATGTCATGCCCTGATGTTCCTATCGGGAGATTCAATAATGTAAACAAGTCATGTCAATTCATAGAGTGTAACCCTCCTTATTGATCAAGGGTTAAAGTCCCCACAATTTTGGGGCCCTAGGGTTATTAGACTCTCCTAGATAAGTTTTCCTTGGTGATTTAATGTCAATTCGGATCATTAGTACCCTAGTTGTGGTTACTCGAGCCTACATAATTGAGTTAGGATTACTCGAGCCTACATGACTGGGTTAAAGGTTAAGTGAATGAATGAATATAAATAGAGAGTGAGAATCTCTATTTATAACATACACACTCACTTAACTGGGGTGCATGAGTGAGAGAGAAGAAGCTGGGATTAGAGAAAGAGACAACTACTTTTTGAGATCATCTTTATGTTTTTGGGTTTCACTTTTGCTATTTTTTCTCACTCTATCTCTGAGGAAGATGCGGGGTTTTCTCCTTTATGGTTTCCTCGAGGAAAATTCTTTGTGTCTTTTGTCTCTTGTAATTATTGTTGCGCATGTTATTCTCTCAGATAAGATCCTAAGATCATATTTCTTAAATGATAAAAATCTAACATAAATACATTGCGAAGGACTCCCCCAAAACACTTTGCAGTCACTTTTTGTCATTTTCTTTCAGTCACACCATACACATTTTCTTCCATTATTCCCATATTTCTCTACGCCATTCCCCATAGTGTATGTTGATTTAACTCTATACCCATTTGGATCCATTCCCTCATTTCACAACTATTCATGTAAGAGACTAGAGACCCAAACCATGGAGCTACAGGACCATTTTTTAGGATGGCTACGGTGGCCCACATTTTAGAAAATGTAGTTTTTGTTCTTATTATGCATTAGTTAGTTATATATATTTGAAAAATCATAAAAATATTGTTATTGTTGTATTTTTTCCTTTTTTTACTTTTGGACTCTACCCTATGACCTGCATTGTCTAGGGTTGGTTCTTTTGCACGTAGTAGCGGAGAAATCCCTACTACACACAAAATGTAAATCATCGTCACATTGACATTTTGAACTTAGAATATGTTGGAATACGATTTTATGACATTTAGTTTAAAAAAAAAGGAACTCTTTGCTCCAAGACTACAAATATTATCAAAAGATTATTGGAACAATAAATAGTTGCCCCATGGGAGTCTACTAAACCAAGGCATAGATCAATAAGAAATATGTGTTATGAAATGTTTGGCATAGATGAAGACTTAGACGGTTCACTTATTGATAGTAGAGAAGAATGTGGGTCATATAAATATTCAATTGGTCATTCATCAGAAGAAAATGTAGTTTATGATGGTGTTTTAGAATCAATGTGTTGATTACAGTATTTGTGAATGAAACATTTTTATCTTTTTTATTAATATGACATTGTCTTTGTGGCAACTGTAAAGGTGTGTTTAAATTTTAATATGAATAGATTCTATGTCTTATGTTTTAGTATATGATTTTATTATGATTATTCTCAAATCTTCCTCTATTTTATATGGAAAGTGTTGTCTAATAATATCTCAAATATTTTTTTATTAATATAGTTCAAGTTTTATATAGTATTACTAAGAGGTTTAGTAAATAGAATTTTAAATTATGATAAAATTATATAATTATGACATTTGTTGAAAAAGTGCGCTACCGATAGCTATAAATTTAAATTTTGGGCTTTCTTTTAACTTTGTTGTAAATAATAATAAGGATTGTTTTCATCAATGTCCACATTTTTAGCCCAATAAAATAGCGGTGCTACTGATAGCACCACTTTTTTGTTTGGAGGTGTTTTTTTCACAAAAAATAGGAGTTTTTATGGCTAGAGTCTCGTCAAGTTGTATAACATAGTGATTTTATAGATTAGATGATATACTTATCTACATTAGAACATGGGTAGAACACTTGCATCATATCCAATCACTCCTCAACACCCTGCGACATCACAAGTGTATATATGCCAATTTAGAAAACTGCTTACTTGGAAACGAGAGGGTTTAATATTTCAGATACATTATGGAAGGACATGGTATGCATGTGGATCTAGCCATGATCAAAGTCATTCGCAATTTTCCAACCCTAACAAATTTCATGACTTCCTAGGAATTACCAAATTGTATCACATATTTGTGTTGGGATTCTCTAATATTGCTTGATCTCTTATCCAAGAGACAAAAGGAGGATCTAAGTTAAATTTTTCCTGGTCCAAGCCACAGAAACAATAATCTGAGGTGCCAATGTTTGACGCCCATCCTTACCTTACTAGATATACAACAACCCTTTGAGATTGAGATAGATGCTTTGGACTATACTATTTTTGTAGAATTCACTCAACATGTCCACCTAGTAGAGCATCACCATAAGACCCTTTCAAATACAGTTCACAAGTACCCCACCTATGGAAAGGGAATGTGTTCCATCATCGAATTCTACTACTAATAGAGTCATTACATCCTAGGAAAAGATATGTTCATCCACACAGATCACAAGCCCCTGTAGTTCATTTAAACCCAAATAAAGTTACAGAGTGAATGGAACAAACAGTGGTGAACTTACTTGCAAGAATACCACCTGAACATTACCTATAAGAAGAGAAACAAAAATGAATTTGTTTATTTCCTCAGTCAACCACTAATAGAAGCACTAACTATGGTGTTTAAATCTTGTGGCCACAAGACCTCTCGAGGGACTCAACTACATGACAATGATCCCAAATTCACTTCCATATATCAATCACTATGTTCAGGAACACCAATGGTAGACTTTGATCTCCAAAAAGGATTTCTATGCCACTTAGTTTATCTCTATTATCCTTCTAGCATGCATTCAAAGATTATTTGAAAAGTGCATTGGATTCGGATGGTAGTGCACTTTGTTACTCAAAATATAGTGGTAATATTGAAAAAATATTTTTATTGTCCCACTTTCGCATAAGGTGTCATCCAATATATCATATCTTACACTACATGCACCATTGGGAAACCTAACATCAATAAGAATGGGTTATACACCCATTTTCCTTATCCCAATTCTACATGGGAATCCATATTAATGGATTACATGTTAGTAATACCTTCAATGAGGGAGGGTAATGATTGTGTGTATGTGGTTTGCGATCACTTCTCTTAAATGGTGATTCTAATAGCTTGCAAGAAGAGCATATAAGTCGAATCCATTGCTAAGCTCTTCTATGAAAATGTTTGGGCTCATTTTCCACTTCCATAGAATATCATTTTAGATCAAGAGAACAGGATCCTAATCACCTTTTGTTCCATCCTATGGTCATTGATAGATACCAAGCTCACCAAATTGACTACCTTCCATCCCTAAACCGATTGACAAATAGAGGTAATCAAAAAGATAATTGTGCGTACTATAATAATGTATAGTTCTAAACATCCCTGCTATCTCACCAGGTCTTTATCTCACCAAGTATGCTATATCTCCATGTCGAATGACCTTGGCCTCAGCAAAAATGTCTTCCATAGTTACTGCATCAGTGAAGTTTGTGCATCCAAGAGTTACAAACTTGTTGAGCCTAAGCCTATTTTATTCCCATGTTTTTTCTTTTTTCTCTGTCTCCCACTTTGTTGACTTCATTTTATTAGCAATTTTGTCTGCTATCTTCATCTTCTTTATCAATGTTTGTTATCAAGAATATTGCACCTTCTGCAGACAAAAGCTATTCCTCTGATCTGAATGGTTTAGATCGAGAACAAATGAGTGAATGACAAAGGATGAAGACCTTCCCTGAATGTTGTAGACACCTGGAATACTACTTTGATTATGAACCTGTGTAACTACAAACATATAAAACTTACAAGCACATCAAATCTACCAAAAAATCATCTGCATATCCATGCTAGTGACTAAGGAATCTAACAACATATACATGTGAAATCAAAACAACAGATATGTGGGATGGAAATCAGCTTTGCATTAATAATGTATGGAGAAGATTACAACTGTTTCCTTAGTGTCAACAAGCTCCTCCATGAGACAAGAAATTCATCCCCATAAGCCCCAACATTTCTCTCTATGCTCTCCAATGATTTGTACTAGGTAGTCAATCCAACAACATAGCAATACCTCTATAGTTCTCCCCCTCAACTATGTATATGGGCTTGTATTTATAAGGCTCAATGGATAGGAATAGTTGAGAGAATTGTGGGTGACATGGCTCTAAGATCCTACCAAGGGGGATATTGAGCTCAAACTAACCCATATTGATAGGGATAAGTGAGGACATGAGGCTCAAGTTCCAGAAGCCTCGAAAAATTTCTATTTTTTCCATTTTACCTAGGGTACCACTTTTGTTCCCTTATGACAGAGCAGTTTAGATGAGAACCGCTTTAAGAACAAAGACTATAGGAGGTGGCACCGCTTCTCTATAATAGGATACAGGTGGTGTTGATAAAGTTTTTACTCATCATCCAAAGGGTAAGCATGGTGCTAGGTTTTTTCAAGTAGAATTGACAAACGAAGCAAGTTTCCACTCCAAGATTTGGGATTAAGGGAAAACATGGAAGTTAAGGATCTCATCACGTGATGGTGACAGGATTTAGGTATAACAGACTGCACCCCAAAGCATGATACTTAGAGGGATATGATAAGTGAGAGATTTGAGAGAACAAGTTTTCACTTCAAGGTGAAAATGTTGGCTTGGTTGGAGAATGTCATCAAGTAGGAATCTGTAGTACATCAATACTTTTGATTCATAGACAATTGTAACCAACTCATGGCTGTGGACCAATACAAAGAAGATCCATGAGAGGAATAAACAAGCATGTCTACTAGAATACATCATAGATCCATGTGATATAGGACTTAAACTTGGACATAGCTACTAGACATGCAATGTAGATCTATGTCATACAGATGCAAATTTGAGCATAGCGACGACCATACAAATGTGGATCCATGCTAGATATACAAAACTCCATCACAACCTAGGGAAATAAATTAGTGCTAAACAACTACGTAGGGTCTTCGTCTCATCCTCCATAAAGTACGATTCTATCCATGTGATTACAATGATCTTAAGTCAAACATGGTAGAAATGACTTGACTACCAGCCAATGATGTGAACTGTTAACAAGTTTGAGGGAGATCACCATTGATGTCAATGATTTTCAAGGTACCCTAGTACAATCTAATGAGCGTGAATAGATGTCTTAATGTTGAACACCCAGTCAATTCTATTGATCAAACGTCAATGATGTGAACCTATGTCAAGAGCAAGAGAATCTGTCATTGAGGCATATAAATCTCCAGGTACTAACTTTTGTTTCTAATACTATTTCCTAGATGATGAGATAATGTCGACAAGAATAGTGTCATCGAAGGAGGGCCATGATGAGTCCCACATCGACGACACAAAAATTAGAACAAAGTTCTGGAATGATGTGAATAAGGTAACCATAAGACTGACTCAAAAGTACCGACACAGAGACTGTTTTGACTACAGAGGTAAAACTTCAACTTCCCTTTGAACATCGGGTGGAACGACAAAAGACTTGGTTGCATGACTAAACCAGACAAACACACAGTGCAATGGTGGACAATGCATTCTTTTTAAATACTCAAAGGAGTGACATGAATCATGAAAGTGGATCATCATAGAGATCAGCTGAATACCCAATTGACTGAAATGAGATGCAGACAAGTGCCATGTTCAAAGGTAACAACAAACTATTGCCATTTATTTGCAAAATTATTCCCTTCCCATTTTCCGCATCATGGTTGACGAGTCCCTCTTTTTGGTTTTATGAGTTCAAAGAGGGTAACAAACACTCGTTATAGCTCGTCCGAGGACAAGTCCAAACTCATATGTTTTATGAAACTAAGAGAGGAGGCGTTCATTCCCAAAAGAGGGTCTCTCAATGTTTAATTTAACGAGTCCAATGAAAGAAAACTCGGTATTGTTCATGTTTAGAGAGTCTAAATGACCACAGAAGAAGACTCCATAGGGTCCTTTTTTGTAAAATAGTTCACATGAACCGAAAAAGTGATAACCTACCATCATATGAATGACTCTTCAAATGCTTTAATGAACATGAATAAGACAAGATCACTCGACAATCTTTTCGTATTTAAGCAATCTGAAAAGAGTTTAAAGAAGACTCCATTAGGTCTCTTTTAACGATGAGATATTTTACAAGCCTGAAAAGAATCAGAAATGAACTCGGACCTTTGATGCTATGTTTCAAGAGCATGACCAAAGTGTCGTAATAAACGCTCAAAAGACTTTTTCCGTTTTATGTAGTACGAAAAAGTCAAAAACGAACTCCCAAAACTTTACTGCTACCATTCTTCTATCCTACAACGAATCAAAAAACAAGTGTTAAATGATATGATAAATGACATAAATGGATTACGACTGATAT
The DNA here is from genome assembly GCA_001517045.1 of Pseudotsuga menziesii. Lineage (NCBI taxonomy): Eukaryota > Viridiplantae > Streptophyta > Pinopsida > Pinales > Pinaceae > Pseudotsuga > Pseudotsuga menziesii. Next base: position 259,468 of record LPNX010597564.1, read on the forward strand.
ATTTTAAGTAAAAAATGATTTTAAAACAAAAATATAGCATTTCAAACCCTAAAACGTATATAAAATTCACATAAATAGTAAAAAATCATAACATTTTTCCAATTACCCATAGTGGAGAGATTTTGGAGCATTTTCTCAGCCATATTTTCAGTCGTTGATATCGGGAGAATCCACCATCGGATTCATGCACCGTCAGTTCCAAGTTATATCCTAGAATCTACTCTTTCATTTCATGCCCTCAATTTTTATTTTTGGTGGTGTTTTGGGCATATATGGTGAGCCCTAAAACCATGGAAGTGGGAGCCGCTCTTATCCCTTGCGTGATAAGTGGTACCCCACTCGAACTGCACCAAAAACACTGCAGATAGGTGGTGCCAACACTTGTGCTCAATAAGACATAGGCGATTCCAGCCGTGGATAAATATAAATGTATGCACAAGAAAAAATAGCTCATTTTTGTTGATTTGAAAGATTGGGAATGCTTCTAATTGGTCTTGTGATGGTTTTTGATAGGTTGTTATTGATAAAAAATGGTCATATGGAAAGAGAAGCAACATGACAATGACGATGTCTTTGCTGAATGAAACATGGGTTGCATATCCGCGTTGAGAGACTGTGGACTCTTAAACTTCTTTCGGACACCCAGTATGGTATCGCATGAGTGACTACTAGAGAATATACTCCAAATGTGGAATATGGAGAAACAATATTTCAAGGTTGGTGCTCACATATTGAGAGTTGTAGTAGAGGACATCTGCTTCCTAATAGGACTTTTAAGATGGGGTGCTCCCATCTCTTTGACTGGTTCCCATGGGGGGGCCATTACTACTCAGCAGTTGATAGATCACCACTGCATTCCTGGGACTAGGACATCAGGGAATAAAATTCCCATAAAAGCAGTCATAGATGGCCCTCTATGAACTGTGTTGTTTACCATGCAGAGAGTGGCAGGAAGTCAAGGGGTAAACTAGGTGTCTAGAGTGCATATGCTCTATGCCATAGAGGCCATGGTGCCTACAGTCTTCAACTGGGTGGAATCTCTACTTCCAATCTTCAAGGATTAGCTAACCAAGTGTCGGTAGGGGAAGCTAAAGAAATTTGGTTTTGGTTCCATTCTATCTTGCTTCTTTTTCGAGTGGGTTCCATAAATGAGACCCCAAGTGGTCTTTATAAATTTTAGGGCACAGGACCCTCGCATGCAGAGGTGGGTCAGGATTAGGGCCCATATTGGAGCGGATAGAGGAAAGGTAAAGTTCGGTGACCCGTTCTTTCAATGGTTGAGAGATCAGCTCCTCATAGTGGAGGACTATGCATATGCAAGCAATGACTTTAGTGGTAACCTTGACCTACCGCTCCCACCTGGTGGATAGTGGGGTGATATCGATAAGAATGGAAATAGTGTTTTTATGTTTTTATGTTTTATATTTTTTATGTTTAGCAATTAGACTTGAATGTTTTCATGCATACGTCGAAGTAGCATGACCTAGGGGAGCCTCCCCAATGGACAAGTGAGCCAGGGCCCATTTTGTACCACAGGGTGATGTTGTGACAGGGGAGTTAGAGTAGAACCTGGAGAGGTTGACTCTAGACATCCTATATGTCTCGATCGATGACCTATCACTGAGGTAAAATGGGCCTACAGTGGGAGTACTGGGTTGTTTTAGCAGACTGCTACGTAGAGTTTCCCAAGAAGTAATGTGTTACCATGAGCATAATTAGATGATGAGTGCACGATGTATCCATTCAAAGCTGATAGCTTCAGGACTTTTGTATGATGATTTTTTTCCCAAAATCCTACACGCTTCAGATGAGGTCTCGTGACCTATTTTTTATAAAACATGTTCATATATATATAGACTTCTACTTGGTGTTTATACGTCTCAAATGGTGAATGTATTTTACATGAGTTTTATGTGTCTTTTATAGTTTATTTACAATGAACCATGTTNGGATGTAATTAGCCAACGAGTCAGAAAATACATTATGTTCCCTAGGGATATTCCTATAGGTGATAGTTTCAAATGACCTTTCTAACAAACGTACCCTCCAGAAGAGATGAAGAAGCACAAGATTCCTAATGGTATAGACATGGTTTATATGAGTGACAACAAGTTTTGAGTCCATCAAAACTACCAAGTTGCGAACATCTTGGGAGGAAGCTTCAGTCAGAAGACCTATGAATGCTCGATACTCAGCGATATTGTTGGTAGCGAGACCAATACAAACCTCTCCTGAACTGATGAAATCACAATATGGGGAATAGAGAACCCAAGCAGCTGAGGCAAGATTCAAGGTGTGGTGGCAAGCACCATTAGTGTAGTTGTAGAAAGCCATCTGCTCTACATGACCAAAACATGGTATAAATAGATACGAACACTGAACTCAAAACCATATTGAAAATACTTAAGCACATTGGAAGTCAAGTAATATACATATATACAAGATAATATCCAATAGAGATCTAGGCATAGTATCTCTTCAGGTATAACCCATTGCGAGGTTGTCCTAAGGGGATTCCATCATAGTCCATGATATTGTAGGCCCCTTTCTCTAAAACTTTGGAAATAATGAAAGGACCATACCACATGGATTCAAACTTTCCTTTCCCTAGTTTTTCATATCTCTGATCATAAGTCAAAACTAGGTCACCTTCGTTAAATGCACGAGGTTGGACAGACTTGTCATACTGTGCCTTGGCACATTTCTTGTGTTCCTCATTAGCCAAGGCAACATCTCTTCTAGTTTCGTCGAGGTTGTTCAAGTATAAAACTCTCTCTTCCTCTCTAGAAGTGTCTAGGATAATATCAACCACAAGTCTCAAGGATGGAATCTGGAATTGAATCGACAAGACAGATTCGAGTCCATAGACAAGCTGGAAAGGAGTGAAACTAGTAGCTATTTTCACCGAAGTCCTGTAAGCTCAAAGAGAGGAGAAAAGGATACGGTGCCAGTTTGATTTATGGTCTCCAACCATCCAATGAAGCATCATTTTCAAAACTTTGTTAATGGCCTCGACCTGAACATTAGCTTGCGGATAATAGGGTGTAGAGTTTTCATGATGAAAACCTAGCTTGGCACTTAGTTCCTCCATCATTTGATAACAGAAATGTGATCCGTGATCAATAACTATGGACTGCGAGACTCCAGATCTAGCTATCACATGATTGAAAAGGAAGAGAGCGACAGAATTTCCGTCCTCTGTATATGTAGGCACAGCCTCAACCCACTTTGTAAAATACTCAACAGCTACGATGAAGTAACCATGCCCCCCAACTGAGGTAGGATTACAATGCATATAATCAATCCCCCATTTGGAAAAAGGGCCAGCAACAATGATGGGGTGTAGCAGAGCAGGATGAGTGTGATTTTTTGGATAAAAATGTTGATAGGGTGGGCATTTCTTAACAATATCATCACAATCTTTAAAGACAGAAGGCCATAAATAGCCAGCGCAAAGGATTTTATAGGCTGTAGCCATCCCAGATAAATGACCACCACATGCTATAGAGTGGAAATCATTCAACACTTGTTCATCTTCCTCATGTGTAAGGCATCACTGGAGAATGGAATCGATACCACATCTATACAAAGTGTCATTAAAGATGAGGTAGTATTTTGCATGGTGACGAATACGATGGCAATTGTCATGGGATAGATTTGGCCAAAATATTTGTGTTTGGAGATAAATGAGCAGATATCCATACCATGGGATGGTAGGGATTATCAAGAATAGGAATTCATTTGGAAATGAATCACTGGGCTCAGATTCTGTTGAAGCATAGGGAAGATCACACATGAACTCAACAAAGACTAAGGATTTGTTTGATGTGGCTTTGGAAAATTCCAGATCAAACTCTTGTAGTATGACTATCCATGAGGAGTACTTGCCCCCGAGCACCTGACGAGTCAGGATGTAATACATAGGGTTCAAGTATACCGATACGGTGGTTGTGCGGAGAAAAATGTAGTAAAAAAATTTTCAAATAGCAATGACCGTGGCCAATGCTAATTTCTCTAGGCATGAATATTGGGTTTCGGAATCCATAATATTCTTACTAGCATAGTAGATCATGTGCTCCTAACCATTGGTATTTTCCTACACCAAAACCATAGCGATGGTAGTAGTGGAGGTAGAAATATATAAGAGAAAATCCTTTAAATAATCTCATGGTTGTATCATGGGTGAATGAGTCAGAGTGTGTTTGAGATTATCAAAGGCTCATTACGCTTGGTCATCCCAATAGAACAGAGTGTTCTTCTTAATAAGATGCATATAACTGTGTGTTTTCTCTGCAAAATTGCACATGAAACGAAGAAGAAGGTTTGCCTTACCTTGCAAACTTTGGAGTTCTATAAGGTTGGTTGGGGATGGTAGAGCTAAAATAGCAGCAATTTTCAATGGATCTATCTGAATGCCATCCTTAGAAACCACAAAACCTAACATGCTTCCCATCTCAATGCAAAAACAAATTTATGAGGATTGAGCCGTATGTTATAATGATGGCATGTCAAGAAAATGTCTCCAAGATGACCAGGGTGGTCCTCTCGTCGCTGTGAATGAGAAGGGAGGTCGTCAAGGTACAGTTCAACAATATGTTTTATATTCTGGAATGCATAGGACATATCATGCTGGAAAGTGGCTCTAGCATTTTTTAGGCCAAATGGTAACTTCCTATATGCAAAGGTTCCCATTGGGAAAATGAATGCCATCTTGTGCTAATAGGTGGGTAAAATCTCAATCTGATTATAACCTAAAAATCCATCCACAAATGAGAAGATGACACTTTCGGCACAGTTGTTGATAATCTGGTCGATATGCGGAGTGGGAAAGTTTTCTTTGGGACAAGCTTTGTTCAAATATATGAAATTGATGCAGACTTTAATGGTTCCATGATTTTTATTTATAGGGACAATGTTCGATACCAATTATGTTAGGGGTATGGGATAAACAAACCCTGCTTTGAGAATTTTCTCCATTTCAGCTTGATAGTTGCGGCTTTTCGTGGATGGACTTGCCTTAGCTTTTTTGTGATAGGTTTAGTAGTGGGATAGGTTTTTATTTCATGGAACATAATGGATGGGTCTATCCCCGATATTTCTTCATTAGACTAGGAAAAAATATCGTGGAACTATTTTAAAAGCACTATGTATGCTTCAGATTATTCTGTTGAGCAGTTTTGCCCAACATGAACATGCTTAAAGGTACCAAGCTTGGCTGATATGTCAATTGGATTTGTTTGAGTAATGTTGCATAGGTTTCCTTTAGAATCTGTGTCTCACAAAAATATAGGAGTTTGAGGTGTGTTGACGATATTAGTGGAAAAAAGGGATGAAAAATCATGGTCTACCGAACTAGTGTTGGGGAGGAATGAGTATCTATGATGATGATCCTCCCATATAGGCTCATTCGTACTCATGATAACCATAATGGACTCATCAGAAGGAAACGTATTATAGAGATAATTTAAAATATGAAGAGAGGGTTCTAACCAGTAAGGTAGGCGGTAAGGATCCGAAGTCACCAGATGAAGTTCATCAGTGTGGTCATTGGAAAGGGTTTGAATAACGTTGTATAGTTATTCATGCAGACTCAACGAGGTGGAATAAACAATTTTTTTTCCTTTTGCATCATAATCAAACAACAAAATCATATTTACTGTCGCTGTGTCTGTGTTAGGAGGAGTGGATGGAAAAATCCCCATAAGGGATGAATCCTTCAACATGCCTACCCCAATCAACTGGTAAGGAGGAGGGGACTGGCCTAACATAGGTATGTTATTATCCGTAGAGGTAGTAATTTCTAGTGTATAGAAATTGAGCTAGTCAATGGTGACAATTCTCCCTAGATGTAGAAATTGGACAGTTCGAAATACCATTGAAGCGACAGTAGTCATGGCGTAAAACCAATTTCTTCCTAGAAGGAGGTTGTAATCTAACGGGGCGTCTACTACTTCCACTTGAATAGAAACAAATTTTACCCCAAGCTCAACTAAAAGGGCTAGTATGAGACCATGGGGCTGGAAACATCATCCATTAAAGGATTTCAGAGTCATAGGTGATGTGACAAGCTCAGGAGAGCCAATAGCTTTCCAACAAGATAGGGTCAAAACCGAAGTTGAAGCTCCTTCGTCTAAGATAGTTCTGAAGACCTTATTTTTTACTACATTCGTTATGATTTGGAAATCAAGTTTGTGAGGTAGTATAGAATTATAGTTCTCGACATTGAAATGAATCAAATTAGTATTGTCTAGGTCTAAAGATCCTAACACAGTTAACAAGTTTTTGCGTTGTGTAGGACAACTTTGGAGTACTTCCAAGGTAGACATTGCACATGGTGCCTGAGTGAGATATTCAACTACATTATAAAATTGAGTAGATCAAGCATTAGGGTTAAAAATATCCTTCCTAAGAGTACTCTTGGGTGGATGAAAAACCATGTCGAGATTAGGCTTCTCGATGGTTAGGGGAACAGTAGACGAGGACTCGGGAGAACTAGTAGCGGGAGCTTTTCCTGAAGAAGAATTGTATTCTTTCTAGTCTGTGGGTTTGTCATAAATATGACTTCAAGTTTGCAAAATAATAGTATCTGAGGACATCATGCAAATTTCATCTGAAGAACTAGAGTTTCCCTGATTAGACATGTGGCCTATCAGTTGTTGCTAAGAGGGAAAAGGATCCGTGAGAATTGCGGGTGCAGGATTAGTTTTCAAAAATTGTGTGATTTCATCCTGACAAGGACACTCTTTTGTGAAATGGTCACCTCCACATAGAAGACATGGATATTTTGCTTTTCTTTTCCATTTATCGTTTCCATTGCTGGTTGGTTTTGAATTCTTCTGTTGGTTTCCAGGTTTTTAGTTTTTAGTTTTACCTTTCTTTTATTGTTACCAGGCATTTCAATACTCTGAATTGAATTGACCTCAGCAGAAACCTTGGGAGTTTAAGGAATAGGGGTGGAGGTATGGGCTTGCTTGGAATGTTTTTTCGTTGATAGGGACTAGATTGAGCCAACAACCCCATCAACAAGGATTTCTGCTAGTGGCTTTGTAGGATCGGTGCTTGGGCGAGGATCTTAAGGCAGTAAGTCATAAAAAGTTCTATATTGGGAATAGACAAAGTCTAGATATTGGGCTTGAATAATGGATTTATCTTAAGCAATAGAAGCATGCATAGCCACATCTTGGGCAATTAGAGGCAACAAATATTTAGTAAACCAATCAGCTAACAACTGATCCGGGATAGGAGCCTTAATAAGTCTTCTTTTCCTTCTCCACTCATGGATATGATCGTATATGTGGGTGGCAATGTTCTGTTGCAAAAAATTTAAGAGATCAATACCCATTTCATAATGGATAGGAAGTTGAAATTGCATAAGAAACATAGTTTCCAACGAGCCAAAATCCACAAATGAATGTTGCAGAAGTTCAATGTACCATTTCGTGGTGGTAATGATCAAAGTTCGATGAAAGAGTCTTAAACTAACTGAATCATCCATAAGGGAGTTTGAATAACACCATAAATGGAATGTCATGACATGGTTTTTTGGATCATCTCCCTGCTTCCCATCGAATTTTGGAATGTCTGATGGTAACTCTACTGGAATGGGAGGACATGAACGGTTATGTCGAATGGGATCATTAATCAACTTGGACAAATCAGGTAAGTCCAAAGTTTCTAGGAAAGGTAACTAACAATTAGGTTGCACATACTGGTAATATTGATATAGCATATAAGTACCAGTAGGCATGTAAGTAAACTGATAGAAAGGTTGTTGTGATGAAGAACCACTGGAAGATTCGCCTGCAAGGGGTTGATTTATAGGATTAGGACCGCTAGGACTGTTGGAGCCTATGGGACCACTAGGACCACTTGGACCACCAGGAGGAGGACCACCAAACCCTCTGGGACCCCTGGGAGGTATACCTCCAGAGCCTTCAAAACCACTAGGAGGAGGGCCACCATACCCTCCGGGACCATTAAGAGGGAAGCCACCAAGACCACCAGGACCATAAGGAGGAAAGGCACCAGGCCCTTTAGGACCATTATGTCCCCTAGGGGGAGGACCTCCATAGGTGATCCTATGGCACCCCCCACAGTATGTATAGGTATCCCCCCATAGCTGGCATGTAGGACAAGTTAGGTTTCCCCCATGGTGTGAAAGTATTACCAGGATAAGGAATTCCTGTAGGTTTGGGTTGATAATTAATGTTTCCTACAGGTATTTGATTGGCTATGTAACCATACCCCCAAGAGGTTTGATTGGTTACAGTTTGTGCCAACAAGGGATAACCTAAAATGGATGGGGGGTTAACCACATTTGTGTGGGTAGGAGAGACATAAACTATATATTTCTCTATACTAGAGGTCTTCCCATGACTAGCTACAATTCCAGTGAACGATAACGTAGGTCATGTCAGGGGTTTCCCTCCAACACTACAAGGTATCGATGAAATAAAATTTGAATGTTGAGCCCTAGGTGTGGAAGACCCTGGAGGATTGGGAACATACATAATATGGGAGGTGGTGGGGTTGGTAGTTTGACCTAGATTATGTGGAGTCACAATGCGATCTAGAATCAGTTCAATGGGTCTCATAGAATCAACAAGTGAACGAATCCCACAGAAACAACTACGGAACGAGGTGGTGGTGTGCCCAATATCTTATCTATTTCCTTCTCAATTTCTTGTGCATGGAGAATAGCTACCTGGTATTGTCTATGTTCTTCTTCATTTGGTGAAACTTCTTCAAAAAAGTTAAATGGGTGACAAATGAGGCAGTGGCTTGTCCTATAGAGGTATCCCAAAATGGAGCATTAGGACCATAATCTGGATTGGTAGTATCATCAACATGACCTTCTATGGGAGAATGGAATGAATTATTATCCCGATAAGGTTGTTGGACCAAGGGAGGCGAGTGTAAAGGATATGGATCTCCACTTTCTGCAACCACATTCTCTCCCACTTGGGATTTGGTAGCAGCTCCTTGGTTGATAGCTTCCATAGGATTTTCTCTTGAAACAGGAATAAAATCAGGTGGAAAGCCCCGTACTCTTCTGGACTGTCTTAACTCATCCAATTTGTATAGTTCCTATCTAACCTAGGGTCTCAAAACTAGAAAACACACCAAAAATTCACCTACTCAAGCTATATGCCAAACAAGCAAACTTAAATGATAGGAGGAGTTCAGATAGTCAAGTCTATCATCAAGTTTGTCAAGAAGTTGCCACTCGCGATATATCTCAAGGGTACATGCATAGTAATCTCCCCGAATGCTATTTTTGGTGTATGGTTCCAAGAAATATGGCCAAAGGTATTTTCTAAGATAGATAAGGTATCCTAGTGGGGTCTCCTGATATACGCAAGGTATGTGGGAGAACAAATCTATGGTAGTGTTGTCTAATGCATAACCATTCATAAGGGTCCTTCCTATATACAATCGAGTACGTCAAGTACCTTTCTATATACCTCAAGGGAACATTAAAATCCATTCAATATACCAATGGTATGTGGAAGAACCATGCGAGTCCCAGGACGTAATGTAGATGACATCCAAACACGTCTCTAACTTATCACTCAAAATGCTATGTAAATTTTACCCTATAACTACCATTAATTTTAAAGTGAACAGTTAGGTGAATGCATTGAATTTTGACAGAAAAAGTAAAACCATGCATAATGTAGATGCAAATATTTCACTTTACCATTCATGGTATGCTTACCTACGGGAGGGAAAGAGAGTATTTTCTTTTCCTTTTGAAAACCAAAAATTCCCAAACAACTACTTTGAACAAATCAAAATCAAAGACAAGCAACACATTCCAAACTCAATTTTCTTTTTGAAAGAAATCAAAAGGGTAAGAGTCTCTTTTCCTAAAAGAAAAACAACAAGCACTCTACATGCATATGCACTCTATTTTTTCAAATTTTTTTGAAACATAGATAGATCTAACTTCAAACTACACTATTTTTTCTTTCAGTGAGAAAGTACTAATGTAAGAGAGACAAAAGAACATAGAGAACTTGAAAGCTTGTGAGGCTAATTAGAAATACAATGCCTTATGCTCAATAATGATAATGACCTAATCTCAATCAAAAAAATTCTTTTTAAAAGAAAGAAATAAGTCCTCTATGAAAAATAAATGAAATCAAGATGATAATCAAAAGGTTTTTCTTTCAGTATTTATAAAAGATATGAAAAGAGAACTAACTGAAACCTAAGCTTTCAAAAAATTCCTTTGACAATCACAACCAACAAGAATGGAAGCAAATGAATAATCAACAAGCCTAATATAGATTTTGAATTCTCCAACCAAACCAATATTTTACCACGAATTTTCAATGATTAGCATTCAAATTCTAACGCACAATCCTGACAGTGCTGCACTAAAAGCAAACAAACTCAATTTTTTGCAAAAAAATGATAAAAAATAGTTCTGTAACAAGGCCTACCTTGCATTGCACTGGAGGGGTCTTGACAAAGTTGTTCTAGATGAGCACCGCTTCTGGATAATGGGACTCAGGTGGTGGCACCGCTTATGGCTAACAGAGTTCATGTGGTGGCACCGCTTGTTTCCAACATCACATGTGTGGTTCTTTGAATAGATCCAAAACACAAGGAGAACAAAAAATCAAGTTAGAAATTGATCAGATCAAGGAAAAGATTGATGAATTGACAGTAAAAAAGAGCATATAAAGTCGAAATAGTTTAGATCTGAATAGATTTGAAAGTTTTAAACCAAAATTCACTAAGTCAGATTGCAGATCTGACTGAAGAGAGTTGGAGATGGAGCCTGGATTTGGACAAGAGTTCAAGGACTGAGGAAGATCAGACCAACTAAGATTTACACTATTCCCTAGCAGATTTGTCAGATTTGTTATGAGGAATATTTCACCTTCTGCGGACATAAGTTGTTCCTCTGGTCTGAATGGTTCAGGTCTAGAACAAATGCATGAATGACAAAGGATGAATACCTTCCCTGAATGCTATAGACACCTGGAATATTGTTTCAATTATGAACCTGTGTACCTGCAAACATATCAAAAATATAAGCACATCAAAGCTACCACAAAATCATCTAAATATCCATGCTAGTGACTAAGGAATCTAACAACATATACATGTGAAATCAAAACAACAATTTTGTGGGATGAAAATCAGCTTTGCAATAAGAATGTATGGAGAATATTACAACCATTTTATTAGTGTCGAGAAGCTCCCCCATAAGCTTCCACTTTTCTCTCTATGCTCTCCAATTATTTAGACTAGGTAGTCAATCCAACAGCATAACAATACCTCTATAGTTCTCCCCCTCAACTATAAATATGAGCTCGTATTTATAAGGCTCAATGGATAGGAATAGTTGAGAAAATTGTGGGTGAGGTGGCTCTAAGATCCTACCAAGGGGGATCTCGAGCTCAAACCAGGGATAATTTTAGGGGCGAATTTTAGCGCAGTGGTCTATTTTTCCATGTATTTCCCCCAAAAAACATTCGCCATTTTGCATTTTTTAAAACCTTGTTTCACCCAATTTTGACAGGGTAAAATTTTTTCACCCTAAAAATCATCAAATTACTATAAAAACGATATAAAATCCTTTGAAATTAAAATAGTTTTTGAAAAATATCGTCAATCATTTTATAGTTGCCATTTTAAGAATTGGTAATATTCGTCAACATTTATATACTTTTAAATAAGTATGATTCCTTAAAATCATCCCTGGCTCAAACTAACCCATATTGATAGGCATAAGGGAGGACACAAGGCTCAAGTTATAGAAGCCTTGAGAAACTTCTCTTTTTTCCATTTTACCCAGGCTACCACTTTTGTTCTCTTATGACAGAGTGGTTTAGATGAGAATCGCTTTAAGAACAAAGACTATAGGCAGTGGCACTGTTTTTCTATAATAGGATACAGGCGGTGTTGAGCAAGGTACCACTCATCAGCCAAAGGATAAGTGCGGTGCTAGGTTTTTTCAAGTATAATTGACAAACAGAGAAAGTTTCCATTCCAAGAGTTGGGATTAAGGGAAAACATGGAAGTTAAGGAACTCATCACATGATGGTGATAAGATGTAGGTATAACAATGTTCCTTCTCTTGCTTTCATTTCTGCGACGATAACATTATGTACTGCATATACCTCAGTCATGCGCATCTGCAAAAAATCTATTTTTATTTTCCCTATGCTTTTGGACACATCATTAAATACTGTGGTTTTCGAATCAAGTACTTCTCATAACACTTGCACTCTGATTGGTGGAACCGACATTGGCATTTAAAGTTACATCTCTTCGAAAGGGATAGGTACACCTTGTGACTTAGTGTTGCTACCGCAACGTTTCTCCCCGACTTTATGTCACTTAAACCCTGGGACCCCTCCTCATCTTTTTTTGCTTGGATTGATTGTCAAAGGCTTGGCACCCTCGAGCGTATCTGTTTGTTTTTGTTTGAAGTTGAATGCCCGCTTCTTGAATTTCCGTGTCCATTTTCATTTTGAATTGTGTTTGGTTTGTTCACTACCCGTCGAATGTTAATATTTGCCTTAGCGAGAAAGTTGATTTTTTGATTTTGGTCCTTCACGCTGCTGATCGAGCGTCTTTCTGAAGTTTCCGAGCCTCACATCACCCGCCGTTGCGGCTCCCTGACCAAACCTTCCGCCCGACTGAGGTTTCACCCGACGCCCAATTCGCTGTGTAAATCGCTAACTATAGTTTTTGGCTCGCCCGCCGTTGCGGCCAGAGGGTAGGAGTTGACCTCCGATCCGCTTGTCACCCGACATCAGACTTGCTGACTGCCACCCGAACCTTTTACTTTACCTCGTCGCCCGCCACCGACTCGCGTCCCGTCCGCCGTTGCGGGTGACAGAACCTTCCAGCTTCCGACCCACTTCCCGTCGCCGCCCGATTTCCTATGGCGCCTACGTTTTCACTCCCCCTTTTTTTTGGCGCTCCTCCGCCGTTGCGGCTCCTGGAGCCTTCTCCCATGCGGTACAGAAACCTTGTTTCATCCGATCCAAGTATTGCCCGACCGCCGATTCATTTTACCATGAATTTTTCACCCGGATAAACCAAGCTAGTTCCCTGTGGATTTATCTTATGCTCTGAAATTTGAAACGCTTAATACTTCAATTTAGTAGATAATGCACTCAAGTGTCTGCAGGAAAAATCCCATGATCGTCGAAGCAACTCATATTGAAGAAAGGACAAAATAGATGAACGACAAAGGCACCTAGGAAGCAGTCACGACGGTTACGGTCAGAAATTTGCACGCTTATGGAAGATATTGGGAACGCAACAGTCAGGGAAGAAGGTGAATCGTCAAGGAGGATGAAAGCCACACGCTGGAGGGCAGCCCAGGGGGCAGAAGCTCTAGTTTAAATAGAAAAAGATGGGACTTAGAGGGGGCTTTTTTCCGCTGGAAAATTTGTAATTGTTGACTTGTACGAGGAGCTACCTCGTTTTGCTGGAAAGAACTGCGATTTGCCTGCTGGGAAGAGCAAAAGATGTGGAATGTATCAATGCAATTCAATAAATGATGTCGAAGGGGAACTATTTCGTTTTCAGCAGTCTTTATTTACTATAAGAGTATTCGATGTTTGAACCTATGTTCTTGCTGGATGGTCTTCAGTAATTTTCTGGGTATATTTCCACTACGAGCAATAACTGTGTAATAAAATGATTGGCTATCTAATTGTTTGAATATCTATAAGCGTTCATGTGCTGCAGAAGAAGTAGCAGCTACTTGTTTTTTTCTTCTTATGGTGTATGAATATGTATTGCTCATCTAAAAATAACAACCCTGCTCCCTAGGGATAGTTTAGGCAGTTAGTTATTTCTGTTCGTTTCTGGTTTGGTTGCCGGTGAGCATAAGACGAGAGGTAAGAACCTGCGCATCACTTTGTGACTGCTCCCTGCATTTAGACCAGCCTGCATCTAATTAGGCACGTGCATATCATTCATTAAGTCAAAACTACAAAAACTCGGTGGGCCGGGCCGTAACCGGTAAACCCTTGTCGTTACTTTGACCTACGGTAGCCGGGCCGTAAACCGGACGGATTCCCTATACCAAACAGTCAGCGGGCTAGTTGGGAACGCTGATTGGGGAGAATCCCTTACTGTTGCCGCCTGGGATTTTCCAGGCCTCAACAGTTTTGGCGCTAGAAGGAGGGCCGCCAGTGCATGGCTGGCCGAGGAAACCCGTTCTCCCGAGAATATTCCACTGGTTACAGTTCTGAAAGTAGTGTACCACGCAATTCAATTCCAGAAGAAGAAGAAAGAGAACATCTATACCCTGTTCGCAACGAGATTGTTAACGATCTGAGAAGACACACCAGGGCATACTTAAAGAAGATTGGAGGATTACCTATCATCCCTGAGTTGCCTCAAAGAGAGTACAAGAGAAGAGACCATCCTTTAATAGAAGATTCAGTGTTGGTTGGAGATTGGCAGGAGCTGGTAGAGACTGCCTTACAAGAAGTTGAACTCCCTTTG
>LPNX010597619.1:8284-111218 GCA_001517045.1 Pseudotsuga menziesii
TCTACAGCAACCAGAGCTTGGTCTTTGGAAGGTTTGATGGTGCCCATCATCACCAGCTTGTCTTGTTCGTGTGTGAGAGATTCCATGAAATCTGCAAGGCTAGGCATCTTCCAGGTTCGAGCTGTGAGTTTTGTGGAATAGAAGGTCGAAATAAAGACTGAGTAATCAGGCCCTAGCTTCGAGAGGATGGACAATACGAGCTACTCATCTTTCTTTTCAATACCACACTGTTTCAGCTGCAAAACTAGTGCTTTGAACTTGGAGAAATATAGCTGCAGGGAATCAAAATTACTGGGACTCAGGGAAATCAATTCATTTTTGATTTGGTGTCCCCTCATCTCATCTGTCTTTCCAAAGAGTTCAGAAATTTTCTCCCATACTTGATCCGGTGAAGTCAATCCATCGAGATGGAAAAGGAGGTCTCAGGAAATACTGAGACATAGGAGGCCATAAGCCTCATCTCTCCGATTGTGCCATTTGATCTTCTCTACAGCAGCATTGGGCTCTGCTTCTGTAGCCATAGTCACCCTGTAGAGGCCTTTCACTCTCAACAAGATCTCCATCTCTGCTTTCCATTCAAAATAGTTGAAGGGAGTGAGGATAGTTTTCTGTGAATCCATAGCTTTAGAAAATCTGTCCCGACTGTCAGTAGAAGGCTCCCAGTCTTGATGTCGAACCTGCAAAACAATTTTTGGATGAGAGTAACAACCTACAATGGATTTGATACCATGTAGAAATTCAGGCCTGCAGTAGATTAATTTCACTCACAGCAATTAACAATTGATCATGCAAAATTATCAACAATGGAGACTCAATATGGAGCTGTAACACAAAATTATATTAACTGAGTGTACAATAGCCAACCCTGTAATAACATAGGCTGCTGAATATATAGAATACATGAGCAAATCGAATGCATAAGGAAGCATCCAAATCTAGCATAAAGCAGGCTTACCCAAAATAGGCAAATCCCCCATAGGTGTAAAAAGCTGATCCCAAATCTATCAAGGACCCCACGAATTAGCAAGGGCGCATGGGCAAGCTAAAGAGTGGTCAAATGGCAGCTCATACATGCTTTTTCATGGAGGAAAGAGTGGAGGAGGAAGAGGCATCAAAGCTGATTCACCTCACCTAGTCTTGCTTTCCTATGTGCCTTAAAACACTGAAAAATCAGGGAATAAAGCAGAAAAAGCAGATGGGCACCTAGGAGACCAGGAATAAAGCAGATTTGATTCCTAAGGCTTTCCCAAGTGCTCCATGAGTCAATAATGGCAAGTTTGACCTCTATGGATAGGCAATTAGCAACTTGCACATGGTGGGACTCATGGACTAGGCAAATAAGACAAAATAAATGAAATAATGTCTAAGTGGGTAAATAATATGGGTTGATTATTCTAACATTCTTTGTACGCGGCTATGCTAAGGATGAACTCCGAAATAAAATCAGGGTGGGAAAACTATCTGTGGATAATTTCTGTCGGTCATCACTTAAGGAGTTGAATTTAAGGGTCAATTATGAGAAGTCCGTGAAGAATTAGCTCAAACGATTGAAAACCCCCTTCACAAATGGGTCTATTTACTTTTCGTCATGGGCCGTTTCCAAAAATTGTGAAGGAGTTGGATATTTTCGAGCCTGTTTGAGCCAGAATTTTTCCAATAAATTCCCGCTGTAAGCACCAATTTTGGAGATGGTATTTCTTCCTGATCGCCTATATAAAGGATGGAGATTAGACTATTGATGAGGAGGGGGGAAGTGTCCAGGGAATAGATGAAATTTTGTTGTTTTAATTCTGCATTCAGTTTGTAATTATTTTATGATGAAAGGGGCGGTGTCAATGGAGCTGGGGAATTTTCATTTCCCAAAACTCTGTTGTGTTTTTCTGCTAAGCGATTTGGGTCTTACATATAAAGAAACTGGAGAGGGGTGAAAATATATTCATTGTGAACAAAATTTATGGCCACTAGTTATGCATGGGAAACCTATTTGTGAACAATTTTGACACTATTATTATTTTGAATACAGTCTTAAACACTTCTGAATTCCGTTTGGTTTCTTTTTATTTTATTTATGCATATATACTTACATATTGTGCGTGAATGAATCATCTCGAAGCCTTAGCATAAGTAATCTTTCTGATTCTATTTTACAGGTTCAAGGCTGTATCTTAATGATATTTTATTATCATGATATGATTTGAGTATGTTAACATCAATATTTTTTTCTTGAATTTTTATTTGAAATATACACTTATGTGGTTAATATTTATTTTGAAATTAGACACATAAGACTTATAGGAATAACTTATGCTATTTCCGTGTTATTTAAATTGCTAGTTATAAATTCTAGGTATCATAATTTGCATTATTAGTTTTGGAATTGTGTAGCTACAATTACTTTTAAATGAGTTTGTTTTAGTATTAGTGATTATTCCTAGACTATCTTATATCTCTGAAAATTTATATTTATGCTCAGAATAGCATTATAGAAATAAATTTATGCTCCAGATGAGGATAGTTTTAAAAATAGATTAAAGAGAATTATTTTTAAAATTAAAATTAAAATTTTGTTTCATACTAGAAAGCTACAAGTTAGCAACTGTTAAAATTGTTGTCAATTTTAGCAGTTGTTGAAAGTGTTTGTTTTTTAGCTATTAAAATATGCATTATAGATTAGTTAGGCATGCGTAGTTTTTTTTTTCTTTAAGTTAGTCAATTCAACTATGAGACTCTCATGTTGAGAGAAAATAGTGAAGGTAGCATGACCTATACCCTGCGAGAGTTAGATATTTCAAACACACTGGGGCTGTGTTAAGTGCCTTGTGTGGGATTTCTCTCCTTGTTGGCCCTGGGACAGAAAATCCGGTCAACAAATATCAACAAAAAAGATTGAGATAATAACCAGAGATATCGATATTCAACACAGTGTATACACATAATAATAAATAAGAGTAAATATTTTATTAATAAAAAGGGACAATTCCCTAGAGACCAAACAGTTTACATATCTAGGCATGAAGCTTATGGAAATATACCCATAATAGCATTTGGTTCAAACCCTAAGACCCCCAAGGGATGAAACTAAATTTGGAACAAATTTTAGTGAAGATCATCCAAAGCAATCAACGAGACTAAAAAGAACCCCATGTACGAGTTGAGAGGGGATTAATTTCTTCCCACTTGGTAATGGTTGTGACAGCAATTCCTGAGGCAGTAAGCATGATAACATTATCACAAGGAATGGTTAATATAAACAAATATTGTATCAAAACAATGATGGAGAAAAATGTGTCTTCCCTTCATTTCCTAGGATGAGAGAAATAAGCTTACTGAGGAAACCCTCATAACCACCTCCATAACATGTTGTCACAACAAATAATGTACATCAGTAACCTTAGAATGAATGATACCAAAGAAAATGCATACATAAGAAAATAAAAAAGGTATGTTAGAGATGAATTTGATGCACACAAGGAGGATGAACCAACCTTGGAGGGTACCTCACATCAAATAGGCCCACCATTACTAATGAGTAATAGTCCTAAACCCTAAACAAGATGCACCAAAGACAAGTAACATAACACATACAAGAAGGTACTGTGGCCATAACCAAAACTAGTCACCAAAACATAGTTTCAGAGATCCAATCTCTTAGGGCTGGTTAGCATGGAAGGACAAAGGCAAAATAGCCACTAAACAAGTGAAAAACTATGTAATGACTAAGTTATCTAGGTTAAAGTTGGGGAATACCAAAAAAATATGAACATAAATGCAATTTGTGAAGCCGTCCAATCAACAGTTAATGAGAGGTATGTTAAATAACACCATGCAGTGAGGATATAATCACCTCACCACAACAACATAAACCAACAATCCAACAATGGGAGCACGATGAAAACAATAGGGTTGACACTTGGCATAGACATTTATAGTGTAAGCCATATATGATCCAATCACATTGAGTAAATCCTAGTTAATACAATACGACCCAAAGGTGTGATACATGCACTCCACTATCGACCTGCAATGTGAACTATGTATTCACATATAGTTCGATGCACTTACAACACCATAAATGGCTTCTACAACATGGTTGTAGTTCTTTGGGCTTGGTTTTGGATTCATCTACATAACATGCAATCCCTCCCCCTTTTATAATTAAAATGTTACATGATCTACAACATTCATCTCTCTCATATTTAATCCAAGGTAGAAAGTGAAAGGTAGGGGTAATAACACCGTCATGACCCTTGTATTTGGACATTAGTATGTGAATCATACCATAATATTAGTTAAAAATGATACAAGCTAGTTACACAATATGTTTAATCAATAGTGGAGTATAAGGATGTCTTATATGTTTAAGAAATAATATCTTTTGTATGTAGTCTAGTAACTAATATCAAGTACATAATGATCATGTACATGTATAGAATGACTAATTCAAAATACTCATAAGAAGCCATAAACTAGATAAAGTGGTAGTAATTCCATCAATCAGTGATAACAATTGTAGAAGAAAAACATAATATTTTTCACTAGTGATGATGATGACCATAACAATAAGAGACTATGATATCAAGTAGTCAAACAATAATAAGAAAAACATAGACTAGTAACGCTAAAAATCCCATATATTGATAATACAAAAAATTAAGTAATGATTTTAAGGGTTGTTACATATGGTACCAAAGCTCAAGTTTGAGTACTTTGGGCCTACATGGGAACAATGGTAATTTTCTGCACAACAAATTGAGCTAACAAGTTTAATTTTTTTATTATTACAAACAAATATAATTAATCTCTTAAACTAAAATAGTCTGGAAATTTAATTTATGAACATGGAAGGAGAATAGTTTTAGACAAATGTGATAAATTAGCATACACTACAGGGAAACCTCATAGTATACCTCAACAACAATAATGGAAAAAGTACACCCTCCAAGTTGTTAGAAATCATCTAGTGTCTAATTACAAAAATAAGAAGCCACAAGACTGTTAACTTTTCATATGCTTAGCTAAGACATCAGTACTTCATTTCATTTTCATAAAGCACAACCATACAAAAGGAGCACAAATATTTATCCCTGGAAAACCCTAAAGGGAAAAACCTAGCAAAAGCTTCCTCAATATAGATACCCCAAAATATAAAAGATAAAAGATAAAACCAGCAAGGAGATCAAAGCCTGATCCTCCTCCTTCTCCAGCTACTTCTCTTATCCACTAATGAGCTACACAAGTGAGAGTGTGTGTCTCAAATGAGGAGCACCACACCTCTATTTATATTCATCCATTCACTTTAACTAACTCATTCGACACGTAGGCTTGAGTTAAATCATGTAGGCTCAAGTAACCACACTGGGTGTTAATGACCCACCTTTACAATTAGAGGGGACTACCTCATGACTCTTATTATTTCTTCCAATTAGAAGCATCGGGGTACAAATTAATACAAGTGGTTCTCCCAGTAGGACCATCGGGGACCACAAAAGATACATATAGAATATTCTTCGAAGTTACAATATTTCAACACTCCCCCTTAAAAAGAAGGGTAGTCTATAACAACATCAACAACATCAACAACAACAATAATAGGAGAGAGATAGAGGACATCATCAACATCATCAGGGTGATACATCTATAAATCATTGGAATCTTTTCAACATCATGTAGCCTTCATCTTCAATCTTTAGTCTTCAGCATCATCAGTACTTTGACCGCTCCGATCAGCAGCATCTTGACTCTTCAATCAACAGCAACATCTTCAGCAACACTTTGGCCTTTAAATCAGCAACAACATCATCATCATACTATGATCTTTCAATCAGACTCATCATTATCATCAGCCTCTGATCTTTCGATCAAAACCATCATCAACCAAACATCATCATACTCTAACATCAACTCATCATCATATTCTGATATTTCAATCAGTACGTCATCATCATCATACTTTGATAATATGACATCATCATCATCAGGATCTCATCATCATCACATTCTGATCTTTTGATCAGAATCATCATCATCATCACATTCTGATCTTTCGATCAGAAAACATCATCATCATCAGCAACATCATAATCATAAGCAACTTCTGATCTTCCAATCAAAAAACATCATCATCATCATATTCTGATCTATCGATCAGAGAACATCATCATCAACAACTTCTAATCTTTTGATCTGAGAAACGTTATCATCATCATATTCTAATCTTTTGATTAGTGAACATCATCATCATCAACAACTTCTGATCTTTCGATCAGAGAACATCATCATCATCAGCAATATTTGATCTTTCGATCAGAAACATTATCATCATCATAAAAACATCAACATCATCAAAACATCAACATGATCCTTCCTTTCAGAATTATGGAATTTAGGTCTTTACGGAGTTACCAATGATCCTTCCTTTCGGAATTATGGGATTTAGGTCTTTACAGAGTTACTAACGATCCTTCCTTTTGGAATTATGGGATTTAGGTCTTTGCGGAGTTACTAACGATCCTTCCTTTCAGAATTATGGGATCAACACATTTGTGGAACTCAGCCAATCCTTCCTATTGGAATTACAGGATCAACACATCTGTGGAACTCAGACATTCCTTCCTATTGGAATTACAGGATCAATTCAATGATCCTTCCTTTTAGAGTTATGGGATTTAGGTCTTTACGGAGTTACTAACGATCCTTCCTTTCAGAATTACGGGATCAACACAGATGTGGAACTCAGACAATCCTTCCTAATGGAATTAAGGGGATCAACACATCTGTGGAACTCAGACAATCCTCCCTATTGGAATTATGGGATCAATTCAATGATCCTTCCTTTTGGAATTATGGGATTTAGGTCTTTACATAGTTACTAACAATCCTTCCTTTCAGAATTGCGGGATCAACACAGATGTGGAACTCAGACAATCCTTCCTCTAGGAATTACGGGATCAACGCACATTCTTGAGTACCGAAGTCACCGGATCTGTTCTGAACCGAAGTTCAAGGATGATACAATCCTACCACCTTCACGGGGACCAAGATCTCCAGATACATTTTGAACCGAGGTTCAGGGATGATGTAATCCCACCACTTTCACGGGGGCCAAGACCTCTGGATACATTTTGAACTGAGGTTCAGGGATGATGCAATCCACCACTTTCACGGGGGCCGAGACCTTCAGATACATTTTGAACCGAGGTTCAAGGATGATGCAATCCACCACTTTCACTAGGGCTGAGACCTCTGGATACATTTTGAACTGAGGTTCAAGGATGATGCAATCCACCACTTTCACGGGGGCCGAGACCTTCGGATAAATTTTGAACCGAAGTTCAGGGATGATGTGATCCTACCACAATCACGGGGGTCGAGACCTCTGGATACATTTTGAACTGAGTTTTAGGGATGATGCAATCCTCCACTTTCATGGGGCTTGAGACCTTCGTATACATTTTGAACCGAATTCCAGGGATGATGCAATCCCACCACATTCTCGAGGACCGAAGTCACCGGATCTATTCTGGATAGATGTCCTAGGATGATACAATCCCTCTTCATTCTCAAGGACTGAGGTCACTGGATCATTTTAGGGCAAGTGCCCAGGGATGATACAATCCCTCTTCATTCTCGAGGACCAAGGTCATCAGATCACTTTAGGGCAAGTGCCCAGGGATGATACAATCCCACTGCAACATCACTACTCCCCCTTTCTAGGAAGGTCTTTCCAAACAACACCAAGCTTGTCTCGAAAGTGTTCAAACTTTACTTGAGACAGAGGTTTCATCAGTACATCATCATCCAAATCATCATCATCTACATCTTCAGTATGTGAATACTGAAAGCATCATCATCTATATCTTCAGTATAGAAATACTGAAACATCATCGTCTACATCTTATCTCGTATGTAGAAATACTGGATTTCTATGTGTTACAATGGAACACAGGGTTCTCTATCATCACAACTCTGGTTATCTCATAGAATCATTGTAGTATCCATATTTAGGTCAAAGAGACCTGATATCAGCTTCTGAAGCCATATGACTTCACAACTTAGCAGAGCAATCTGCTATGTATTCTGCTTCAACCGTGCTAAAACACTGGACTGTTTCCTGCTAGACCATGAACTCATAGCAGACCCAAAATCATCTACCTGATGTGTTTTTCATGTCTGAGATACTTCCAGCCCAATTTGCATCTGTGTAGCCATACAATCTATACTCATGGCTAACATCATAGTATAAACCAAAGTCTATAGTCCCTTTCAGATATCACATGTTTTGCAGCTACTAGGTGAACCCGTCTTGGCTGAACAAGATATTGACTTAAGGTGTTCACAGCAAAACAAATGTTTGGTCTGGAATTTGTTAAGTACATCAACGACCCAATGATGTATCTATAATGAGTCACATCCACTAACTCTGATCATTCATCAGCTAACAGCTTCAGGTTGGAGTCCATGGGTGTGGCCATGAATTTGCATTCCAACATATTGAATCTCTTCAATATCTCTACCGCATACTTTCCCTGGTTGAGAAAGATTTCTTCTGAACTTTTCCATACTTCCAAACCTAGGAAATAATGCATTAACCCAAGGTCTTTCATCTCAAATTCTTCTGCTAGTTTCTTCTTGCTTTCCATGACCTGTTTCTCATTTCCTGTCAAGGATAAGTCATCCACATACAATAACAGGATGACAAGTTCATCTTCTACAACCTTGAGATAAAGGTTAGGATCAGCTTTACTTTTGGTAAAGCCCATGCTCAACAAGAAACCATCTATTCTTTCATACAAAGCTTAAGGAGCTTGTTTAATACCATATAATTCCTTCTTCAACTTGCATACGTGAGTATTTCTATCTTCAACTTCAAATCCTTGTGGCTGTTCTATGTATACTTCTTCTTTGATCACACCATTTAGAAAAGTTGTTTTCACATCCATCTAGTGTAAGTCCCACTTCATCATGGATGCAAGTGCCATGGTAGCTCTAATTGAAGTATACCGTGCTACTGGGGCAAATGTCTCTTCATAATCAATTCCCTCTTTCTGAGAGAAACCTCTGGCCACAAATCTTTCTTTATACTTCTCAATAATTCCATCAGCTGCATGCTTTATTTTGCATATCCATTTGGAGGATACTATACTCTTTCCTTCTGGTTTGGGAAATGTATCCCAAACATCATTCTAGTATTCTTTCATCATAACATATTCCATGAGTTCGTCTTGTCGGGTCATCAACATATCCTAGTCTTCTGCATTCAACCTTGAAGGTTGGAACCCTCTTTACTCTTGGTAAAGTCTCGATCCAACAGGAAGTTGTCCATCATGTCGTACCATGTCGAACTTAGATATCTTCTGTAGTCACTCCCCCTGAAGTGGAGTATCATCTTCCCTCTTCATTCTGTACAGGTGGCTCTATGCTTGATATATACTTGTCAATAGAGTATTTCATGTCATAGTCTATTCTTTTTGAGGCAAATCATGAACCTTTGCTTTGTACACTTGTTCTTGTAGATCCATATGGAAGATATTACGTACTTCCCTTTATGTCTCGAAATCATATCATATACATCATTCCCCATGATCAACTATTATTCTTTGATCATAGCATTCTTTTCTTAATCTTGAGTTATCTCTTATACCCATGGTGGTATTCATCCTTCGAGGTGGATCTACCGCTCTCTGAAGCTCTTTCTTTTGTCATGGTTTCTTTGACCCTGGGAGCTTCAGATTCATGTTTATTGAATTGTCATCACTTGTTCTTCGAAACAAGTCTCATCCTTGCTTTCTTTTAGGAGGTTGTTCAGGACCTTTCCTACAATTCAAATGCACCAATTGCATGGTTAGAACTATTTCATAAAACATATGCATAACAACAAATTCTTATGCCTCATGCAACTGTTTAGCCAATACAACATTCATCCATATTTCACGGAAACTTTCTAGATGACATCATTGAGATTGTGCATTAATCCAATATGTTATGTAAAGAGGTTTCATTCTAGATAAGTAGCAATGGAGATATGTATAGCACCATGATCTACTTACCGATCACATGCATATTAGTAATATACAGTCATTAATGCAAACAATCTATCATGCATAACACATCAACTGAATATGCATAGCAAAACAATGACAATTGAATACTTATCTTTTGTTTGTTTTATGGGTAGACTCCTTCTTGAGCATTCTCCTTCATCATCTTCTTCATTCATGAAATCATCATTTCTTATCCAAATGATAATATGGATAAGAGGTTCATCAAGAATTGAGTTCTTCATATTCCTCATCGCTTGAGGGATCTTCTTTGAATGGTGAGAGCTTGATCTTCAATTTGCTCCCATCTTTCTTCTTCTCTTCTTATGAGATGAGCTTCTTCTTCCCAAATTCAACTGAAAATAATCACTTCCTTCTGGAACACATTCCTCACATGAATGAATCCCATGATCATGGGAGGCCATTCAAGGTGGCTATCACCACTTCTGCATTTTCTACTTCTTCTTCTACCACTTCAAGATGTTATGCATTCTGGATCTTCACATTCTTCAACAGTTTTCTCAAACCCATCTTCTTATATTCAAATAGCTTGATCAAGGAATCAAACATATTCGGTGTATTTAGGGAAGACACTTGTGGTACAAGTTGATCCGTGATTGAATCAACAGTGATCTTCTTGGCCTTGATCAAGTTCTTCTGGTGTAAGGCTTTGAGGCTCATCTCCCTCTAGAACTGGAACCTCTCTACTCATGTAGGTGTCCAATTCATTTTCTTTAGAGGGATCAAATACTTTCATGCTTGGAAGTTTTCAACTTCACCAATCTTATCATCAAGCTGATGTGATAGATCACTTTGAAATGAGAACCTCAAATGCAAATAGCAAAAGATTAGATCTTATC
Organism: Pseudotsuga menziesii; assembly: GCA_001517045.1. Classification (NCBI taxonomy): domain Eukaryota; kingdom Viridiplantae; phylum Streptophyta; class Pinopsida; order Pinales; family Pinaceae; genus Pseudotsuga; species Pseudotsuga menziesii. Next base: position 19,182 of record LPNX010597619.1, read on the forward strand.
GATTTGAGGTGTCCGTCCTGCTTCCGGAGCTGGTTGATCTAGGGTTTGTCAGAGAAACCCTAATTTTCAAAGATTGGAATCTTTCAGATCTGATTGGATCAAAATATATATCTCTTCAAATGGAGCTGTCCAATGTACTCCTTTTTCTGAAAATAGTGGAGGGAAGCTCCCGGAACAGGAAGCCCTAGTTTTCCAATTTCTTATGCAGAAATTCCTGTTACTTTTTCTGTGATATCTCCAAATTTAATGCTCCTCTATGTTTGACATTTCGCACCGAGGTAACCTTGCATGTTCCTGATCCAAAACCATAGGTTTCATCAGAATTGGTTTCACCAATTTGGATTTATGATCATTTTACCAAGGTGACCTGTTACAGGACTGTTCAGAACAATGAAGTTGTACAGCATGCCACATGTCACTGGTTCATCTTCAGGTTCTGAAATTTGGACCACAGAAAGTAAAGTCCGTGCTATTTTTGGAACATCTTCAGGAATTCCATTTGGACATCTGTATCCCAAGCTATAGCAATTTTCCCTAGGTGTCCTGTTTAGGGATGAATTCTGGAAGAGGCTGGAACCCTAACTTGGAGGGATCATATCGCCTAGAATATAGCGAATCTGAGGGTAAATTTTGGATATAGTGTTCATCAGAATTATATATTTGGTCTCTGCAATTTTTTTCTCCTGAGCCTTCGCCAATATTTGGATATAGCGAATATACCAAAACTTAGCAGTTTTAGTATTTAGGGTTTTTCTAGCTCCGGGTCAAACTAGGGTTTGACTTTCCCGCAGTTTCACCCAACCAAAAATATTGATCCAGGTCTCTAAACTTCGATTTTGATTAGGAGAGAAATCCTATGTTGGGCTCACTCAAAAATTCTTCTTCTACAAGAATCCCTAATTTCCCACACCGAAAACTGAAAATGCTCAGAATCGAATTCCGCTTCGACAGAACGATGCGCCCTTCAATGGAGAGTCAGCCTAGCCTTCTTTTACTGATCGATTGTGGAGAGAGAACCAAAAAGTAAGAATCCCTAGATTCTGTAGCTGCACAATCTCTTCTTTTTAGGGTGGCTCTCATACCATGTTAACTTTTCATATGCTTAGCTAAGACATCAGTACTTCATTTCATTTTCATAACAAAAGCATATAAATAGGATCACTGAAAGATAGACAAGCACAACCATACAAAAGGAACACAAAGATTTATCCTGGGAAAAACATAAAGGGAAAAACCCAGCAAAAGCTTCCTCAATATAGATGCCCCAAAAGATAAAAGATAAAAGATAAAACCAGCAAGGAGATCAAAGCCTGATCCTCCTCCTTCTCCAGCTACTTCTCTTCTCCACTAATGCGCTACACAAGTGAGAGTGTGTGTCTCAAATAAGGAGCACCACACCTCTATTTATATTCATCCGTTCACTTTAACTAACTCATTCGACATGTAGGCTCAAGTTAAATCATGTAGGCTTGAGTTACACATGTAGGCTCAAGTAACCACACTGGGGTGCTAATGACCCACCTTTACAATTAGAGGGGACTACCTCATGACTCTTATTAGTTCTTCCAATTAGAAGCATCGGGGTACAAAGTAATACAAGTGGTTCTCCCGGTAGGACCATCGGGGACCACAAAAGATACATATAGAATATTCTTCAAAGTTACAATATTTCAACAAATACTAATTACAAGAAGTTTCTAAAATCACATGAGGAGTAACATGAAATAAATGAGGTCTTGTTGAAAAAAAAAGTCCAACATTAAGAAGTAGAAAGACCCGACCTTTCCCAAAATATGAGTAAAATAGAAAACCTAATTTACAACTTATCACCAATGAAACAACTAAGTTTATCAATTCCTAAAATAAAAGAGATACTGAAACCCGACGAAAGAGTAAAAAAAATGAAATGTAGACCTGAAAGGAAGAGGAAGTTTAGGAAGATATTGTGGCTGACACAACAGGATTTGAACCGAAATCCAACGACAGAATTCGACAACATCCGACATAACGTACATATGTGTCATATTCCAATGATAAAAAGTATCCAATACTGAACTGGATACCCTATTAGGAGATGCAGTTACAAACGGATTGGAGAGTCTCCAGTTGAGCGGCCCTGAGAGCTAAAGCTATTGCTGCAGCTTTCAGCCTCTTAGGGGTATCTAGAGATAGCAAGCAGAAAGATAGTGATAGTCCATTGGTAGCTCCCACTCATTGAAAAGCCTCTGGTGAATTCATCCTTGGCTATTAGTAGAGCAGTAGAATAGCGTCCCTCTTGGCAGTACCATAGAATACCCCAGTAGGGACCAGAGACACGGCTCATTTTGACAACCTTTGTTGGGACCGGTCCATAGTCTCTGCATTCTTTCACAAAGTCTATAGGCTTGGGAGGGGGTCATGTTTTCTAACCCTCCAAGCAGACTTTTCAGCTCTTAAGGGACTATGGGGAGACTAGGGAGCAAAGGCTGACTTGTGCTCTCTATTGCTGCGGTGATATTTGTCACAATGGGACAAATCATTCACTTCCACCACTCGAGATAGCAGGGCTTCTCCGGTTTTCAATATGCACAAGTATTCAAAGTTCATATTTATGGCAAAGAGGGTGGTGAGAATCACGCAGCAGATGAGAGGAAATCAAGGAAGAACAACAAGAGAGCAAGCTGTGACAGCCTACAAAAACCATATGCAGAGCCCCAGGAGCATGAGAATGGCGGTCGAGCCAGACCTAATTGGATTGTTGTGTCAGAGCAGGACAATAACCATCATCCTGGGCATACAACTTGGACTATGATAATATAATGAGAAAGTCCCAGAGAAAATACAACATTCCTGCTTGTGTGGGTCTTGATCTCCACAACAAACATATTGGCTTACATTGTAAGCTCAACTGAGCTCTGCGGTCACATTCCATGCTTCCCTTCTCTCCGATGCAGTAAAGATAGAAATTTACAAATAGACTCGGAGAGTTCGGATAGAAATACCGGGCTAGTACTACTAAGGACGATACCAGGATTGAAGATAAAGGTAAAAGGTCTTGTGGTTCACTAAAGCAAAATGACCTTGGCACAGGATCTGGTAGCAGTAAACCTTCTGTGATTGATTCTGCGGATTTACTTCAAGCAGGTCCTAATGTGAAGATGGGCCATATTACAGACAGTAGGAGCTGGAAACATAAGAACTTGTCACAAAGTTGCCTTAAAAAAAAAACACTTTAATTTTGTTCCAAAAGGTCATATGCAAATCAGGCTACTCACCTATCCCTTGCTTAGTGGCTTGGGACGAGCCACAGGAGAGTGTCGGGGGCCTGTTGGGCCGCAAAATGGGCATAAGAAGTAACTTCGTGCACGTAGCCAAGAAAGATGTGCGTGCATGATGGAAGCCAAGGAAGAGTGAAAAGGATGAAAAGGGTTCACAGAGGCAGGACGGGGAGTGCGCAACAAAGGAAAGGCAACCGCAGACGCGTGCAAAGGGGAAACGGCCGAAAAGCGACAGATGCAGGATCCAGATTGTGGCCATATAAGATGGTGTAAGATTTCAGCTATGCACATGCGAGAAGATGCTTGTAATTTAGGATGATAGTGCCTCGTGTCAAGTCATGATCACCACAGATGTAACCAGAGGGGTGGCTGATGGTGACAGTTAACAAGCTGCCGGTAAGCAGTCGACCCAGCAGTGGTCATGTAAATTAGTATAAATAGGAAGGATACAATGGGTAGAGGGTTGGATTTTGTTAGTCCCAATTACATAATAGGTGGATAGGTGATAACTATATACAGTTGCAGAGGGGTAATTAGAATAATGGGAGGAAAAGAAGCTCTACTAGAGTGGTGCAAATGCGAGGAGAGTCGATCCAGGTTGTGTGCAAATATGTAGATAGTAGTGGTAGATTAGGAGAAATAATATAGAGAGCATGAAAACCATGAGTCCAAGCTTAAATACATATCTCTAGATCAGTCTGGATCTTGTAGACTGCAAGGTGCTATATCCTTTCTCATGCCAGATGAAGAGCACCTTGGTGGTTTTTCCCAGGTGGGTTTCCACATTATTTCTTGTGTTCAATGGAATGATTGATGTGGTGAATGTTTATGTTATTGATTAGTAGTTATTTCCTATGTAATATTAGCATGGTTCAGTTCTTGTTATTTCTTGCAATTAATGGATGGATGTAAGGAACATTGTGTTGAATTAACATTGTATAACTGTGCATCGTCATTATGGTTACGTCCTATTATGAACCATATCGCAAGTACTAGAGCCGATAGACCTGAGTCACCTGCACCACACCAGTTGCGCCAGCTGTGAGGAAGAGCGAAAGACCAAGTTGCACACGATGAAATACTGTTGTGCTCAGTCGTGCATGTCTGAATCCTCTGTCTGGTCACCCTGCTGCCTTCATTGAGCCCTTGGTTGCGAACCAAGGGACTATACTTCCTTGACAATCACGAAAACTTCGTTTCGACGGTTACCCATCTATGAGATATCTCGGGTGAGACTATGCTTGCTTCGTAGGTGTTGTCGATGGGGCTTTCCCTATCGGGCCAGTATCTCGAGTAGTTGTTGGATCGACAGGCCGCGCAGGACCTGGATCGTGCGAGAAGGGAAAAGTGGCCAACAAATGGTTCCATTGCCAGGACCCTTTTTATTGAATTGGGGAAATGGTGTGGCACCCAATGAAGGAGGAGATAGAAGATTGGATGGAGGCTAAAATGCTGGCATTTTCACAAGAAGAAAGTGTAGTAACACGGTTTAGTGTAGAAAGATGGTTGGATGGTTATATTTACTCTGATATTCATGAGATCTTCTTCACTAAATTCCATGTTCTACTACATAAATGGCTAGTAGGATTGGCTTCTAGGTGGAGCAACTACCAGACAAGGGAGATTTCCTGAGTGGAGTGACCAATTGGTTCAAGAGGTAACCAATGTAAGTAACACTGTATCAAGAGCTGTTGATTTTTTGGGTTGATAGTATATTGCAAGGATATATTACTGAGTTTGCAATAGATACTATAACTTCATATAGTGAGGTTGAATGAGATTTCTTCCAAGGACCACGAAGGAGATACTTGTTAAGTATAAGTACTTGGATAAAACTACTTGCTTATTAGAAAGGTATTTTACACCTAGATAGTTGAACTGTGTGTTTGGGAAGGGGATATGCTGCTAACCAGTAGGTAAGAACATGGGGAAGATGCATGGAGATGTTCCCGAGAAGAACAGAACCTGAACTTGGAGATGGAGTTCTAAGAAGTGGGAGAAGATTCAGGTCAAGAAAGAGAAGGAAAACCAAAAGGGGCTGATGGAATCCTAGTCTGTTCGCAGGAAGTAAACATGAACTTCGTTCATGAGAAGATGAGGGGTCTTGTGATGAAGAGGAGGACTATAGCCCAATATTGGAAGGACCTGAAGATCTAGATAGCTCTAATGAGACCTCAGGATCAAAGCACAATTATATAACACTAGCCATATCACCTGAGATGAGATCTAGAGCCTCATCCCATAAAAGAACCTCTAACTCGGACAACGCTAGTTCTGAAACTAGTATGCCTGAAGGAACACCTTAGTTGAAACCTGCTCTAGAGAACTTGAACTCCAACCTCATGGCTGCCACAGACGTTTGGTTACCTACATTTAATGGGAATGGAGCAGAGGGCCCAGAACAACATTGGTTTCTTTGTGAAGCTGTCTGGATGGTATGCTTAGTACATAATGCCGACATAAACAAGGGACAAATGATTACGAACTTAAGGGGTCGTGCCCTGGATTGGTTTAGGAAGTTTTGTGTCATCCCAGCTAGAACACCATAGAATAAATTCAAAGAAATCTGAGCTACAATGATCTCAGAGTTCAGAAAACCCAAATCAGAGTCCCAATGTATCACTGAGATCAAGGAGATTAAACAAGCCCTAGCAGAGACTGTATGGGATTTTGACCTTAGACTCAAGACACTGATGGCTAAAGTAAGCTTCCAAATTTCTAATGTGAAACATAAGGAGTGGTTTATTACCGCTTTTCTACCACATATCCAAGGGCCATTGATGAAGCAAAAGATTGAATCATAGACAGAATCATTGGAGCTGGCAATGAAACTAGAAGCCTTGCCTATTGCTAATGGTACTACATGAATGGTCCAAATTCAGTCATATCTAGCCAACCTCACACTACAACTTCAAGATATCAAGAAGGGAAAGGAAGGACAAGAGGACTTATGGTGCACAAAAAGTAGAACGGAGGGACACACCAAGGATAATTGTCCAACCTTCATGAATTATGTTTCATCTGGTGCACCTAACCCATTAAATGGGAAAGGGTTACCCTGGTGTCATATATGCCAGTCAAGAGGTCACCATGATGAGGAATGTGTGTATTTGCAAAAGGTTGTAAGTACCCCTGCAAACTTGTTTTGTAAATTTTTTAGGTCCGTAGGACATGATGAAAAAGACTGTAGAGCATACCATCTCTTGAAAGAGAATATAGTTGATACATACTTGATGAAAAATGAGGGGCTTCCCCAAGTTGAATAGGAACAATCCTCGTAACAACCTGCACAATTTCCAGCTAATCCATACCAGCAGTCGTATATGCTTCAACAACCATACGTACAGTCGAATCCCTATTAGAAAAGCTACCAGTAGAACTAGTACCCGCAACAACAATTACACCATCAGGGAAGGGGTGGCGGGAAATTTAGAGGACAAGGTGGTGGAGGAGGATTTGGCAGGGGGAGAGGTCTAGTTACATGTTATAACTATGGACAATTAGGTCACTTTGCCAGATATTTCTTGGATCCTTCTAGGACATGCTCCTATTGTAAGGGTCAAGACCATAATCTTGAACAATGTATTCAGTTGATCGCAAAGTGGCAAGCAAGAAATGTTGCCACACCCAATCCCCCACCAAACCCGAACCAAAATGCGAATGTGAATGTTCAAATGATCGTGTCTGAACTGCAAGACTTGAACATTGCCGCTATAACAAGGGAAGACACGCCGACTGGAGGGGAGCAAGAGAAATCCAAAGAGCAACCTCAACCGCAAGTAAGATCGACAGTGCAAAAGAGGGATTCATCGACCGACCTGAAGTAGAAATAAGTATTCTGGGATGTGTAATCAGACTTCATAATTAAGCCCCGATTTCCCTTCAACTTCAACAGAAGTCAAGGACATGCCGGAAGAATTCTGGTACTTGTTTCAAAAGAAAGCTTCAAATGAGGTTAGTAAGCTCAGACCTCTTCTGTCAAGTTGGTTGATGCTAATTCAAGATAAATATGATATTACAGAACTACAAGCAATGATAGATAAGATCCCTGTAGTACCACCCATTGAGAAGAATGCCACTCAAGTGCAACGGAAATGTAAGACTGGTCGTGAAATGAGAATGAACGCGCAGATAGGTGACTATGACATGGATTATATTATTTTAGATTTGGGGTCAGATGTCAATATCTTAAATTTCCAACTTGGGAAAGCAGGGGTAAGCCATGCTTGGACTGGTCTCCTATCCAACTACGTATTGCCAATCAGACGAAGGTACTACCCATTGGACGATTGAGCAATGTCATCGTCGATGTCGAAGTATTGCACACATATGCAGACTTTGAAGTCATCAACATTGTGGATGATACAAATCCTTAACCTGCACTACTAGGGATATATTGGTCTATAAACAATCAAACAATTATAAATTTCAAGAAAAGGATCATCTCATTCGAAGATGAGGAGATGAGAGTAGTATTGCTCATTGATCCATTTGAGGGACAAAGATATGTTGAACCTGTTTATAATGAGGGACAGGTCGACTATCTCAATCAAATATACAATGTTATAGCCCTACACGATGATTATATCAGTCCGAAAATGGATGGGAAGCTCATCTGGAAGTATGCGAGCTCATGTATGTTGGATGCAAGAGAAGCTTTAGATAATTGGAAAAATAGGTTACATGAAGTTTCCATGAGGAAGTGCACAAGAGTGACAAGGTCTGTGCAGCAAGTGGAGACCAAGTCAAGGGAGTTACCCACCTATGAGAGCTTTACATACAATTTGGATACCACATGTAATCCCTGCGATAAGAAACCTAGCAGGTCGTGCCTCTAGTTCTGAGAATTGATAAACACCCCATAATTCAGAATACAATTTAGCAAAATAAGGAGGGTATAGTTGAAAATACCAATGATGCTAATTCTCACCTCCATAACGCAACTACTCAGCAAGATAACCTTTCCCGGAACGTGGAAGATATCCTGACTCAATCCATTGGGCCTAAAACAATGGAACTAAGCAAAGATTACATAATAACTCCCAAGCACTCGCAAGATAAAACAACTATCCAGATTGTAGAGTTCTTAAAACAATATCAGGCCCTATTCCCTATAAATGGCATAGAGAGAAAGGAAATGGTGGAAGACTTAGAAAATATGAAGATACCTTTGCGATTATAGACTAAACCAACTCAACTGCCAACACGACATTGTCAATATATCAGGGTGAAGCTCTCCCCAGAAGAAAGACTTATCCTACACTATGATAACAGGCTCGCTCACCCACAGAAACCAAAGGAAACTTGGATACTACCGGATACCATCGCACCAAATAAGGGTAGAGATACAACGCACTGTCAATAAGCCGATGGTATTCACACAGTGAGTTAGGTAGACAACAATTTCCTGAAACCTTACTCTGACACATGTTAAAAAAAAATGATGTAGACTATTTTGTTGAAATATTACGAGAGAACCAACTGGAAGCATGAGCACTCAACCACCCAATGGTTGCATCATCACATATACCCAAGCGGGCAACCTCAAGTCTCGAAAGACGGTAAGACAACTAGCTACCAAGAAGGAAAAATGTACAAATTACAGGCTGGTTAGCATTAATTACAGGATACATGCCACAAATCTGTAAGACTGGTTCACTTGCATGGCAGTAAATCAACCCAGTACAAGGTGCAAGGTGGCATACTGTTTGATCTTGACAACCGTCATAGCACTAATTGCCATTACTGGTTTGACAACTATAGCCCGAAAGGTTAACTACAAAAATTAATGGAGAAAGCATTGGAAAAAGGAAACCTACAAGCATGGTTAGATCTTCATCTATTTCCAAAGAAATGTCTTAATGCCACTTTCCACTGTTTAAAATATTCATTCCTCGCAAGAACAATTTTTTGTTACGCACTAAGAACGCCAGTGCTAAGCTACTGTAGACTTGCCTCCTAGCACCTGTTTCTATCCCGTGCAAACCCATGGTAATTAACATCCCCAGCAAAAGTTAGGCTTCAAACGCCACTGTCATCTCTGGCTGCCTTATTGAGAAGGAAGTAGAAATACAGTCAACTGCAAGCCCACACTTGTAGCCATCTCTAGAGGCTGATGCAATGGAAAGAACTAGGAAGCCATAGTCGAATCCAATCCCTGGTTCACATCCTAAGTCGAACCCAGTCCGGGAAATACCTGTTATTCTAGGTGATTCATCTGCACGACCACATCCAAAACAAAAGAAACGTAAAGTTACATATACCTCAAGCGACCGAGGAAATATTCCTGTTACTGCCCAGGGAACTCCTGATGCTGATAAATACCTCCCACAACAGGAAAATCCGTAGGGGGAACGGATTGACCTAAACTTTCCATCTTACATTAGACCAAGAAGAGTTGGTACGGTACATGCAGACCTTTCGGTGACACCAGTGACCATTTGATTTCCCTAAGGGTCCCTGTTGGCATACCCTTGTTGAAGGACATCCCTACAACGTTAGCTGTATTAAAACTCCAGGGCTACGACACTTGGAAGCAAGAGGGATTATAGATAAAAGACTGCATGGATATAATATAGACTGTTGACCCTATTGTCAAAGTAATTAAACCAAAGAATTAGGATGAGGGATTAGCCAGTTCAGGTCTGCTCAACATGCTGTTTATGTGTCATTTTGGCCATAGTCCATAGGCCGGCACGTATGTAAATCAGTTGCTATTCTGCTTTCATCGAGGATACTTATGGCTAGACCAGCCATACCCCATTAATGTTGAACTAATAATGAGAATTACAGGGCTTCCAAGTGAAGGAAAAGACCCTCTGCCTTACCTTACGAAGCATAATACTCAGGATATTCACTGGAAGCACAACCTTCAGCGTGCCAGATGGGGATTCGCAATTGGACCCATCCAGGACAAAAGTGTCCGTGTTGCTGCGAAAATACTATCCTGCAAAATATTTCCTAAATTTGTACTGACGCAATGTTCCACAAGAGTAATAGAAATTGCATATTTATGTGCGCAAGGGCAGAAATTCAACCGGTCGTGGTATTTTCTCACCGCCCTGTTCAAAGATGTGACGATGGCACAATAAAAGGAAGGCCATAAATTCTACTATTCTTGGTTGTTAATTTTGATCTCCTTCATTGGCTGGGCTCACCCCCCGGACAATGTGCATATGGATGTCCCGTTATCCTGTTTGGGGGGGAAATATTAGAATCTGTGGGAAGACAAGACTGATGCCAAACATCAGGAGGATAACAATATCGCATTATTCTTACATGTTGAGGCCCTGCATCAAGTTGTTCAGAATATTCATAGGATCCGCACCACAACTTTGCAAAGGTATGCTTCCTTTATCAAATTTGAAGCAGATATGCATCAGATTAATCTATTGCCTCTTAAAGTTCCACCGCGGCATATCCATCAAGTGAGGTTCATAGTAACGGATGATGATGTGGACGCCATTATCAAGCTCTGGCTAGAGGAATGGTGTGGCCCACTTGCGGAACCACTTCTTGACAAGCAGAATGTTGAAGAACCACCAATTCACCAAGTAAATGGTGAAGAGCAAGAAGGCGATGATAACCAAGCAGACCCATCCCAAGAAAACATGGACGAGGATGATGATACATAAGACTCAGAGTAGCATACGTTCACACAACCACAAACTGGGCAATGCACGCAGACCCCAGTACCTCCTAAGGAAGCTTAATCATCATGCAAACAGAGGAAAGCAAATAGAACACCAAGAACCAATGCATTAACTAAGGATGACTTGCAAGAAATTCCTACTGCTATGGAGAAAATAGCGCAAGATAACCTGGATGGCCTAAAGACTTAGCAAGAGAATTTAGCTACCCAAGTCCGGATCCACCTTAATCAGCTAATGACAGCTGTCAATGAGGTTAAGCATGTAGTGGACACTAAGGAATATCATATTGATCCTAACATTCCACTGCTCACAATGCCATGGGAGCCACCAATCAAGGTAATCATTCAAACACGCGCAATTGAAGTGAAAGAAGAGACAACTGCAGAAACTGAGAACATCACCGCCTAGATAGACTTCTCCAAGTTGCTCTTGGATGAGCTCTATATCATTCAGCAAGAAACTACAACTGAGCTTCGACTAAGGCAGAACGTTATTGCTCATCAGGCAGCGAAGCACAGAATGAAAGCCAAACTGCACAAGACCCTCTTGCAAGGAAAGGAGCAGGAACTGCAGGAGTGCACCATATATTTGGCTGAGAAGGAGCAAGAAATTTTAGCCCACGAGCAAAGCCAGGCCACATTGGCAGAATCCATCAAGAATTCCATCACGCCATTCCCACCGGAGGTTGGGCAGGTTGAGGAAGACTCTATCACTAAATTAGATCGACTTTCCAAGATTGCACAATATCTTCAGCACCAAGTAGAAGATATGCAAGCCCGACAGATACCAGGCACACCCCTAGAGGTGTTGGAAAAATGAAAAGCAGCAGTTTCTAAAACTGCTACCAAGGTTAAAGACAGAGAAGCAATCTACGCAAAGGCTGTAGATGATGTTGCGACCATTTGGGAAACTTTGATTGAGGATGGCGTAACTAAGAAAATAAGGAAACACATTCGCGAGTCAGATGAGCGCATCACTGCTGCGAAAGTAGATATGAGGAAACTGTCACTCCAATAAAATGTCCTTAAGCATGTGGAGATCAAAAACCTCCAGCAAGAAGTCTAGACCATTCATGAATAGGAAAAGGCTAGAAGCCACGGTTGAGGACTTCCAGACAGAGGCAGAAAAACTCACATACCATATTCAACCGATGCAGCAGAAGCTTCAAGGCATATTGCAGTCAATAGAGAATGAAATAGTGGAGCATGTATAGTCCAACTAGGTGGAGAAACTGGCCGCGCAGGAAGAGGAAGCTACGGTGGAATTTGCGAATCTTGAAGCCCTTGTGCAAGCATTCCATGGCAAGGCCTATGCTGTTGAGCAAGCAGACCTAGAACCCATGAATTCACAATAATGTAAAGAAATCCGACCAATGCATATGGCTGGAAAAAAATAATTTTTTTTTTGGCAACCACAAGAACCGCGCATGTGTTTTTAGCTAGAAGAATTTATGATAAAAGTAATGCAAATATGATGCGACACATTGCATCCACCGCCGAAATTAATCCTAAAGAAAATCATTGCAAGTTCGAGACAGCTAACACATGCTAGTAGACCGTTAAATGCATCAAGAGTCCATGGATATTTGGCACTGGACTCAGGAAAACACTGCAGCAGGATCAAGTATGGGGAACTTGGTTACCATGACTACCCAGCCCCTCCGCACGGGTGACCAACTGTCCCTACCCAAAAATGTCAACGACGTTAATCATAGCATATTTTTATAAGAAATCTGGTACATGGGATGAAGGTCTTGTGTTCATCAAATCAATTGACAAGCCTGCATGAGAGCTACCCTATTATCCTCCTATAAAAGTGAAGTTTCACTATTCGCAAGTATCCAATACTAAGTTGGATACCCTATTAGCAAATGCAGTTACAAACGAATTGGAGAGTCTTCGGCCGAGCGGCCCTGATAGCTAAAGCTATTGCTATAGCTTTCAGCCTCTCATGGGTATCCAAAGATAGCAAGTAGAAAGATAGTGATAGTCCATTGGTAGCTCCCACTCATTGACAAGCCTCTGGTGAATTCATCCTTGGATATTAGTAGAGCAGTAGAATAGTGGTCCTCCCGGTAGCCCTAGAACGGACCCCGGTAGGGACCAGAGACCTAGCTCATTTTGACAACCTTTGATGGGACCGGTCCACAGTCTCTGCATTCTTTCATAAAGTCTGCAGGCTTGGGAGGGGTCACATCTGCTAACCCTCCAAGTAGATTGTTCGTATCTTAAGGGACTACGGGGAGACCAGGGAGCAAAGGCTGGCTTGTGCTCTCTACTGCTGCGGTGATATTTGTCACAATGGGACAAATTATTCACCTCCACCACTCAGGATAGCAAGGCTTTTCTGGTTTTCAATATGGACAAGTCTTCAAAGTTCATATTTATGGAAAAGAGGGTGGTGAGAAGCACGCAAAAGACGAGAGGAAATCAAGGAAGAACAGCAAGAGAGCAAGCCGCGGTAGCCTACAACAACCACACGTAGAGCCTCAGGAGCATGAGAATGGAGGCCAAGCCAGGCCTTCTTGGATTGATGTGTTAGAGTGGGACAATAACCATCATCCTTGGAATACAACTCGGACTATTATAAGATGATGAGAAAGTCCTAGAGCAAAGACAACATTCCTGTTTGTGTGGCTCTTGATCTCCATAGCAAACGTATTCGATTACATTATAAGCTCAACTGAGCTCTGTGATCACATTCCATGCTTTCCTTCTCTCCACTGCAGTAAAGATAGCGATTTAAAAATAGAATCAAAGAGTTCAGATAGAAATACCGGGGTCCCACTCCTAAGGATGATACCAGGATTGAAGATAATGGTAAAAGGTCCCATGGTTCACTAAAGAAAAATGACCTTGGCACAGTCTCTGGTAGCAGTAACCCTTCTGTGATTGATTCTGCGGATTTACTTCAAGCAGGTCCTAATGTGAATATGGGCTAGATTATAGACAGTAGGAGCCAAAAACACAAGAACCTGTCACAAAGTTGCCTAAAAAGAAGGAGCAAGGAATGGACTGCACAAGCTAAGATGTAGCCAAAAAAAAAAGAAACACTTTAATTTTGTTGCAAAAGGTCATACGCAAATCGGGCTACTCACCTATCCCTTGCTTAGTGGCTTGGGACAAGCCACAGGTGAGTGTTGGGGGCATGTTGGCCCGAAAAAGGGGCATAAGAAGTAACTTTGCACGTGCGATGGAATCCAAGGAAGAGCGCGAAGGATGAAAAGGGCCCACGAAGGTAGGACGAGGAGTGCACAACAAAGGAAAGGCAAGCGCAGATGTGCGCAAAAGGGGAAACGACCAAAAAGCGATAGATGCAGAATCTAGATCATGGACATATAAGATGGCGTAATCTTGTAGCTATGCACGTATGAGAAGATACTTGTAAGTCAGACCGATAGTGCCTCATGTCAAGTCATGATCACAACCAGAGGGGTGGCTGATGGTGAAAGTTAACAGACTTCCTATAAGTAGTTGACCCAACAATGATCATGTAAATTAGTATAAATAAGAAGGATACAATGGCTAGAGGGTTGGATTTTGTTAGTCGCAATTACAGAATAGGTGTGTTATCTCCCAAAATAAATTTACTTTTCAATAAGTTCACTCAGACGATTTATTTTTTTATAGGATGAATATTTCAAGTCATATTTTGAAGGATTTTAGGTGACTATAAAAATGAGGAGCTTTGATGTTCTGTTATGTGATAAAATTAAAAGTTTTAGCTTTCGGTGGCTTAGGCAATCTTTTCAATAGCTCATTAGCCACTGGAAAGCTTTGGTTTTGGCAGCTAACAGTTTAACGCAAGACCATGATTATCCATCAAAAGCTGGTTCATTACGTTATTTGTTAAAAATATGGAAAAAGGAATTTCGGTGGCTTAGGCAATATTTTCAAGTGTTCATTAGCCACTGAAAAGCGTTCGTTTTGGCAACTTAGCGAGTGATTGCAGGAGGGAATTAACCATCGAAAGCCAATCAAATATGTTTTTGGAAAGGGTGTCTTTTGGTGGCTTGGGAGAACGTGTTGACAGTTCATCAGCCACTGAAAACTCAGCTTTCAGTGGCTAGCAGACAAAATCCTAGATGCTCTTAACCGCCAAAAAGGATGAAAGAAGAAACGGTTACCTATCCATCAAATCGAACTCGTCAGCACAAAACGGGTCATGATTTGGAAAGTAACCCACCGAAAGGACGGGGAAAATGCAGCAAGGCATAAGTTGATGATTGAAGAGGTCTTTATTTGATTTGACCTGACCAATGGGAATCGAAACCCTAATCTACTCTCCATCTGTCCCATGAACTACAGTCAATCTCCACTGAATACCAAGTTCAA
This sequence comes from Pseudotsuga menziesii, assembly GCA_001517045.1. Classification (NCBI taxonomy): domain Eukaryota; kingdom Viridiplantae; phylum Streptophyta; class Pinopsida; order Pinales; family Pinaceae; genus Pseudotsuga; species Pseudotsuga menziesii. Next base: position 34,425 of record LPNX010597619.1, read on the forward strand.
ATTAAAAAATGATTACTGGGAAAGCTGTCTTGAAGATATCACCAAAAGCCATTGTCCTCTCACTTAAGCACTTACCAAGTAGTTAAAACACTTAGAATCAGTGCCCTACCTCTAGTATACTCCACCTTCGATTACATGCATCCTTAATACTCAAGGACCTTTGAAAATAAGCTTTCTAACCTCTTCCACAGAATTTGAATTCAATTTTGTAGGCACTCAGGAGCACAATTCAGAAATGAAGAAAGGAGGGCCTGCTCTCAGGAAAGAACTAGGAGACATCAACTACCTGGAATCAGATTCAAAAGTTTGCTAGTTCTTCAAAGATGCAGGCTGCTATAAATTTTGTGAGAAAATTCAAGGTTCACACCAACTAGTGGGTGAAGCATTTTCCCTCTCTTTCGATGGCTCCAAGGCATTGATAGGCAAGGAGGAGTTCATGGTGGATGAAACCCTAATTGCAAAGGTAACTGAACTCCCAAGAACTGGGGAGAAGTTGTTTAAAATGACCATTACCAAAAATGTGGAGTTCATATCCCATTTGAAACCCGAACACAGAGAGGTGGTGTGGAAGAAAAGTGTTCCATCCACCTGTCTATAAGAGAGGTGGCATCAATTATTGAAAGCCATTGTGGTATATATAACTTGTGAAGGTAGATACAACAGGGAAATGATATATCATTTCAAACTAATGAACCATTTTACAGGAAAGAGCCCTCTAAATTTACCTTTCTACTTACACAGGAGCCTGGTAAAAATGGCACACTAGGTGAAGGCTCAGCCAACTAATATTGCTGGAAGATTGTCTCACGACGACCTTATACAACTCCTTATCCAAGAATTGCTGAAGAGGAGAAATATGACATGGACACATTTCTTGTTTTGGAATGGTCTTGAAACAGGCCTACAACCAGAAGAGAAGGGACATTCTCCTTCGAAGAAATACACCACTCCCAGGAGTGGAAAGAGGAAAAGAAGGGCTATTTCACCAACAACAGTAGATAACCGTTCTTCCCCTTCCAACACCAAGGAAGCTAAAAGAAACCTGGACTTTAGTGAAAAGGGCAAGGAAATCATAGCACAGAGTGGAAACATTCTAAACCTGCCCTACTCAGATTCAGAAGAAGAAAGGGAGGAAGGTGCTGACCTAGCAGAGAAGGTGGTAGTAAAAAATGAAGAACTTCCATCACCCACACCAAAATATCAGGATGAACCAGTGGAAAAATCTTTCTCTAGCAAGCCTGGGCATAGAAAGTAAGCCAATTGATGAGACAAGTGTATGAGCTGGAAGTTTTAGAAAGAGAGATAAAAAGGAATAATGCCATGTTGACCAAGAGGAATAAGGAGTTGCACAATTCTTTCCTGGAGATGAGAGGAATGTATATCTTGCTGAAAACAAGAAACCTAAGATACATGAAGGATAACACCAGGTTGTACAGGATGATCAGGCTTGTGAGGCTGCAGGTGAATAATTCCAGACCAAACCCTAGCACTCATTTTTCACTAGAAACCCTAGCTGAAGCAATGGTAAGCCTTCAAAATCCAAAATCAATCCAGGCTACGGCTGATCCTCCAAACGTTGAGCAAGCTGAAGAAAGGTCAGAAGGTAAGCAACAAACCTGAAAAGTGTAATTTGGGAGGTTTTTAAAAATTTTGCCATCGAAAGTAGCACTTTTGGCAGCTAAAAGAAACAAAATTTTGATTCCTTAACCACCGAAAGCAGAAAAGGCACAGAATCAAATTTTGGCACAAAATCCCAGTTTTGGGAAAACATAAATATCTCATGGATGAAATGTAAAAGCTAAAAGTTGTTGAAGTACACAATCAAAGGAGGTCTATTCTAGTTTTGGGGATACATAAAAGAGGAGAGGGTCACAAAACCCTACCTATTTTAACCAACATTGGCTCATCCATCAGAAGACCAGTTACAACTTTCCTTTAGTACTCACTGTAGTCATCAAAAGGTTCAAAGAGTGAACAAGTGTTAGAGTTAGTTAAACTAGTAGTTAAATTAGGGTTTCTGGCCTAATTTTGCAAAAACATTAATTTTATCTATTTTTAGTAAAACAGATCCAATTTTTCAGGATCTAAATATTTTTGTAAAGGCTATAAATCCTAAGACTTATGTTATAGAAAGGGTTCGTCTTCGGGGACCTGTAGACCATTACTATTATTAAGCTTCTCATATTTCTCATGACCTAATATAAGCTCTTTTGCTATCATATGTTGAGCTTCCATTTCTTGTCTGTTCTGTGCTTATGCTTGAATGTGTTGTTCAGGTTTATTCATATTATTTGATGTCTAATAGCTGTCATCCTATCTGCATGTTGATGATTTGAATTACAAGTACTTTCCTTCTTATGATTAGCCATTTATATATATCTGTTTTATGTATGAATATGCTAGCATGATAAGTTCTCCATCTCTGCACCATATTATCAAACCTCTGAACAGTGGTAGTTAGAAGCCTTATCCTTGATTGAATTTCATGCATGTCTTGCAAGTGTAAGGTCCTGTAGGTCACCTGACCTGATCCAGTTCGCAAAACCATAAAAACATCTAAGTTACCAGGCATCCTCGAGTTGCAACCTAGAGGAGTTTCTTGGAGTGATAACAAACTGGTGCTGTTGCCGAGGAGAGGAGATTGAAGCTCAACTTCTTTGGGAGATGTCATAGATCCTACTTTGATGATAGACAAAGTTTGGACACTATTCTACTTGTAATCATCTATCTGGAAAGTCCATTGGAATAAGGTGGATTCAAGAAGACCAAGTACCAAAGAAAACCCTCAAGGGCCACCAACAACACCTGTTTCAGATCCAGAAGAGATTCTGAGAAGAGTTAGGGCTTCACTAAGGCAGACCTGCAGTGCTGCAAAGGAAGCTACATTAGGTATTTCAAGAGATATTCCTGCCATTATTTCTTCTGCTGAAACATTTGATTCTCAGGAATTTATAAATACATCCAAAATTTTTAGGGTTTGGGTATCTTCAAGCACTGTTTCTTGTGAAGATCCAATCCATGGTGACTCCACTGAGATAAATTTACCACCCACGCTAGTAGTATCTTCTTCCACCCTTTCCATACCCATTTCCAACATGGCTTCCCCTATGACCCAAATGGAAAGGATACTGGTAGCTAGGTATGCCCCTCAGAATTTACCTGACCCCCTCTCGGCCATGCCCACTGGATACTATCTCAAATACATGCCTAAAGTTACAGGAGAGGGAGATTTCACAGCTGAAGGACACCTAGAAGCATTCTACAGTTATGCTGAGAACATAAATATAGAACAAGAAGATGTGTGGACTAGGGTTTTTGTGCAAATCCTAGATGGTCAGGCTAGGAAATGGTTCAAAGAGTTTCCTGCTGGACCAATAGCAGGCATTGAGGCCCTAGATGACGGGGACAGAGGAGAGACCACCGCTATTATATCACCGAGTTTAGCAACTTGAAAAGGGAGAATGGGGAGTCTGTTTCCAACTTCACCAAAATGTTTAACAAGATGTTCAGCAAGATCCCTGCTGAGATCAAACCAACTGATACCTCGGCTAAGATCACCTATGCAAATGCATTTGACTCTGATTTTTTCCTGCTCCTCAGAGAGAGGAGATCTGCCTTCCTATCACTCATGCAGGATGTTGCCTTAGAGGTATAATCTAACATTGTAGCATCTCATAAGGTCAAAGGAAATATAGATAGGAAGAAGCAGCCCACAGACCCTCTTGGGAATTCTTCATCAGAGAACAAAATTGAAAAAATGGCCAAATTGTTGGATAATTTGACTGCTGAAATGTCAAAACTAAAAGACAGAGGGAAGATGCCTATGAGGGGTAAAGGACCTAGTGATTTTGTTCCCCAAAACCCTAATTTTTTCCCTTATAGAAGAGACAACCCCCTAGTCCAGATCCTTCGAATGGAGAGGAATCAGGTTGAAGATCAGAGAATCAGAGCTCCCTTTCAAAATGTTGTACTAGAAGAAGAACCATAGTTCACTCAGGAAGAAGGAGAGGCCGAAGACAAAATAAAATGCATGGAGGATGAAGTTGACTACTTTTATTTGACAGAAAAAGAATATGACGAAGCCCTAATGAATGAGAAGATCATTGAAGAAGCAGTATATTAGGCAGATGATCAATGAGGTTATAATCTGAGGTCTAGGCTAATTGCGCCCCCTAAGAAGAATGTTGTTCCTACAAGGAATCCTACTGCTCCAGCTAAAAAGTTTATTGTTCCACCAAAGAAGATGGCTACCATTCCCAAACAACTGCAAAGGCCAGTACACTCATCAACCCCTGAACCTGTTCAACTCAAAGCTCCATCACCAAAGGTAAGGGTTTCTGATAAATTGCATTATTCTTTCAATCTTGAGTCAGAGATTTAGAAATTGAAGATTCCTTTCCCATTAATAGAGCTAATGAAGACTGATTCATTCAAATAATCAATACTGAAATCCCTTCAACCGAAGATACAGATAGACACTGACTTTCTCAATCTGCGAGATGATAAACCCATTGTAACACTAGGCCCTATGATTGAAGAGTTGGATGAGTCTTTCCCACATTTCTACATATCTTTGAATATCCATGGTAAAGTCCTTCATATATGTTTGCTGGATTTAGGAGCTTCCCATAACCTAATGCCAAAAGATGTGATGGATGAGCTTGGCCTCAGCATTACAAAACCCTACCATGATCTTTTCTCCTTTGAATCTAGGAAGGTCAAGTGCTTGGGCCTCATCAAAGACCTCGTTGTAAACCTATCTCAGCTACCCTCAAAAAGCATAGTGATGGACATTGTAGTGGCTGACATCCCTCCTAAATTTGGTCTCTTAATGTCTCGATCGTGGAGTAAAAGGTTGGGTGGTACCCTTCAGATGGACCTTAGATACACTACAATCCCAATGTTTCCAGGGGAGACCAAGAGGCTTTACAGAGAGAATCAACTTGCCTACATCATAAGAAATGAAAATAATTCTGTGAACCACCCCATCTATGCAGTAGACACAGATTTTGGGTCATGCATTCTGTAGATATATGATTCCCAACAAATACCAGTCCATCTTACAAATCCCATCTGTTAGCAACCTGAAGAAGTGACCACATCAGTTTGGAGCATGTATTTTTATGGGGCTAGTACTCAAGCCTCAGCAGGTGTAGGTGTAGTGTTGATCTCTCCATCAAAAGAGACTATTCATCTTTCTTATAAGCTTGATTTTAAAACCACTAACAATATAGAAGAATATGAATCATTGCTATTAGGAGTGAAAGCTGCCAAGGAAATGGGGATCATGTGCATGAAAATATTTGGAGATGCAGACCTTATTATACAGCAGGTCAACAATACCTTTAAAGCAAAGAATGTCATATTGAAGGCTTACAGGGATGAGGTATGGAAAATCTGAGTCTCCTTCATGTTTTTTGAACTGTCATATATACCTAGGGCTATGAATCACCTTGCTGATTCCCTTGCTGTATCTGCAAGTCTGTTTGTTCCCACTTTACCTCCTAGCCTCGGCTATGATATTCAAGTCAAGTACAGGCATTACCTACCAGATAATGTGAAATTTTGGAAGGCATTTTAGAATGATGATGATCTTAGTAAATTCGTTCATGTAGTAGATGAATTCTCTGATATGCATATAGATCAAGAAAACCTAAACATGGAAGAATCCCAGCATCTCGAGTTTAAAGATAAAGTAGTTGATAGGAATATTGTTCAGTTACCTAGAAATCATATACCTCGGGGTCTGGTACCCTTGGAAGAGCTATTTCATCATAATTCTATCCCTGTCAAACCTGTCGAAAAGAAGCAAGACCCTGCTATCCAAGAGAAAAACATAGGTAGCCAAAGTCAGCCAAAACCTATAAATCTGTCCACTGAGTTGACTGCTGATCAGAGGTCTAAATTTTGTGGCTTGATAAAATAATTTGATGATATCTTTTCCTGGGAATAGAATGACTTGAAAACATATGACACTAATATCATCCAACATAGGAATCCCTTGGAGAAGGACACCATCCCTTTCAAACAAAAGCTGAGATCTATCAGTCCTCTCTTACTACCTGTAATTGAAAAAGAAATCCATAAGCTCCTCAAAGCCAAAATAATAACTCCCCTCAGGTATTCTAAAGGGATTGCAAACTTAGTGGTGATGAGGAAGAAGAATGGGGAGATTAGGTTATGTGTGGATTTCAGAAATCTGAACAAATGCTCCAAGAAAGACAACTATCCCCTACCCAAGATGGAACACCTGTTGCAAAGAATTTCGGGGGCTAGTGTCATGTCATTTCTAGATGGTTTCTCTGGATACAATCAAGTTTCTGTGCACCCTAATGACCAAGAGAAGACTGCTTTTACCACTCCCTGGGGCAGTTTCATGTATGCAAAAATGCCATTTGGGATGATGAATGTTGGGGCCATTTTTCAGAGAGATATGGACCTAGCTTTTGTAGGATTAAAAGACAAATTTGTGCTCATATACCTGAATGACCTCACTATTTACGCTCAAATCCATGAAGGACATTTGCAGCACTTGAGGAGGGTAACTCTGAAATGTAGGAAATTTGGGATATCACTGAACCCGAAGAAGTCCCAATTCGCTCTTAGTAAGGGGAAACTCGTAGGTCACATAGTCTTAGCTGAAGGTGTGAATATTGATCCCGTTAGATTTGAAGCAATCCAGAAGTTGTCCATACCTAGGTCAAAAAGGGATATTCAGTCATTTCTGGGTAAGATAAATTTTGTCAGGAGGTTCATCCCTAACTTGTTTGAGTTGGTAAAGCACATAACATCTATGTTGAAAAAGGATGCAGAAATCAAATGGAATGACCAAGAAAGAAGCTCTTTTGAAGACATCAAGAAGGCTATCATGGAAGCTCCCACTCTGATTACTCTGGACTATATCAAGGGTTTCTACATTTTCTTTTTTGCATCCTATGACACAGTGGTAGCTGTACTGTTACAAAACGATGATGAAGGTCTTGATCACCCAATTGCATTTTTCAGCAAGAAATTGAGGGATGCTGAACTGAAGTATGATCCCACTGAGAAGCAGGCTTATGCTCTCATTAAGTCATTGAAAACTTTCAGGATTTACATTCTACATGCAAAATTCCTTGCCTATGTCCCTTCAGCTGCTGTAAAGGATGTGTTGACTTAGCCTGAAATTGATGGAAAGAGAGCTAAATGGATTGCCAAGCTTATCCAGTTTGACATAGAAGTAAATCCCACCAAGTTAGTGAAAGGACAAGGTCTGGCCAAACTCATGGCTAAAGAAAACTATGAACTTTTGGGGATGAATTTCACTTGTGCAAATTTAGCAAATTTGCAAACTGAACTAGCAGCAGAAGTAGTGCAGAATAAGAATGGCATTCAACAAGTAGCTGACAACTTGGCCTCATGTGAGTGGTACTAAGGTATTATTCATTTCCTGCAAAAATTAGAAGTTCCTCCTGGTCTCACTCCAAATCAAGCACGAGCTCTTAAACTGAAATCTGTTAAATTTTGTGTAATTAATGAACTATTGTATTGGAAAGATCTATCTGGTGTTTTGTTGAGATGCATAGATAAAGAAGAGTGAGTTCAATTCATGCATCAGTTTCATTCAAGCACATGTGGGGGCCATCATTACTCAAATACCACATCCCACAAGATTTTGAGGGCTAGGTACTATTGGCCTGTCCTTTTTTCTAATGTGTGTACTTTTGCGAGAGCCTGTGACAAGTGCCAAAGATTTATAGGGAAGCAACAACTCAGATCCTTGCCCCTTAGACCTATTGTAGTGAATGGTCCTTTCCAACAATGGGGTCTTGATTTCATAGGTGAAATTAATCCTTCATCCAGTGGTCAGCACAAATGGATCCTAGTAGCCACTGACTACTTCACCAAGTGGATAGAGGCAGTACCCACTAGGAATGCAACTCATCAGGTCATCATGAAGTTTTTATATGAGAATATATTTATCAGGTTTGGTTGCCTAGTAAGGCTAGTAACTGATAATGGACCAACTTTCAAAATTGGGGCATTGGTTAACATGTGTGAGTCAATGGGCATTCAGTTGGTGCATTCCACGTCTTATTACCCTCAAGGAAATGGCCTGGATGAATCATCCAACAAAATCCTAGTCAGGATCACTAGAAAACTATTGGAGACAAATCAGAAAAGATGGGATTCTAAGCTGAAGTTATCTTTATGGGCTGATAGGGTAACTGAAAAAATATCTATAGGGACTTCTCCCTCCAAATTAGTTTATACTACTGAGGCCACTTTTTCCATTCAGCTAATTCTGCCAGTAGCAAATTTTTTCCAAGAGGAGAAAGATGAACCGAATGATATGGTGAGGAGGATGATGGATTTGGTGGAGTTGGAGAAAGTTAGGGAACAAATGATAGAAAATTCAGAAACTCATAAACATAAGATCAAGATTATGTTTGACAAAAGGGCAAAGGTGGAAAACTTTCAGGTTGGAGATTGGGTCCTAAAATGGGATACTGTCAGGAAAGACAAGGGAAAACATGGAAAGTTTGACTCTCTATGGATTGGCCCTTTTATGATAGCTCAGATGCAGTAGAACAACACCTTCAAGTTGCAAAATCTGAAAAGCAAGGAGGTGTTTGATGGCCTAGTAAATGGGCAGTTTTTGAAACTCTATTTTATCTGAGACTCTGAGGGCTTGTTATTGTAAAATATTAGTTGGTAGGTTGTTTTTGCTTACAAAATTAACTCCATGCCCAATGGAACAACAGAAGATAGTCTTAAATTTTTATTTGTTTTCTAGGAAAGGCATTTTTGGTCTGGGGTTCTTGGGACCTCACAAGAAGTTTCCCATCCCCAAGTAGGAGCCATATGTTATCTCCCAAAATAAATTTAATTTCCAATAAGTTCACTCAGGCGATTTATTTTTTGCTAGGATGAAGATTTCAAGTCATATTTTGAAGGATTTTAGGGTGACTAAAAAAATGAGGAGCTCTGATGTTCTCTTATGTGATAAAATTAAAATTTTTAGCTTTCAGTGGCTTAGGAGAGCTTTCCAACAACTCATTAGCTACCGAAAAGCTTTGGTTTTGGCAGCTAATAGTTTAACGTAGGACCATGATTATCCACTGAAAACTGTTTCATTACGTTATTTGTTGAAAATATGGGAAAAGGACTTTCAGTGGCTTAGGCAAAATTTTCAGGTGCTCATTAGACACCAAAAAGCATTGGTTTCAGCAGCTTAGCGAGCGATTGCAGCAGGGCATTAACCACCGAAAGCCAATCAAATATGTTTTTGGAAAGGGCATCTTTTGGTGGCTTGGGAAAAAAGTGTCGACATTTCATTAGCCACCAAAATATCAGCTTTCAGCAACTAGCAAAAAAAACCATAGATGCTCTTAACCACCGAAAAGGATGAAAGAAGAAACTGTTACCTATCCATCAAATTGAACTCGTCAGCACAAAACATGTCATGATTTGGCAAGTAAACCACCATAAGGACAAGGAAAATGTAGTAAGGCATAAGTTTATGATTGAAGAGGTCTTTATTTTATTAGACCTGACCAATGGCAATCAAAACCCTAATCTACCCTCCATCTGTCCCACGAACTGCAGTCAATCTCCACTGAATACCAAGTTCAAATTAAAAAATTATTACTAGGCAAGTTGTCTCGAATATATCACAAAAAGCCATCGTCCTCTCACTCAAGCACTTACCAAGTAGTTAAAACAGTCAGAATCAGTGCCCTACCTCTAGTACACTCCACCTTCGATTACCTGCATCCTTAATACTCAAGGACCTCTGAAAATCAGCCTGCTAACCTCTTCCACATAATTTGAATTCAATTTTGCAGGCACTCAAGAGCACAATTCAAAAATGAAGAAAGGAGGGCCTACTCTCAGGAAAGAACTAGGAGACATCAGCTCCCTGGAATAACATTAAGAAGTCTGCCAGTTCTTCAAGGATGGAGGCTGCTATAAATTTTGTGAGAAAAATCAAGGTTCACACCAGCAGGTGGCTAAAGCATTTGCCCTCTCTTTCGACAGCTCCAAGGAACTGATAGGAAAGGAGGAGTTAATGGTGGATGAAGCCCTAATTTCAGAGGTGACTAAACTCCCAAGAACTAGGGACAAATGGCTTAAAACCACCATTACCAAAAATGTGGGGTTCAGATCCTATTTGAAACCTGAACATAGAGAGGTGGTGTGGAAGAAAAGTGTTCCATCCACCTGGCTAGAGGAGAGGTGGCAACAATTACTGAAATCCATTGTGGTATATATAACTTGTGAAGGTAGATACAATAGGGAAATGATATATCATTTCAAACTAATGAACCATTTTACAGGAAAGAGCCCTCTAAATTTACCTTTCTACTTACACAGGAGCCTAGAAAAAATGGCACACCAGATGAAGGCTCAGCCAACTAATATTGTTAGAAGATTGTCTCACAAAGGCCTTATACAAATCCTTATCCAAGAATTGCTGAAGAGGAGAAATATGGCATGGACACATTTCTTGTTTTGGAATGGTTTTGAAGCAAGTCTACAACCAGAAGAGAAGGGAAAATCTCCTTTGAATAAATCCACCACCCCTAGGAGTGGAAAGAGGAAATGAAGGTCTATTTCACCAACAATAGTAGATCAGCCTTCTTCCCTTTCCAAAACCAAGAAGGTTAAAAGAAACATAGACTTCAGTGAAAAGGGCAAGGAAATCACAACACAGAGTGGAAACAATTTGAACCCGTCCTACTCAGATTCAGAAGAATAAAGGGAGGAAGGTACTTACCTGGCAGAGCAGATGGTAGCAGAAAATGAAGAACTTCCATGACCCACACCAAAAGATCGGGATGAACCATTGGAAAAATCTTCCTCTAGCAAGCCTAGGGCATAGAAAGTAAACCAATTGCTGAGACAAGTGTATGAGTTGGAAGTTTTAGAAAGAGAGATAAAAAGGAATAATGCCATGTTTACCAAGAGGAATAAGGAGTTGCACAATTCTTTCCTAGAGATGAGAGGAATGTATATCTTGCTGAAAAGAAGAAACCTAATATACATAAAGGACAACACCAGGCTGTATAGGATGATCAAGATTATGAGGTTGCAGGTGAAGAATTCCAGACCAAACCTTGGCACTCATTTTTCACTAGAAACCCTAGCTGAAGCAGCGGGAAGCCTTCAAAATCTAGAATCAATCTAGGCTACTGTTGATCCTCCAAACATTGAGCAAGCTAAAGAAAGGTCAGAAGGTAAGCAACAAAACTGAAAAGTGTAATTTGGGAGGTTGTTTAAAATTTTGCAAAAATAGGGCTTTCAGTGGTTTAGGCGGACACTGAAGAGGTTCATTAGACACCGAAAGTAGTGCTTTTGGCAGCTAACATACCCGAAATTTCGATTCCTTAACCACCGAAAGTAGAAAAGGCCAGTTTTGGGCAAACATAAATATCTCAGGGATGAAGTGTAAAAGCTGAAAGTTGCTGAAGTACACCATCAAAGGAGGTCTGTTCCAGTTTTGGGGATACATCAAAGAGGAGAGGGTCACAAAACCCTACCTATTTTAACCAACATTGGCTCATCCATCAGAATACTAGTTACAAATTTCCTCCAATACTCACTGCAGTCATCAAAAGGTTCAAAGAGTGAAGCGTTAGAGTTAGTTAAACTAGTAGTTAAATTAGGGTTTCTAACCTAATTTTTCAAAAACATTTATTTTATCTATTTTTAGTAAAACAGATCCAATTTTTCAGGATCTGAATATTTTTGTAAAGGCTATAAATCCTAAGACTTATGTTATAGAAAGGGTTCGACTTCGGGGACCTGTAGACCATTACTATTATCAAGCTTCTCATATTGCTCATGACCTAATATAATGTCTTTTGCTATCATATGTTCAACTTCCATTTCTTGTCTATTCTGTGCTTATGCTTGAATGTGTTGTTCAGGTTTATTCATATTATTTGATGTCTGATAGCTGTCATCCTATATGCATGTTGATGATTTGAATTATAAGTACTTTCCTTGTTATTATTAGTCATTTATATATATCTGTTTTATGTATGAATATGCCGGCATGATAAGTTCTCCATCTCTACACCATATTATCAAACCTCTGAACAATGGTAGTTAGAATCCTTATCCTTGATTGAGTTTCACATGTCTTGAGAGTGTGAGGTCCTATAGGTCACCTAACTTGATCCATTTAGAAAAACCATAAAAATTTTTAAGTTACCAGGCATCCTCAAGCTACAACCTAGAGGAGTTTGCTGTAGTGATAAAAAATTGGCGCCATTACCGGGGAGAGGAGACTCAAGCTCGGCTTCTCTGGGAGACGACATAGATCCTACTTTGATGATAGACAAAGTTTGGACACTATTTTGGTTGTAATAATCTATCTGGTGACTCCATTGGAATAAGGTGGCAAAGGAAGCTACATCTGTTGAAACATTTGATTCTTAGGAAGTTATAAATACATCAGAAAATTTTAGGGTTTGGGTATCTTCAAGCATTGCTGCTTATGAAGATCCAATCCCTGGTGACTCCACTGAGATAAATTTACCACCCACACCAATAGTATCTTCTTCCATACCCATTTCCAACATGGCTGCCCCTCTTACCAAAATGGAAAGGATCCTCGTAGCTAGGTATGCCCCTTTGAATTTACCTAACCCCCTCTCGGCCATGCCCACTAGAGACTATCTCAAATACATGGCTGAATTTATAGGAGAGGGAGATTTCAAAGCTGAAGAACACCTGGAAGCATTCTATAGTTTTGTTGAGAACATAAATATAGAACAAGAAGATGTGTGGACTAGGGTTTTTATGCAAATCCTAGATGGTAAAGCTAGGAAATGGTTCAAAGAGTTTCTAGCTGGATCAATAGCGGGCATTGAAGCCCTAGATGACATTTTGCTAAAGCATTGGGGAGAGAGGAGAGACCACCTCTATTATATCACCGAGTTTATCAAATTGAAAAGAGAGAATGGGGATTCTATTTCCAACTTCACCAAAATGTTAAACAAGATTTTCAGCAAGATCCCCACTGAGATCAAGCCAATTGATACCTCAGCAAAGATCACCTATGCAAATGCCTTTGACTCTGATTTCTGCCTGCTCCTTAGAGAGAGGAGATCTTCCTCCCTATCACTCATGTGGGATGCTACCTTAGAGGTAGAATCTAACATTGTAGCATCTCAGAAGGTCAACAGAAAGATAGATAGGAAGAAGCAACCCACAGACCCTCTTGGGGATTATTCATCAAAGAAAAAAATTGACAAAATGGCCAAATTGTTGGATAATTTGACTTCTGAAATGTCAAAACTAAAAGATAGAGGGCATATACCTGTGAGGGGTAAACGACCAAGTGATTTTGTTCCTCGAAACCCTAATTTTGTCCCTGTTGACGGGCATAAGTGACTATGCACATAACAAGGGAAAACAACCCAGACCGGGATCCTTAAAGCAGGCTCCAAGCTATTTGGGATGGTTGTTACTGACAGGTTTAAAGGCTGTGTTAGCCCGAAAGTCTATATAAGTCTAAAAACTAAAACTAAAGCTACTGTTTGTTAATTCAGATCTATACTTATCTCTGAGCAAGTTAATAAATGTTATTAATTACAATATAAATCAGCTAGATTAAATCAGTTTATGCTACGACACTAAAAGTTAAATAACTATTAACATAGTTGATAAGTTACAAAGATACATGATATACACCTGTACATTAATCACGAGGTAAAAAGAATAATCTGAATATGATATGAATATAAACATCTGATTCAATGAATTTTTAAATAATATAATTAACAGAACAAAAAAATATATTAACCTAATCTAAGTCCTATCCTGATCAGGAGCGATGAAAATATTTAACCTGAAATCAAATCTACCAATGAGACTATTTCATTAATAATCTTGAAAGTATTCGAAAGAAATTCAGAAATTAACAAGATCATACAATAAGCACATATATCACATATGATATGATATCAGTCATCAATCCTACAACATGACATACATCAGTAAATCGAAATCAGTATGAGTCGACAATTATACATAATATATTTGCATGCTTCATTAAAGAGACCATAGCAAACATTAATAATATGTAAAAAATAACAAGACCAAGTGATACAATACACACATATCCTAAGTAAAAATACTATAAACATATATAAGTATCACCGGTTTAAAATACTGTAGCTGCTGACAGCAAACTGCCTTAAGTCACAGGAAAATCAAACAGTAGTCTTGCATTAGAGGAAATTTGGGGTCTAAAATGGGCCTTATAAGAAAATGTGCCAAAATAAGTTTTTGTGAGTTGGAATTCAAGAACTAATAGAATTTCAATAAAATTAGTCAACCATAATGGTTGAATTGACATATTTGTCATTAAAAAAAACTACTTTTTTTGTTCGTATTTTCGACATATCTCCCTGTGTTTTTACTCAAATTTCGATCGGGAGAGCTCCTTGGATGCGGAATTTGATTCCGCATCCAACGAGTACCCACACTACATACTTTTGACGGACCCCGCTACCCCAAAAACAAGAAATACCTGAAAAACGTGATGATGAATGCTACCCCAAAAACAAGAAATACCTGAAAAACGTGATGATGATGTCATCATCACGTTTTTCAGGTATTTCTTGTTTTTGGGGTAGCGGGGTCCGTCAAAAGTATNGTCTCCTTCTTCTCCAAACTATCTACCCCTCTATCCCACATGCTATCTCCCCTTTAAATACATTTAATCTCCCAAAATAAACAGTTCTATAAACTGGAGATAGCAAACTCGAAATCTTAACCGATTTCCATTAAAAATGACAAGTGAAACATGTCATTTTTCTACATACGTGGAAATATCTATAAATGGGAAAGATTCGATTCATAACAGTGAATCAAAAACATCAAAAACATTGATGCTATAACGACACCTGGAAAACAGCTCCGCCAAATTGATTTGTTCCCAATTATGTAGGGATCGTCCAGACAATAGGCAATCATCAAAATCCGGGAAAGAGGATCCAAAACACTACCTGCGATACTGCACACACACAAGCAATATAATTAAAACACAAACAAACAAAGAAAATCAAATAAACTAAATAACAAATAAATTAACATAAACATAATACCTGTAAGGAAAAACTTGATTATCAATCTATCATACTTCAAACCTGAAACAAAACATAAGTGCACCCCAAAACATTATAAATTCATAGGGGCGTTAAACACCTGAATGTTTACACCCTTTGTTGAATTCTTTGTCTGACCCTTGAATTGCATCAGGGTGACCTGTGCATTTAATTCATGAACCTTCTCCTCGTTTTTATGGTTTTCATTCTGCAACTTCAGTATTTTACGAATCAAACGATTCTTATGCCTTTTAAGACGCGACAAACACTTGGCATTTGAATCTTCCTTTTCCTTCAACTTCAAATTCTCATCCTCCACAACATCATGACGAGCTAACATTTCAGTCACCTCACCTTCCATCCTGTGTATCTTATCCAATAGGCAGTTAACAAACATCGGGTGTATCATATCCCCAACTTGATATGAACTTGATAGGTTTGTCTCTATGGACTTCCCCTTAACGGGAGAATCAACAACCGGATCAACCCAAACATCCTTATTAAAAGCAGGAGGACTATCCTCGGGAGGGTTAGAGATGAACTCATGCCCAACATTATGATCATCAACAGGAAAAACAGGGTCTTCATCTTCATCGTCTATCACGACAGTTTCAACATGAACACTATCGCTCATGGGCAGTTTGACAACATTACCTTTAGCCATGCTTCTAGTAAACCTACCCATCAACATAGCTTTCGGCCTGCTACTTCCCCGACTATGTGTTTTATCAACATTGTTCTTTGTTGTAACCGACGACAAAGTTAAAGACCTCCTCATGCGTTTAGAAATCAAAGGAGTACTAGGGTAACTTACCGGGGTAGAAACAGGGTCATTACAAGCATTGGGGCTCATACGGCCGGTAGAGTTTGACCGAGGTTCTTGTGCAGATGAAAACGAAACATGACTAGGCTCTTGATGCCTGATACATTCCTCAGGACAATTAAACTGACATTGGCAGAAAGCCGAAAAACCATTTGACTCAATAAACTCTTCCCACGACCGGTTAATTTTCGACAATTCCCTCTCAATTAACATTCTGACCAAGCCGTGATGAAATAGGCTATGACTAATGTGTTTCGGGCCCTTTTTAATTGCAGAGGACATTTTCAACAGACTTTTAACCAGATAGTAAGGTAAATTCAGAGGGAAACCAACAAACGCAGACATTAACCTGAGATGGTACATGTAAGCCGAAGAGAGATGACCTTCACAGGTCACGTACCTATGTATTAACTCTAAGACATGGCGCCATTCCTTTTTAAAGTACTTGCAGGATACACCAGTTCGGAACGATACCTCCTGACAGGGATTTTTCAGTAGTTGCCTCCATTCGGTTATGTCCATTCACTTATACTTAAACCACCGCTCGCCTGTTAATGACATACCAGTGGAAAGCACAACTAATCTCTCATCCACTCGGAACTGGAGGTCACCTACCTCAGCCTGAAAATTGACCAAATACACAGCAAAAACCCTCGTCACCTCAGGGTTTGAGTCTGAGAACTTACTAATAAATGGCAACCATCCGATTTCCTTGACCTTGGTTAATAGTTCAGGGTTCGAGTCGAGGAGCTTCATCTCACAGGGCTCGAGTATCACTACTAGCGCCATGACCAACTGTGCACATGCACGAAAACTCACCCAAACAAGAAACTTGAGGTCAAAACATGACAGAGAACCAGATAGTGAGAACTCGGGGTGCAGACCCAGCAGGAAACCTAAGTAATGTAACCCTACGCATTCATAAACCAACTGCAACATGAGCGGACGCAGCCGATAACCCTGAAAATTCAGCATGAAGGGGAATGATAACACAGCAAGGTAGTCACGATGAGAAATGATGGCAAACAACTCTAGATCGAAATGATCTTGCGATTATTTATCTGGGGTTATTGACATGAGACCACTTATCGTATATATCACAGGTGTTAAATGAGCATGAAGACACGACATTGGTTACGTACTGGCCATTCAATGTGATCTGCAGAGTCGAGTACAAATGCCATAATACCATATCACCCTCGCAGCAGGTAGATCAAAATTGGAGGTGATGACATAAATTAAGCTGACAATAAACAATAATCTTATGTCACCCTTACCATAGATTTGATTTACCCTTCGAAGGTGGCAAGCAATGTGACATAATACAAACCTACAAATCGAAACCAGACTTTGCAATATAGACCATATTATAGAAATCAACATTAAACAATTGTGGTGATATTGACTATGATTTGGAATCAGAAAGGTATACTTAGGATATGGCATGTTTATATAAAATATTTGTCTTTTGATACCCTAGACCTTATCGAGGTTACAACAGACTCACCATGCATACTTCTTAATTGACCTTTGAATAAAATCTATGGTAATGTGACAAATCATACAATGATCAACCTCTCATTTCTGCAGCCTTATCAATATTTATAATAACAAAATCAAAGGGTAAAAATCAAGTGATAAATGCTTAGGTAAGATCTCAAGATTAGGTTGGAGTAAAAAGTATATAAATTCTTAACGCTTACCCTTGATTTTTTTAATGCAAATCCATGTAAAAAAATAACTTCATAGTAGTGATTTTGTCAACTAATGTATTGCTTGCAAAGGTTCTTAAAAAAATAGAATTTCACTGATTCAGTAGCTGTCAGAATGGCATCATTTCAATAGCTTTCAATCTCATAGATTTTGAAATGAGAAATCATCAAACAAAATAAGATTTTGTTTGATGAAATATTGTTTTTAAGGCTATTGAGTAAGGGCACAACAGATGGCGACTGACTGGGCGGACCAGTTATCTCTGTTTCTTAACCTGAAACCATGCAATCAAAGAGATTAAATCCTTCATATAAGCCATTATACAGACATCGGTATTTTAGCATCTCAAATAGATTCAAGCATTTCACAGCTCTAAAACTTACCAAAAATTTACAGTTTTAATTTTGATGAGAATCATGTTTCTAACAAAATTCAATCCAAAAGAAGTAACACAATTGATGTCTTGGTTTTAAAGAATAAAATCTCAATACCACAAGCATGTCCCTACTGCCAGCAGGCATCCATAGCCTCGACAGGGTTGCTTCAAAGCCCAAAGAATGCTAGTATCCCATCTGCTAGTTATAAATATACAATTCTAGTGAGGTTGAGTTGTTACCATCATTTTCCTTTTAATTTTATGACTCCTGAAGGCCATGATTCTGGCTTGGTAACCAGATAGTAACCATGTCAGTCACTAATCTACACCTCAGTAAATAAACCGGCTTGTAATGAGAGCTTTTATCCCTTAGTGTTTTTCCAAGGGCCATTGCCCAGGCTTGGTGACCAGAAACGACAATGTTACTGAATGCAAACCTATGATCCTGAACAGACCGGCTCATTATGAGACCCTCTGTCCTTCAGATTGTTTTGAAAAACTCTAACCATAGCCAAAGTGTAGTAAAATTTAATCTGCAGTGAGATTGTCTTAGCAGATGGGGAGGCAAGTCCATTTCTCTTTACGAGAAGGGATGGCGTAAAAGATTTAAATAGATAACTGAGACAAATACTGCCCTAATCCTTATGGGAAAAATATTTGCATAGGATAATATTTTAAATTAATATTAACATGGTTTAAGAATTTCTGGTAAAATCTAGAACGATGAAAAACCATTCCCTGTTCAAGAAGTAAAACAGTGTGACAGTTTTCAGGATAGTGATATCTTCGTGCATGATTTACAGATCAATTATAGAACTTGAAAGAAGTCATCAGTTTAAAGTTTGATAAATTGATCAGACACAAAAATATGCAAATAAAACAACAAATCAATATGGGAGAATATTTAAAATAAACAAATAAAAAAGACACCATAACAAAATCTACAAACCAAGCACACCACACAAGGTATGTACAAGATAATCCCTTGAGGGGGATCAACAGAAATATTTCTTAATCAGATGACCATTTACTGGAAGGTTCTCGATGTCACCCTCCAGTGTCTGCAACCTGAAAGTACTAGGACCAAGTTTTTTTGTAATAATAAATGGTCCTAGCCACAGGCATTGGAACTTAGTGTGTTTCCCTTTGTCTTCGTGTTCCTTGTCCCATTTCAGGACTAGGTCACCCACTTCCAAATCCCTGCTGGCTGATTTTTTATGATCAAACCAGCGTTTCACGGTCTGTTGATGTTTGTCAAACTTTTTTCTAGCCAACTCCCTATCTTCCTCCAATTTAAGCAAGGTATTAATTCGATGTTCCATAGCAGAACATGCTGTCTCCTGTACTGACTGGGAGAGTTGTAAAGAAGGTAAAAATAAATGAGGAGGTAAGATGGCTTCTTTACCATATACCAGAAAAAAGGGAGAATTTCCTATGGCAGCTTTGGGAGTCACTCTGTCAGCCCACAGGGCATTTGATAAGGCGGTATGCCAATTCCTATGATGATTAGCCACTATACGTTTCAGAATCTTGATCAAATTTTTATTGGAAGACTCAGCTAATCCATTACCCCGAGGATAATAATTAGCTGAATATTTCAACTTTATGCCCTTTTCCAATGCATACTCAGTTAATTTTACAGAAGAAAAATAAGTTGCATTGTCGAAAATCAAAGATTAGGGAACACCAAACCTGGTGATAATAAAAGAATCAAGGAATGATATCACCTGTTCCGAGTTGACTACTCGTAAGGGGATGGCTTCCACCCATCTAGTGAAGTAATATGTGGCTGTCAGGATATACTTGTGCTGCTGCGAAGAAGCTGGCGTAATTGGACCAACAATGTCCAAACCCCATTGTTGAAATGGGATTTCAATAATAACAGGCTGGAGGGGTAATGCTGCTTTCTTCAGCCTGCCTCCTGCCTTCTGGCACTCTTGACACTTCCTGGCGAAGACAAATGCGTCCTTAAACAAAGTGGGCCAATAATATCCAGCTTTGAGTACTTTGTACGCAGTGGTTTCTCCGCCAAAGTGTCCCCCGGCTGGTCCTACATATAATTGGGACAACACATTATCAGCTTCACTTTTTTCTAAACAATGAAGGAGAACTCCTTCAAAAAAATTTCTAAACAAAATGTTATCGATCAGCTGATAAGGATCAGATTTCAATCTCAAAGCTCTCTTGCTACGTAAATCCATATGTTCAGGGGCATTCCCATGCAATAGAAAAAATTTAATATCATTGTATCAAGAATCAGAGGGTGTCGAGATTGGAAAAACTTCCCTTTCAAACAGATAATGTTCGTCAAAGAAGTGCAGATCAGATTCGGAAATGTCTGATGATCCAACTGCCAGCTTACAGAGTCCTTGTCCTCTGACAATCTTTAAAGGTTTTATTTCCAGGTCATATTCCTGAAGTGTTGTGACCCAATGTGCTTGTTTTTCACCAAGATCCTTTTGTATCAAGAGATTTCTAACTGCAGAATATGGTACAATGACTTTGGTGTGGGACTTCAGCAAGTAAGGCCTGAAATGTTTGACAGATTTGAAAACAGTGAAAGCTTGCTTGTCTACTTCTGGATAGTTCAACTCTGCACCGTTCAAACCAGAACTCGTAAAAGTGATCGGAGCTTCATTATTTTCCTGATTTTTCTGTGTCAGAACAGCAGCATATGAAGAATCAGAAGCAAACGTATACAAAATGAAAGGTTTGGAAAAATATGGGCTTGTTAAGGTAGGAGCTTCAGCAATAGATTTTAAGATGTCATGAAAAGATTGCTTCTCTTCAGTAGACCATTTAAACTCAACATCTTTTCTAATCATTTTCTGAAGCGGCCTAACAATTTCAGTGAACCCAGGAATGAATCTAGAAACAAAATTTATCTTCCCGAGAAATGATTGCATAGATTTTTTCGAGTGAGGCATGGAAATCTGGGATATAGCCTAGGTACGTTTTGGGTCAATATTAATTCCTTGTTTAGAAACTACAAAACCCAGTAACTTACCTTCTGTAACTGCAAAGATAGACTTCTTTGGATTTAGAGAAATTCCATATTTCCTGCAGCGCTGAAAAACCTTCCTGAGATGGTTTAAATGGTCAGCTCTATTTTTTGAGAAGATAGTAACATCATCAAGATAAATGACAACAAATTTACCGATCAGACCCCTAAATGCAATGTCCATTGCCCTTTAGAACGTTGCCCTGGCATTGATTAGACCAAATGGCATTTTTCTATAGGCATAGGTTCCCCAAGGAGTTCTAAAAGTTGTTTTCAATTGATTTGATTTGGATACTAACACTTGGTTGTATCCTGAAAAACCATCTAGCAGTGAAAACATTTCAGATCTGGAGACCTGTTGTAGGATTTTTTTCCATTGGAGGAACATGGTAATTATCTTTTTTAGAAACCCTATTCAGATTTCGGAAATCGACGCATAACCTGTTATCACCATTTTTCTTTCTTACGGGAACAAGGTTCACCACCCACTGGGCATGTCGTACTGGGAAAATTATTCTAGCGGCAAGGAGTTTATTCAGTTCTTTCTTAACAGCTGGTTCTAGGCTAGGATGCATTTTCCTCAATTTCTGTTGAAAAGGTTTAGCCTCTTGTTTCATGGGAATGACGTGTTGCATTATATTTGAATCAAACGTCTTCAGATCGTCATACGTCCATGCGAAAATGTCTTTGAACTCATTAAAGAGTTTAATGAAGGCTGTTTTTTCCTGGGAAGTACATGTACTGCCCAGATTTACACATTGGGGATTGGCTTCAGTACCTAGATTTACAACTTCAGATTGCATAACGGAGCTGTTGGTTTTACAATTCCTCACAGCTTTAAATTTATCCTTTAGGTCATAAAATTTCTCCAGTTTAATCATAGATCTGGGAAGAGTACTGACTTGATCGTGAGATTCCTCGATTGAACAAGGCTTATGAATTACCGAAAATTTATACAGGTCTTCGTCATGAGTCCTTTCATCGATTACCGCATCTTTGAAAGTGTCCTTCATGGTTAGAAAATCGATCAACTGCTGGTCTTCATCGAAGACTCTCCAATTGACTACGTTGTCAGGTATGGAAGGCCTGAACAACAATTCAACAGAGAATGAATCAACAAGAATCCCTTCAGACGGGATTAACCTCTAAGCCACATTAGCCAACAAATCTGCTTCTTGATTTAAATAACGAGGGATAGAACTAATGTTGAAGGCTTCAAAAGATAATAACAAATTCCATACCTCTGTTTGATAATTCCTCAGATGCCCAACAATGCAATGTATAGTATTACGTACCTTCCGAACAATAATTTCTGAGTCTCCTAAGACCACCAAAGCTTTAGCTCCCAGGTCGATTTCTTTTTTCAGCCCTTGAATGAGGGCTTCATATTCAGCAATGTTATTGGTGCAATCAAATTCTAACCTGCAAGCAATGCAATACCTTCTTCCACGGGGATCGATCAATAAACAACCGGCCCCAGCCTCTTCCTTTGACTTAGACCCGTCAAAGTATAGAGACCAGAGATCATCATCCAGATCTATATGCACAGTGTTCAGAATTGGAGTTTCCTCTGGGACTTGAGAAAAATGGAGAATTTGATACTGTTGTCCTAGGTCCTGAACTGATGAAGTTTCATCTTCAAGGTTACCAAAGAAGGATTCAACCATATAGTTGACCATAATGGTATCAGTGAATAAGACAGGTTCATTTGAATCATCGATTTCAGTTACAGTATGCTTCATATACCGTTCTCGATCAATCCTGATCTTATTTGGGCGACCGTTATGAGATATCCATAAGTGTGACCAGTCTGTTGCAAAATATCCCTTGAGTTTTTCTGACCAATCCCTGCTAAGGAATAAACCATACGCTTCCAGGATGTCTGCAACGATTATATCGATGATAAAATGGACCTGAGGATTCGAAGCTAACCTTATCAGCACCTCGTTCAACTTCCCTATTACTTTGACATTGGATCGGTCAAGCTGTACAATGCTTGTATCGTAGGGCACAGGGACAGCATTAAGTTTTTTGCATACCGAGTATGGCATGACATTTTTAGAAGCCTCCGAGTCTATCATATAGTTATGTGCTTTGCGGTTGCAAATTTCAAATGTAAGTAAGAAAGGAGGAGTTGATGAGTCTGATTTCTTACCTATAGATGATGCATTGACTGAAGATTTAGTTGAGTTATCTTTGGTATTAGCAACACTATTTTGTGTAGTGGGAGTTTTGCTATTTTTACCTAAATATACTCCCTGCATCATCTTATCTCGAATTATAGGCAATTTGAGAAGTTCATAGATAGAAATGTTGGCCCTGATTTTCTTTAAATCTTCAACTAGATATTATTCTAAATCAATAGAAGGTGCAGATTTAGCATTTGGGGGTTGGTTTTTTGTTTTGTCAGTTGACTGGTCACCTGCAGTAGTTGCAGAAGGTTCACTTGAGGTCTGATCTTTCTTACTTCTGGTATTATGCTGATGTTGATTGACATTCATGACAACTACATCTTCGTCATCAGTCAATTCTGTGGTATCCCAAAAGTGACTGATAACTTGAGGAGGTTTATCTTCATTATTATTATCAATGTTTTGGGTTTCTTCAGCATTCTTCCCAGAAGATTGTGCTTCATTTTCGGCTGATGTTTCAAGACCTGAGACTAATAGTTTGAGGAAACTATTAGTCTCATCAACGCTATTGGCTTCAGAGGGTGGAGTCTGTTTTGCAGCTGTGTTTTGGAATGGTCTACTAAAAATCTGTCTGGGTGGTTCTTTGTTGGGAGTACCCTCGGAACTTCCTTTCTTCAGATCAATGATCTCATTAGACAGATTTTTAATAACTCTTTGGAGGCTGTCTAGATCTAAAGCATCTTGGCCTTTTTTCTCAGGGTTTTTCTTTATGGTAGGACTGTCAGTCTTCTTTCGAGAAGAGGATGCAAAATCGGTATCTACCCCAGGGTTTGCCTTTATGGCAGACATATCTTTCTCAACCTTAATTTCTTCTTCAAAGTTTTCAGCAAGGGTAAGTTTTTCTTTTTGTCTGACAAACATGGCCATTGACACAGGCAAGGCTGAAGTGTAAAATTCAATAGTGACATCCTCAGTCAGCCTTGAAGTAGCAGGAATTCTGTTTCTTAGATTTAGGAATCGCTGGTTAAAGTCTTTGACCTTTTCCTTGGTTTCCATGCGGATCCTAGACAGCTCTAAAACCAACGCAGCTGGAGTCTTATCGTCTCCAAACTTGTTCATGAAAGCGACCCCGAATTCGTTCCAATTGGTAATGGAACCAGCCGTGAGTGAAAAATACCACGTCTAAGCTTTACCCTCAAATGTATAAGGAAAAAGTCGACAGACTACATCTTCATGTTCCATAGTCAAGAGCCGAACTGCTGGCATAAACTTCTTGACATGGTCCTCTGCCGGCTCTTTCAGCTCGGGGTTGAACTTAGGCAACAATTTCTCAGGATGCTTGGGTAAAGGATGTTGATCGCCTAGAACAGCAACCGCATCCTGAGCTAACCATGGCAGATTAGCATTAGGGTTAACGTTTACACCTGCCATGTTTCTTGGTGATGGAGGTGGCGAAGGTGGTGTTTGACAAACGTGAGGAGGCGAGTGTGGTGGTGATGGTGGTTGACCAGATCCTCCTATAGTAGATGGTCCTGAGGAAGATGAAGGTTGATTGGCACCTGTTAAGGCCTATTGTATCTAAGGATCAGAGGAGACACCTAAAGGTTGTTCCTGTTCTTCCGAAGTAGGTTCAGGATGATGGGTGCGAGGACGTCTGATTTGTGGGAGAGGTAATTCAGTGGGTTGACGCCCGGTGAAATTAGAATAAGCCCTTGTTAAAATCCTATGAGATTCGTTTATGGCTTGTTCGAATTGTTCAAGTTCTTGAGGTTGGTGAGCACCGGTAGAGTCGAATTGCGAGATAAGGTTTCGAACAGAGTCGTTCAGTGGGGCCTCACTTAATCGTGATGACCTATGAGTACGTGGTTGTGAGGATGACTGTATTTGAGGTGTGTTAGGCTGATTAATTTTGTTCACAGGATTGTTTTCATCAGCCATTAGCTTACTTTGGCCCTCCTTCTAGCGCCATTGTTGATGGGCATAAGTGACTATGCACGTAATGAGGGAAAACAACCTAGACCAAGATCCTTAAAGCAGGCTCCAAGCTATTTGGGATGGTTGTTCCCGACAGGTTTAAAGGCTGTGTTAGCCTGAAAGTCTAAAGAAGTCTAAAAAATAAAACTAAAGCTATTGTTTGTTAATCAGATCTATACTTATCTCTGAGCAAGTTAATAAATGTTATTAATTACAATATAAATCAGCTAGATTAAATCAGTTTATGCTACGACACTAAAAGTTAAATAACTATTAACAGAGTTGATAAGTTACAAAGATACATCATATACACCTGTACATTAATCACGAGGTAAAAAGAATAATCTGAATATGATATGAATATAAACATTTGATTCAATGAATTTTTAAATAATATAATTAACAGAACAAAAAAATATATTAACCTAATCTAAGTCCTATCTTGATCAGGAGCGATGAAAATATTTAACCTGAAATCAAATCTACCAATGAGACTATTGCATTGATAATATTGAAAGTATTCGAAAGAAATTCAGAAATTAACAAGATCATACAATAGGCACATATATCACATATGATATGATGTCAGTCATCAATCCTACAACATGACATACATCAGTAAATCGAAATTAGTATGAGTCGACAATTATACATAATATATTTGCATGCTTCATTAAAGAGACCATAGCAAACATTAATAATATGGAAAAAATAACAAGACCAAGCGATACAATACACACATATGCAAAGTAAAAATACTATAAACATATATAAGTATCACCGGTTTAAAATACTGTAGCTGCTGACAGCAAACTGCCTTAAGTCATAGGAAAATCAAACAGTAGTCTTGTCTCCTTCTTCTCCAAACCATCGACCCCTCTATCCCACATGCTATCTCCCCTTTAAATACATTTAATCTCCAAAAATAAACAGTTCTAGAAACTGGAGATAGAAAACTCAAAATCTTAACCGATTTCCATTAAAAATGACAAGTGAAACATGTCATTTTTCTACATACGTGGAAATATCTAGAAATGGGAAAGATTCGATTCATAACAGTGAATCAAAAACATCAAAAACATTGATGCTGTAACGACACCTGGAAAACAGCTCCGCCAAATTGATTTGTTCCCAATTATGTAGGGATCGTCCAGACAATATGCAATCATCAAAATCCCGGAAAGAGGATCCAAAACACTACCTGCGATACTGCACACACACAAGCAATATAATTAAAACACAAACAAACAAAGAAAATCAAATAAACTAAATAACAAATAAATTAACACAAACATAATACCTGTAAGGAAAAACTTGATTATCAATCTATCATACTTCAAACCTGAAAACAAACATAAGTGCAACCCAAAACATTATAAATTCACAGGGGCGTTAAACACCTGAATGTTTACACCCTTTGCTGAATTCTTTGTCTGACCCTTGAATTGCATTAGGGTGACCTGTGCATTTAATTCACGAACCTTCTCCTCGTTTTTATGGTTTTCATTCTGCAACTTCAGTACTTTACGAATCAAACAATTCTTATGCCTTTTAAGACGCGACAAATACTTGGCATTTGAATCTTCCATTTCCTTCAACTTCAAATTCTCAGCCTCCACAACATCACGATGAGCTAACATTTCAGTCACCTCACCTTCCATCCTGTGTATCTTGTCCAACAGGCAGTTAACAAACAGCGGGTGTATCATATCCCCAACTTGATATGAACCTGATAGGTTTGTCTCTATGGACTTCCCCTTAACGGGAGAATCAACAACCAGATCAACCTGAACATCCTTATTAAAAGAAGGAGGACTATCCTCGGGAGGGTTAGAGACGAACTCATGCCCAACATTATGATCATCAACAGGAAAAACAGGGTCTTCATCTTCATCGTCTATCACGACAATTTCAACATGAACACTACCGCTCACTGGCGGTTTGACAACATTACCTTTAGCCATGCTTATAGTAAACCTACCCATCAACTTAGCTTTCGGCCTGCTACTTCCCCTACTACGTGTTTTATCAACATTGTTCTTTGTTTTAACTGGCGACAAAGTTAAAGACCTCCTCATGCATTTAGAAATCAGAGGAGTACCGGGGCGACTTACCGGGGTAGAAACATGGCCATTACAAGCATTGGGGCTCATACGGCCAGTAAAGTTTAACCGAGGTTCTTGTGCAGATGAAAACGAAACATGACTAGGCTCTTGATGCCTGATACATTCCTCAGGACAATTAAACTGACAGTGGCAGAAAGCCGAAAAACCATTTGACTCAATAAACTCTTCCCACGACCGGTCTAATTTCGACAGTTCCCTCTTAATTAACATTCTGACCAAGCCGTGATGGAACAGGCTATGACTAATGTGTTTCGGGCCCTTTTTAATTGCAGAGGACATTTTCAACAAACTTTGAACCAGATAGTAAGGTAAATTCAGAGGGAAACCAACAAACACAGAAACTAACTTGAGATGGTACACGTAAGCCGAAGAGAGACGACCTTCACAGGTCACGTCCCTATGTATTAATTCTAAGACCTGGCACCATTCCTTTTTAAAGTACTTGCGGGATACACCAGTTCGGAACAATACCTCGTGACATGGATTTTTCAGTAGTTGGATCCATTCGGTTATGTCCATTCGCTTATACTTAAACCACTGCTTGCCTGTTAATGACAGACCAGTGGCAAGCGCAACTGATCTCTCTTCCACTCGGAACCGGAGGTCACCTACCTTAGCCTGAAAATCGACCAAAGACACAGCAAAAAAACTCGTGACCTCAGGGTTTGAGTCCGAGAACTTACTGATAAATGGCAACCATCCGACGGCCTCGACCTTGGTTAATAGTTCAGGGTTTGAGTCGAGGAGCTTCATCTCACAGGGCTCGACTCTCGCTACTAGCGCCATGACCAATTGTGCACATGCACAGAAACTCACCCAAACAAGAAACTCGAGGTCAAAACATGACAGAGAACCAGATAGTGAGAACTCAAGGTGCAGACCCATTAGGAAACCTAAGTAATGTAACCCTACGCATTCATAAACCGACTGCAACATGAGCGGACGCAGCCGATAACCCTGAAAATTTGGCATGAGGGGGAATGATAACACAGCAAGGTAGTCACGATGAGAAATGATGGCAAACAACTCCAGATTGAAATGATCTTGCCATTATTTATCTGGGGTTATTGACATGAGACCAATTATCATATATACCACAGGTGTTAAACGAGCATGAAGACACGACATTGGTTACGTACTGGCCATTCAATGTGATCTGCAGAGTCGAGTACAAATTCCATAATACCATATCACCCTCGCAGCAGGTAGATCAGAATTGGAGGCGACGACATAAATTAAGCTGACGATAAACAATATTCTTATGTCACCCTTACCATAGATTTGATTTACCCTTCGAAGTTGGCAAGCAATGCAACATAATACAAACCATCAAATCGAAACCAGACTTTGCAATATAGACCATATTATAGAAATCAACATTAAAAAATTATGGTGATATTGACTATGATTTGGAATCGGAAAGGTATACTTAGGATATGGCATGTTTATATAAAATATTTGTCTTTTGATACCCTAGACCTTATCGAGGTTACAACAGACTCACCATGCATACTTCTTAATTGACCTTCAAATAAAATCTATGGTAATGTGACAAATCATACAATGATCAACCTCTCAATTCCGCAGCCTTATCATTATTTATAATAACAAAATCAAAGGGTAAAAATCAAGTGATAAATGCTTAGGTAAGATCTCAAGATTAGGTTGGAGTAAAAAGTATAGAAATTCTTAACGCTTACCCTTGATTTTTTAATGCAAATCCATGTAAAAAAATAACTTCATAGTAGTGATTTTGTCAACTAATGTATTGCTTGCAAAGGCTCTTAAAAACATATAATTTCACCGATTTAGTAGCTGTCAGAATGGCATCATTTCAGTAGTTTTCAATCTCGTAGATTTTGCAATGAGAAATTCAGACATTTCATCAAAACAAAATAGGATTTTGTTTCATGAAATAATGTTTTTAAGGCTGTTGAGTAAGGGCACAACAGTCCCTTACAGAAGAGACAACCCCCCAGTCTAGATCCTTCAAAGGGAGATGAATCAGGCTGAAGATCATAGAATCAGAGCTCCCTTTCAGAATGTTGTAATAGAAGAAGAACTAGAGTTCCTTTAGGAAGAAGGAGAGGTCGAAGACAACATCAACTGCATGGAGGATGAAGTTGGCTAATTTTTTTTGACACAGGAAGAATATGAGGAATCCCTAATGAATGAGCAGATCAGTGAAGAAGCATTATATCAGGCAGATGATCAAGGAGGTTATAATATGAGTTTTAGGCTGATTTCTCCCCCTAAGATGAATGTTGTTCCTACAAGGAAGCCTACTGCTCCAGCTAAAAAGGTTACTGTTCCACCAATGAATATGGCTGTCATTTGCAAATAGCTGCAAAGGCCAGTACGGTCATCAGCCCCTGATCCTGTTCAACTCAAATCTCCATCACCAGAGGTAAGGGTTTCTAATAAATTGCATTATTCTTTCAATCTTGAGTCAGAGATTCAGAAATTGAAGATCCCTTTCCCATTAATAGAGCTAATGAAGAATGATTCATTCAAATCATCAATACTGAAATCCCTTCAACCAAAGATATATATAGACACTAACTTTGTCAATATGAAAGATGATAAACGCATTGTAACACTAAGCCCTATGATTGAAGAGCTAGATGAGTCTTGCACACCTTTCTACATATCTTTGAATATCCATCATAAAGTCCTTCATAACTATTTGTTGGATTCATGAGATTCCCATAACCTAATGCCAAAAGCTATGATGTATGAGCTTGTCTTCAGCATTACAAAACCCTACCATGATCTGTTCTCATTTGACTCTAGGAAGGTCAAGTGCTTGGGCCTCATCAAAGACCTCATTGTGAACCTATCTTAGATACCCTCAAAAATCATAGTGATGGACATTGTAGTGGCTAACATCCCTCCTAAATTTGGTCTCTTACTATCTCGATCATGGAGTAAAAGGCTGGGTGGTACCCTTCAGATAGACCTTACATATGCTACAATCCCAATGTTTGGGGGGGAGACCAATAGGCTTTACAGAGAGAATCAGCTTGCCTACATCATAAGCAATGAAAATAATTCTTTAAAACACCCCATCTATGCAGTAGACAGAGATTTTGGGTCATGCATTTTGTAGATAGATTATTCCTAGCAAATACCAGTCCAACTTACAAATCCCATCTGTCAGCAGCCTGAAGAAGTGACCACATCAATTTGGAGCATGTATTTTGATGGGGCTAGTAATCAAGCCTCAGCAGGTGTAGGTATAGTGTTGATCTCTCCATCAAAAGAGACTATTCATCTATCTTATAAGCTTGATTTTTAAACCACTAAAATATAGCAGAATATGAAGAATTGCTGTTAGGAGTGAAAGCTGCCAAGGAAATGGGGATCATGTGCATGAAAATATTTGGAGATGCAAACCTTATTATACAGTAGATCAAGAACACCTTTCAAGCAAAGAATGTCAGATTGAAGGCTTACAGGGATGAGGTATGGAAACTCAGATACTCCTTCATGTTTTTTGAATTGTCATATATAACTAGGGCTATGAATCACTTAGCTGATTTCCTTGCTGTCTCTGCAAGTCTTTTTTCCCCCATTTACCTCCTAGGCTCAGTTTTACAGAGAAAACTTCCTATGGATTGGGGTACCACAACAGATAGAGTAACCGCATAAATCAATTCTTTCCCATATGCAAGAGAAATAAAACATCTAACACTAAAGTATCTCGAAACATACCTTATTCCAGATGGTTGATGTAGATCCCCGTTGAGCTTTTCCAATCTCTCTTGTATTAGCAATTTTCTCTCTCAACATTCAACAAACAAGACAAACATGCTATATAATGGTGTTAGACCTACTCTAGAATATATAATCAATAACATATAAGCATTTAAAAGCATCCATGGTTTCAATATTCATTTAAATACACATTATTGGACAGGAAAATATATTTCTATTAATATAAATCAGAGATTGCAATGGTGACAACCTCTGTCGGCACATCTGTGAACTGGAGAAACTGAGTCCTCCACCCGGGCCTCCACCACTTCAATCCTCCATCTCTCGATATCAATCTCACAATCAAAGGAAATATTGGGAAGAACACAAAGTGATCTAAGGGAAAAAGGGATGCAGACTCAAGTATAAGCTCCGACAACAATGGACTATAGTTTTCTTGCTCTTCAATTCCTCTCCTTTCAATGTATCCAAAGGGTTCCTTATATAGTGCTTCAATGGGGTAATGGAAGGTCAAATATGAGTGATATCAAGGAATATGGAAGGCCAAGAGACAAGTGAATCGGATCCACATCAAGGAAAAATCCAAAACTACTTGGCCTTTTGCACACATCCCGATGTACACGGGTTTGAGGGTCATATCCGCATATATACGCGAGAATAGGTTTAAAAGTTTCATATGGAAAACAATGCATGTTTTTACAGATGATATTGGAAACATCAAAGGTAAAAAAATGGTCCATGGGGTTCAAAGAGTCTGCAGAGGGACAGGGAAGGCCATAAATGTGTGATCCACCATGTGTGGTAAAATCAGCTGTAACACTCAGCTATGATATTCAAGTTAAGTACAGACCTTCCCTACCAGATAGTGTGAAATTTTGGAAGGTGTTTGAGAATGATGATGAGTTTAGTAAATTCCTCCAGGTAGTAGACGAATTCTCTGATATGCATATAAATCAAGAAAACCTAAACATGGAAGAATCCCAGCAGCTCAAGTTGAAAGATAAAGTAGCTGATCAGAATATTGTTCAGTTACCCAGCAATTATATACCTTGGGGTCTAGTACCCTTGGAAGAGCTATTTGATCATAATGATATCCCTGTCAAACCTGTAAAAAAGGAGCAAGACCCTACTGTCTAAGAGCAAAACATAGGTAGACAAAGTCAGCCACAACCTATAAATCTGTCCACTGAGTTGACTGCTGATCAGAGGTCCAAATTTTGTGGCCTGATAAAATAATTTGCTGATATCTTTTCCTGGGAATACAATGACTTGAAAACCTATGACACTAATATCATCCAACATAGGATTCCCTTGGATAAGGACACCATCCCTTTCAAACAAAATCTGAGATCTATCAGTCCTCTCTTACTACCTGTAATTGAAAAATAAATCCATAAGCTCCTCAAAGACAAAATCATAATCCCCCTCAGGTATTCCAAATGGATTGCAAACTTAGTGGTGGTGAGGAAGAATAACGGGGAGATTAGGTTATGTGTGGAATTCAAAAATATGAAAAAATTCTCCAAGAAATACAACTATCCCCTACCCATTATGGAACACCTATTGCAAAGAGTCTTAGGGGCTAGTGTCATGTCATTCCTGGATGGTTTCTCTGGAAACAATCAAGTTTTTGTGCAGCCTAATGACCAAGAGAAGACTGCTTTTACCACTCCCTGGGGAACTTTCATGTATGACAAAATTCCATTTGGGTTGATGAATGCTGGGGCCACTTTTCAGAGAGATATGGACCTACCTTTTGTAGGATTGAAAGACAAATTTGTGCTCATATACCTGGATGACCTCACTGTTTACTCTCACATCCATGAAGAACATTTGCAGCACTTGAGGAGGGTATTTAAGAAATGTAGGAAATTTGGGATATCACTGAACCCGAAGAAGTCCCAATTTTCTCTTAGTAAGGGGAAACTCCTAGGTCACATAGTCTCAGCTGAAGGTGTGAAGATTGATCTTGTTAAAGTTGAAGCAATCCAGAAGTTGTCCATACCTAGGTCAAAAAGGGATATTCAGTCATTTTTGGGTAAGATAATTTTTGTTAAGAGGTTCATCCCTAACTTTTCTGAGTTGGTAAAGCACATAACATCTATGTTGAAAAAGGATGAAGAAATCAAATGGATTGAATAAGCAATAAGCTCTTTTGAAGACATCAAGAAGGATATCATGGAAGCTCCCACTCTAATTAGTCTGGACTATACCAAAGGTTCCTACATTTTCTCCTTTGCATCCTATGAAACTGTGGCAACTGTATTGTTACAAAAAGATGATCAAGGTCTTGATCTGTAAAAAGCCCAAAATTTCCAAAAAATTTAAAATTTTCAAAATAGCATATATTCTTATTAATTGTTGTCATTAATTGTTTGATTAGTTTATGTTACTAGAATTATATCTGAATGATCTTTTGATTATACTTAATCTTTAAAGAGTAATTCTTTTCCGTTACTGATTGTTTTTCTGTTTGCAACACAAGGTGGTTTGTCATGAAGGACTTGGCTTACTTAGTTTTCGAGCTAATGCAGCGATTTTATTCTATTATAGGTAAACATGTAAGATGTACGGGTCGCAGTTAACAAGTCTCAAAAGTTTACAATAAGATTTGTTGTATAAACTTATTTAGTGAAAGTACATACAAGCTAGACAGATTTACTATGCTTCTTAAGGTAAAACTTTTGCTCAGTTTCTTTTGAGATCCAAGCTAGGAAATGAAGTTCTATACATAGAGATGGCATTTAACTTTTCTATACAGCAAAAAGAATTAGAGTTTACCCCGTCTACAGAGTATGGAACCATTAAATGTTCATACTAAAGGTGAAGTAAAAAAGTAATAATTACTTCCTTATTAAACAGCTAACATATTACAAAATTACATCATCAAAGGTCTACTTCTATTATTCATCGTTTTTGTAGTATGCCATGTTTAGAATTCCTCAAATTCAGAGTTGCAACTGTAATTGCAAATGACAAGATATTACAAATATCGATCTATAAATTACTCTCTTGAGCAGCTAACATATACAAGTTTATTGTTGAAATTAAGTCTCCCCTTAATAATTTTTAAGGGTTTGCAAACTAAAAATCAGAAAGGCATTTGTAGCTAAACACATCATAGTTTACTGAGGTAAATTCTTTATTTGATCTTTATTCTAGAAGAGGTATATTTATAAATCTTGCAATACTGAACTATTTGATATCTGTTTTAGTCATCACTGTAAAAGATCTTTATAAAAGAAAGTTTACAACAAGAGACCAACTCAAAGGTTTTTTGTTTAAGAGAGCACACCCACTCTTTTACTTGTAAGCTATAACAACATTCTAAGTTTTTTAAAGATAATTAATCGAGATGGTTAGGACAGAAACCATAATGTTAACGTTTCAATACCCTAAATTCCTTGGTTGAATCTACATCCTTTTTATTAGTGTATCAAAAGTGACTCTATAAAGACAATATAAAAGTTGGTAGAATACTTTTTACAATAACCTTCTTACTTAGCCAAAGGTATAAAAATTTCCACCTTATCAATCATGTTACAAACCTATCTTGCTTGAATGACAAGGTAACTATACGCTCAGATGAATGATTTATAAACAAGCCTTACAAAAAAAAATAACTTTTAAACCTTACTCTAAGAGAACCTTTATAAAACCTTACCTTAGGCATTTTATGTGATACATAGGATACAATACTGCACTTATCACTTTAGATATCATTTAAATCAAAGGTTCAATGACTATAAAAACATCTTGTTACAAGGTTCTTGCCAAAGTGTTAAAAGTACTCACTATGAAATATAGTTATGTCAATTTTTTTGCAACGCAAGGGGGACATATATTATAATGTAATGATTTGTTAACCAAATAAAGATGTTGAAACTCTACAACGAGGTCTACGTGAAGTAATCTAACACCCTTATTTTTATTATTTGCAATGATAGGTTGACTTAGTTGAGACTAAGGATTAACCTTAGTGATAGCCAAGAATTATTGCCACCTCCAATATCTGATGATAGCACAATGAACTATGGAAATCAACCCATCATGGTAAAATTATTTGGAAGCGATGTGGCTTCATTTGGACCGTGCTCTGCAGGTTTATAATGGATATTTCCCAAGACCTAACACGTTATTCTCCTTTGCCTTCGGGCTCCTGTCCACCCTTTGAGAAGAAATCGGCCGCATTGTGAATCAGTTACCTGCACCGAGCTGCGACTGACTTGGGAGTCTTCTTCCTGGTTAGTTTACTCCATTGCACCCATATGATGACTGTATCATGGCTTGTGCTCTTCATACAATACTCATCCTCCTGTTTGTTTACTCGCTGCCTTCGTTGCTTAGGTTTGAACCCTTGATTGTGTGGGATCTTACCGTCTCTCTCCAGTTTATCCTACGGGAGTACTTCTTCCTTTTACTGGTTAAGGTTAGAATATCACCGTTCTTTGTAAAAAGGTTTGGCATTAGGGTTTTAACGCCTTCCTCAGTTTTAGGGCTCGAGGGTTTCTTGCTGTCGATGCTTGGCGAGTGTTAAAAACTGTGCCTTTGCCGAAGAATGACAGACTTCAAGGTCGTGCCAGCTGCTGCATCAACGCGTGAGACTTGCTATTGCTAAGGTAAAAGAATTATATTTTGTTTTCCTTTCAAAGAATATTATTAAAACCTTATTAACACATTTATTTTTCATTATCATTATATTTACAGTTGGTTGTAAACTTGTTTTGCAGCTTCGACCTGCAAATCTTTTCTGCCTGCACATGGGGTATAGCTGCGGCAACAGTTACGGTAAGCCTGGGTCTCTTCACGGCTTGTCCACTTTGTGGAAAACCATATGGGATTGCGATGGGTTGGTTGTTGCGGCCTTTTGACCCTCATGGCTTTTGGTTATTTGTCTTTAAGTTATGCAGTCGTGGGTTAAACCCTAGCTCTCATGCAGAGCTCTCCGATCTTTGATCGTGAGTGTAAAAAACTTGTTTGTAATTAATGTTATGTTTATAAATTTGAACAGGCTGTAAGCCTTCGTGTTTACTGTGTTTATAAGATTTTATAGGCTATAAGCCTTCGTGTAAGTTTTTGTTACTGCCGTGGGTTATTAAATGAAACAGAGTTACAGTTGTTCCTTTTTATTATTTGAAAGGGCAGGGTTTTACCCTCAGTTATTATAAAAATTTGTGAGACTATTCCTTCTTCTGCATTCCTCTTTAATCACAGCATAATAAATAAATGAATTCTTACTTTGTTTTATTTAATAACCCAGCTGTAAGAAGAATACTATTAGTTCTTCCATTTGTTAATTGATTTTGAGTAATTTAAGTTTTGCTAGGTTTAACCCTAGTTGGCAGGGAAGAAATAACCCCGCCCTTATTCTTTTAAAAGTTATTGTTAAATTAAAAGTACTTATATAAATAATAGGGCTATTTGTTATGTTATAATATATAGTACAGCTTGATAAATGAGCAATCTATATCTCTGTTGCTTACAAGGTACCAGAATAATCTTCAAGTTAATAATAACAACATTCTTGTATATAATAAATAAATTACTATAAACTATCTAATTTAACTCATAGTACTTAATGTAGATTCTAGATTAACATTCTCAGTTTATTCTGTGAGTATCTTGAAACCAGTACTTATTATTTGTTTCTTGTATAATTTCTACCATACTATTATGTTCTGTCTTAATTAATTTATTTTCTTAAATATACTATTTAGGTATAAGTATATAGTAATATAATTAACTCGTTCAGAGTTTATCTTGTAAGTTCAGATAATAACATTCGTCCAGATTCTATAAAGAAAGAAGAAAACAACTCTAAAAACTAATTCGAACTTATTGTTATAAATAAAGAAATAATTTCATTACAAAACATTCATAGAGTCTATATCCAAATGGTTTAATAGTAATATCAAATCCCTGTATGACTATTATGATGTTCAGTTTACTATATACCTTTAGCATGAAACTATTTTAATGCAGAGAAAAGACTATATAGTAACACGGTATTAAATCTAATCTGATATCTACTAGATGTTCATTATACTTGAAATACTGGAAACAAGTACAGTACCAGGAAATAGTTTTTAAAACTATAAGAAAATAACTTATGAATTGGTGAAACACTTTGTAGTTACTGAAAGTAATTAAATAGGAAACTCGGTTCAGAAGGATATTACTTCACAATACCGAGATACTGTGCTGGAGTATGGTCTAGTGATCCCAGATGTGGAAAAACACAGTAATTCTTTAACTTAGCAACAGATTTAACTACTAATATTCTGATATACTCACATTACTAAACTAACTAACTCTTCAGATATATAATATAAACATAACATGCATCCATTCATACTCATTAAACATAAAGAAATAAGTGACAGAACCTATTTAAACTGTGGACAACAACAGCAATGGGAGGTCGTTCCTCCCTACCAACTCCTGGAAAGCGCTCAAACAGCGACTCCTCAGGACCCCCGAGCTTGCTCTGGTCTCCCTGGCTGGAACTAGGTGCAGCAATGTCAGATACCAGTCCTCAAACTCAGTATGAATACAGAACTTATCAGCAAGTTCTCCTAGCTAAAAGCTGTAAATAAAGTCAAGTTACTGCAGCAATCCACTCAGAACACTTCCTTACTTTTTTTCCCTCTTTCCTCAATGAAATTCCTGAATAACATTCACCTGAATGAATTCTCTCTGGAATAAAATTTGATCAGCCTCAGCTCTCTTCATTGAGTACTTTTAAAACATTGCCTAGGTCTTTTTGGGTTAACTGTCATTTAATGAGCCACCTGCTCTGATCCCACTTTCTTGGGGGATCATGACCCCAAATGTAGGGAAGTTGCCACCTGCAACTTAGGAAGT
Organism: Pseudotsuga menziesii; assembly: GCA_001517045.1. Taxonomy (NCBI): domain Eukaryota; kingdom Viridiplantae; phylum Streptophyta; class Pinopsida; order Pinales; family Pinaceae; genus Pseudotsuga; species Pseudotsuga menziesii. The sequence goes on from LPNX010597619.1 coordinate 72,252, forward strand.
TTTCGAGGATGCTGCCACTTGTTTTTTGCCTTCCACCTAGTTCCATCCACCAGTTTGACCAGTAACCTATTTTTAACAGCTCTCCCATGCTGTTGTCTCCATAATTTATTTATTAATAATAAAATATTCTGAATTACACTCCATTTCTGTTGACTCTGCTGAGTGATCAATCCCTACTTAGGATTTAATTTAACATAATGTCTCAGAAATATAATAAAACAATTGACATAATTTTACAAAATTGGGGTATGTGACATGATCACCCAATTGCATTTTTCAGCAAGACATTGAGGGATGTTGAAATGAAGTATGATCCCATTAAGAATCAGGCTTATGCTCTCATCAAGTCATTGAAAACTTTCAGGATTTACATTCTACATGCAAAAGTCCTTTCCTATGTCCCTTTAGTTGCAGTAAAGGATGTGTTGACTCAGCCTAACATTGATGGAAAGAGAGCTAAATGGATTTCCAATCTTATCGAGTTTGACATAGAAGTAAATCCCACCAAGTTAGTGAAAGGCCAAGGTCTGGCCAAACTCATGGCTAAAGAAAACTATGAACTTTAGGGGATGAATTTCACTTGTGCAAATTTAGCAAATTTTCAAAGTGAATTAGCAGCAGAAGTAGTGCAGGATCAGAATGACATTCAACAAGTAGCTGAGAACTTGACCTCATGTGAGTGGTACTTAGGTATTATTCATTTCTTGCAAAAATTAGAAGTTTCTCCTGGTCTCACTCCAAATCAAGCACGGGCTCTTAAACTGAAATCTATTAAATTTTGTGTAATTAATGAACTACTATATTGGAAAGATCTATTTGGTGTTTTTTTGAGATGCCTAGATAAAGAAGATCCAGTTCAGGTCATGCATCGGTTGAATTCAAGCACATGTGGGGGCCATCATTACTCGAAGACCATAGCCCACAAGATTCTGAGGGCTAGGTACTATTGGCTTGTCCTTTTTTCTGATGTGTGTACCTTTGTGAAATTCTGTGACAAGTGCCAAAGATTTATAGGGAAGCAGTAGCTCAGATCCTTGCCCCTTAGACCTATTGTAGTGAATGGTCCTTTCTAGCAATGGGGTCTTGATTTCATAGGTGAAATTAATCCTTCATATAGTGGTTAGCACAAATGAATCCTAGTAGCCACAGACTACTTCACCAAGTGGATAGAGGCAGTACCCACTAGGAATGCAACTCATTAGGTCATCATGAAGTTTTTATATGAGAATATATTTATCAGGTTTGGTTGCCTAGTAAGGCTAGTAACTGATAATGCACCAGCTTTCAAAGTCGGGGAATTGGTTAACATGTGTGAGTCAATGGGAATTCAATTGTAGCATTCCATGTCTTATTACCCTCAAGGAAATGGCCTGGCTGAATCATCCAAAAAAATCCTAGTTAGGATCATCAGAAAACTATTGGAGACAAATCAGAAAAGCTGGTATTCTAAGCTAAAGTTCTCTTTATGGGCTGATAGGGTAACTGACAAAAGATCTATAGGGACTTCTCCCTTCAAATTAGTTTATGGTACTGAGGCCATTTTTCCCATTTAGCTAATTCTTCCAGTAGCAAAATTTTTCTAGGAGCAGCAAGATGAACCGAATGATATGGTGAGGAGGATGATGGATTTGGTGTAGTTGCAGCAAGTCAGGGAACACATGATAGAAAAGTCAGAATCTCATCAACATAAGATCAAGATTATGTTTGAGAAAAGGGAAAAGGTGGACAACTTTTAGGTTGGATATTGGGTCCTAAAATGGGATACTGTCAGGCAAGACAATGGAAAACATGGAAAGTTTGACTTTCTGTGGATTGGCCCTTTTGTGATAGCTCAAATGCAGTAGAAAAACACCTTCAAGTTGCAAAATCTAAAAGGGGAGGAGGTGTTTGATGGCCAAATAAATAGGCGGTTTTTGAAACTCTATTTTATCTGAGGCTCTGAGGCCTTGTTATTGTAAAATATTAGTTGGTAGGTTGTTTTTTCTTACAAAATAAAATCCATGCCCAACGGAATAGCAGAAGATAATCTTAAATTTTTATTTGTTTTCCAGGAAAGGAAATTTTCGTCTCGAGTTCTTGGGACCTCACAGGAAGGTTCCCATCCCCAAGTAGGAGCCAGATGTTATGTCCCAAAATAAATTTACTTTTCAATAAGTTCACTCAGACGATTTATTTTTTGATAGGATGAATATTTCAAGTCATATTTTGAAGGATTTTAGGGTTACTAACAAAANTTCTATTATGTGATAAAATTAAAAGTTTTAGCTTTCGGTGGCTTAGGCAAGCTTTCCAACAGCTCATTAACCACCGAAAAGCTTTGGTTTCGGCAGCTAACAGTTTAACACAGGACCATGATTATCCACCGAAAGCTGGTTCATTACATTATTTGTTAAAAATATAGGAAAAGTACTTTTGGTGGCTTAGGCAAGATTTTCAGGTGCTCATTATCCACCGAGAAATGTTGGTTTTGGCATCTTAGCGAGTGATTGCAGGAGGGCATTAACCGCCAAAATCCAATCAAATACGTTTTTTGAAAGGGTGTCTTTTGGTGGCTTGGGTGAACATGTCGGTAGTTCATTAGCCACCGAAAACTCAGCTTTCGATGGCTAGTAAACAAAAACCTATATGCTCTTAACCACCGAAAAGGCTGAAAGAAGAAACGGTTACCTGTCCATAAAATTGAACTCATCAGCACAAAACGGGTCATGATTCGACAAGTAAACTACCGAAAGGATGGGGAAAATGTAGTAAGGCGTAAGTTGATGATTGAAGAGGTATTTATTTAATTTGACTTGACCAATGGGAATCAAAACCCTAATATACCCTCCATCTATCCCACGAACTGCGGTCAATCTCCACTGAATACCAAGTTCAAATTAAAAAATGATTACTGGGAAAGTTGTCTCGAAGATATCACCAAAAGCCATCATCCTCTCACTCAAGCACTTACCAAGTAGTTAAAACACTCAGAATCAGTGCCCTACCTCCAATACACTCTACCTTTGATTACATGCATCCTTAATACTCAAGGACCTCTGAAAATTATCCTGCTAACCTCTTCCATAGAATTTGAATTCAATTTTGTAGGCACTCAGGAGCACAATTCAGAAATGAAGAAAGGAGGGCCTGCTCTCAGGCACGAACTATGAGACATCAGCTATCTAGAATCACATCCAGAAGTTTTCCAGTTCTTCAAATATGGAGGATGTTATAAATTTTGTGAGAAAAATCAAGGTTCACACCAGCAAGTGGCTGAAGCATTTTCCCTCTCTTTCGATGGCCCCAAGGCATTGATAGGCGAGGACAAGTTCATGGTGGATGAAACCCTAATTTCAGAGGTGACTAAACTCCCAAGAACTGGGGATAAGTGGTTTAAAACCACCATTACCAAAAATGTGGAGTTCAGATACTATTTTAAACCCGAACACAAAGAGGTGGTGTGGAAGAAAAGTGTTCCATCCACCTGGCTAGAAGAGAGGTGGCAGCAATTACTGAAATCCATTGTGGTATATATAACTTGAGAAGGTAGATACAATAAGGCAATGATATATCATTTCATACTAATGAACCATTTTATAGGAAAGAGCCCTCTAAATTTACGTTTCTACTTACACAGGATCCTTGAAACAATGGCACACCAGGTGAAGGCTCAACGAACTAAGATTGTTGGAAGATTGTATCACAATGGCCTTATACAACTCCTTATTCAAGAATTGTTGAAGAGGAGAAATATGGCATGGACACATTTCTTGTTTTGGAATGGTTTTGAAACGGGCCTACAACCAGAAGAGAAGGGAAAGTCTTCTTCGAAGAAATTCACCACCCCCAGGAGTGGAAATAGGAAAAGAAGAGCTATTGCACCAACAATAGCAGACCAACCTTCTTCCCCTTCCAAAACCAAGCAGGCTAAAATAAACCTATACTTCAGTGAAAAGGGCAAGGAAATCACAGCACAGAGTGGAAACATTCTGAACCTACCCTACTCGGATTCAGAAGAAGAAAGGGAGGAAGGTGCTGACCTAGCAGAATAGGTGGTAGCAAAAAATGAAGAACTTCCATCACCCACACCAAAACATCAAGATGAACCAGTGGAAAAAGATTCCTCTAGCAAGCCCAAGGCACAGAAAGTAAACCAATTGCTGAGACAAGTGTATGAGCTGGAAGTTTTAGAAACAGAGATAAAAAGGAATAATTCCATGTTGACCAAGAGGAATAAGGAGTTTTACAATTCTTTCCTGGAGATGAGAGGAATGTATATCTTGCTGAAAAGAAGAAACCTAAGATACATGAAGGACAACACCAGGCTGTACAGGATGATCAGGATTATGAGGTTGTAGGTGAAGAATTCCAGACCAAAACCTAGCACTCATTTTTCACTAGAAACCCTAGCTAAAGCAATGGTAAGCCTTCAAAATCTAGAATCAATCCAGGCTGCTGCTGATCCTCCAAACATTGAACAAGCTAAAGAAAGGTCGGAAGGTAAGCAACAAAACTGAAAAGTGTAATTTGGGAGGTTTTTTAAAATTTTGCAAAAACAAGGCTATCAGTGGCTTAGGCGGACGTTGAAGTGGTTCATTGGCCACTGAAAGCAACGCTTTCGACAGCTAACATACCTGAAATTTTCATTCCTTCACCACTGAAAGTAGAAAAGGCACAGAATCATATTTTGGCACAAAAGGCCAGTTTTGGGGAAACATAAATATCTCAGGGATGAAGTGTAAAAGCTGAAAGTTGCCGAAGTACACCATCAAAGGAGGTCTGTTCCAGTTTTGGGGATACATCAAAGAGGGGAGAGTCACAAAACCCTACCTATTTTAACCAACAGTGGCTCATCCATCAGAAGATCGGTTACAACTTTCCTCCAGTACTCACTGCAGTCATCAAAAGGTTCAGAGAGTGAACAAGTGTTAGAGTTAGTTAAACTAGTAGTTAAATTATGGTTTTTGACCTAATTTTGCAAAAACATTAATTTTATCTATTTTTAGTAAAACAGATCCAATTTTTTAGGATCTGAATATTTTTGTAAAGGATATAAAGCCTAATACTTATGTTATAGAAAGGGATCGACTTCAGGGACCTGTAAACCATTACTATTATCAAGCTTCTCATATTGCTCATGACCTAATATAATATCTTTTGCTATCATATGTTCAACTTCCATTTCTTATATGTTCTGTGCTTATGCTTGAATGTGTTGTTCAGGTTTATTCATATTAGTTGATGTCTAATAGCTTTCATCCTATATGCATGTTGATGATTTGAATTATAAGTACTTTCCTTGTTATGATTAGACATTTATATATATATTTGTTTTATGTATGAATCTTCTAGCATGATAAGTTGTCCATCTCTGCACCATATTATCAAACCTTTGAACAGTGGTAGTTAGAAGCGTTATCCTTGATTGAGTTTCATGCATGTATTGAGAGTGTGAGGTCTTGTAGGTCACCTGACTTGATCCTGTTAGGAAAACCATAAAAAACATTTAAGTTACCAGGCATCCTCGAGCTGCAACATAGAGGATTTTCTTGTAGTGATAACAAATTGGCACTGTTTCCAGGGAGAGGAGACTGAAGCTCAGCTTCTCTGGGAGACGACATAGATCCTGCTTTGATGATAGAAAAATTTTGGAAACTATTCTGGTTGTAATCATCTATCTGGCGACTCCATTGGAATAAGGTGGCATCAAGAAGACCAAGTACCAGAGAAAACCTTCAAGGGCCATCCGCAACACTTGTTTCAGATCCAGAAGAGATTCTGAGAAGAGATAGGGATTGACTAAGGAAAACCTGCAGTGCCACAAAGGAAGCTACATCAGGTATTTCAAGAGATATTCCTGTTTGTTAACACTCAGAATGTACCCAGGTTGTAAAAGGTAAATCCCAAAGGTAACAGCAAAAACTACTTCGGAAAGAAACTGGCTTTTCTTTCCAGAGAGGGATCTCTAAAATATAAATTTAACAGGGCTAGATATAGGAATCAATACTTTAAAATTATGCAAATGGTTGAAACAACACATATAACCATTGGGAAATGGAGTCAAATAGATAAAGATAACACAAAGCTTTCATACATGGGATTTCAACAAAGTCAAGATAACCATCTAGTTACAGTCATTCATTGATTTCAGGTGAATAATAAAGAAACATGAACAATCCATCAATATAGAGCATCATAAGATGAATTCCATATCAACTTTAGTAGAAATATTTATGAAATATCTGAAACAATAGCAAGAGAATAACAAGCATGAATTTTGAACTATTCAACGCTACACTTCAGATATGAAGAAAACAAAATGGAATGTAAACATTGAGAAGACAATCACATAGAAAGGAAAGGCACGGACTGTAACATAAATGACACAAGAATCTCCGATGATCCACCAACATTCGGCTTTGTTACTTCAAAAATTATATGTCCTAAAAAAAACACATCGATCAAACATATGGGTTCCAACCCTCAATACATCAAGTAAATTCAAATATATACATAAATAACTTCTTCCCAAGAAGATCAATAACTGAATAATCTGTTAATCAAAGTTTTTTGTAACTATATCCCTAACAACTAGGAATAAAACTACATGCTTCGATTCTGATAACAGATCATTTAATTATAATCAACTTGGTGACAGCTAACAACTGGCTCCAACAACTGGCTCCAATTGGGGATGATATCCTCCCTGTGAGGTATCAAAGAACTCGTAGACCAGGTGCCTGTCTTCAATAATTGTATCCAAACTTTCAAAATTTTTATTTTTTATCTGATATGTTTCTTCTAAAGAAAAATGGTTTACCTCCTAAATCTTAGGGCCTTCACTCTGGGCTTCGAAAATATTCGGCTCACCATCTGTACTGCTTTCAAGAAAACAAATATTTACAAACTATGGTACACCTTTACCTTCCACCTTAGGACAGGTAATGCTTCAAAAATATTCCATTGACAGGGTTACTCTCCAGAGAAACCCCATTTAGATATTCCAAAAGAAATGCATTTTCCCCTCTGTGACTTGCAATAACATAAGGACCTACCCACATGTGATCAAATTTTCCATGTTTATCTTCTTTAGGAGCATCCCATTTTAACACCAGGTCATCAATATGGAATTGTTCTTTTTTCACCCTTATGTCAGAAGTATTTTTCATTTTTTCCTGGTGTGTCTACACTTTATCATAAGCTTTATTCCTTTTCTCTTCTAACTCAATGATTTGGTTTATCCTTCTCTGCATGTGGTTTGGTTCTTCTTGCTACTCCTAAAAATACCTCATAACCAGAACACCCAATGACGCTGGAAAAACAACTTCAACTCCATATACTAATTGGAAAGGAGACATCCCAATCGCTCTTTTAGTACTAATCTTGTCGGCCCATAAAGCATATTCGATTTTGGTATGCCAAGATCTCTTATTATCTTCTAACAACTTCTTGATAATCCTTACCAGGCTCTTATTTGAAGACTTGACCAACCCATTTCCCTGTGGATAATAAGCAGTTGAATGATTTAAGCTGATATGATATTTATGACAGAAATTAATCATCTTTTTGGATTTAAAGGCTGCTGCATTATCAGTCACTATTCTCCTAGGACATCCAAACCTAGCCAATATGTTTTCCTCAAGAAATTCCATAATTACAGTTTCAGTCGCTCCCCTAGTAGGAATTGGTTTGATCCATTTTGTGAAATAATCTATGGTTGCTAAGATCCATTTATGCTGTCCTGAAGAATTCGGGTTTATTTCTCCAATGAAATCCAAACCCCACTGCTGAAAAGGAGCTTCTATTGTTATTGGATTAAGAGGAAGGGTAATTACCTTTCTTTTACCGTAAAAAATCTGGCATTGATGACATACGCTAGTTTCTTTGTACACATCTGAAAAGAATGGCGGCTAATAGTAACCTGCTCTCAAGATTTTATTTGCTGTCACCTTCCAAGAATGATGTCCCCCACAATCTCCTTTATGAAATTGTTTTTCTGTATGTTGGGATTCATTTTCTAAAAGAGAATTTAGTAACACACTTCCAGGATCCTTCCAATAAAGATATCGATTTATAATACAAAACTTAGTAGCTTTCAACTTCACCGATCTTGCTCTTGATATACTCAATCCTGCTGGTGCTTGTAAATTTCGAAGAGTGTGAACAATATCAGAGTACCATGGAGATGCAACAAAGTCAATCCTTACTTCCACCTCTGTATCCAACTAGTGAGATTGACTAGATAAGAAATTGAGTTGTAAAGACTCACAGTTTGAATCTGTCATCATTTTCACCAATCCCTACCCTTTAACCAACTTGGCAGGTTTAATCTCTATGTCATACTCCAGTAATGTCGCTATCCATTTTTCCCTTCTTCCTTCTAGGTCAGGTTGTGTGAGAATCCCTTTTACTGCAGCGGTTGGAACATGAGCAATTACATGTGAGTGAAGAATATACACCGTGAAATATTTCAATGCTTTAACCAAAGAATATGCTTGCTTCTCCGTGATATCATATTTCAATTCTCCATCCCTCAACATCTTACTGAAAAATGCTATGGGTTGCTCCATGTTCTCATCATTCTTCTGTAACAAAACTGCAGCAATAGTATGTTTTGAAGCATAAGAAAATATTAAAAATCCTTTAGTGAAATCTAGACTCACCAACACTGGAGCCTCCAAAATAGCTTGTTTTATTTCCTTAAAAGATCTCTTGGCTTCCGCTGTCCATTTTATCTCATGACCCTTTTTCAACATATTTGTAATATTCATTAATATTTCAGCAAAACTGGGCACGAACCTTCTTAAAAGTTTGCTTGTCCCAAGAATGATTGTATTTCTTTTTTACTCCTTGGTTCTCCTACCTTCAAGATTGTGTTGATTCTATCAGGATCAATCTTTATTCCATCTTTAGAGATTATGTGGCCCAACAATTTTCCTTCTTCTAGCGTGAAATTTGATTTCTTTGGATTCAATGATATACCAAATTTGCTGCACTTCATGAATTTTTTTTCCGAATGATGAATATGCTCTCTATCATACCTTGAATAAACTGTGATGTCATCCATGTAAATTACCACAAATTTTCCAATTTCTCCTACAAAAGCAATATCCATGGCACACTGGAAAGTAGCCCCTGTGTTCATCAAACCAAAATGCATCATTGCATACATAAAAGTGCCCCATGGTGTAGTAAAGGCAGTCTTCTCTTGATCTTTAGGTAGCACCTTAATCTGATTGTAACCAAAAAAACCATCCATCATTGAAATTATTTCTGCTCCGACCACTTTCTGCAATATATGATCCATCTTCGGCAAAGGATAATTATCTTTCATAGAGACCTTGTTCAAATTCTTGAAGTCTATGCAAAGCCTTATTTCTCCATTCTTCTTTCTAACAGGAACTAAATTGGCAACCCATCTTGAGAATCTTAAAGTCACGATAATCTCGGCATCAAATAATTTTTTAATTTCCTTCTCAATGACTGGTAGAAGCTTTGGATTTATTCTTCTAAGCTTCTATCTGAAAGGTGTTTCTCCGGGCTTGATGGGAATAGTGTGTTGTATTATTGAAGTATCATATTCCTTAAGGTCTTCATAACTCCAGGCAAACAAATATGTATGCCTTTTCATCAAGTTCACATATTCTTCTTTTTCCTTCGCAGGAAAATGTTTAGACAGTTTCACAATCTTTGGATTTTCTTTAGTACCAATATTCCTATCTTCAACAGCATTATCAACAGGCTTCACTTTAGGATCTTTAGCAACATCATTCTGATCAAAAAAAATTTCTAAAGGGATCAAACCTCTTGGTATACAATTATTTTTCAATTGAATGATATCTTTTCCTCCTAAAGTTCCCTTCAATTTTTCAGTACCATTCTTTTCTTCTTCACTTTCTTGAGCATCTTGGAAATTCTCACAGTTATCATTTTCAACATCAATATGAGTATTTACAAATTATCTTGACAATTCTAAAAAAGTTTTTATCTGCATATCATCGTCAAACACCTGCCAATATTTATAATTATCAGGTATAGATGGTCTGTTCACAATGTCTACTTGATATTCCTTTTGACCAACACTTGGGGTTTTGAATTTTCCAGCAGCTACTGCTAAAGAATCAGCTACTGTATTCTCATATCTAGGAACCACCTTAATTGTATGCTCTGTAAAAAAGTTACCAATCATATCCCATACTTCATTTCTATAAGCTCTCATCCGGGGATGTCTGGTTTGATAACTATAATTCACTTGATTTATCACCAGTTCTGAATCTCCCAAAACTTCTATCCTCTGTGCTCCTAGATCTTTCAATGCATGCAACCCAAGTAACAAAGCTTCATATTCAGCTACGTTATTTGTGCATTCAAATGTTAACTTATATGATAAATATTTAAAATCCCTGATAGGAAAAATTATGTACACACCAGCACCAGCGCCAACCTTTGCCACAGATCCATCAAAATACATAGTCCACAAACCTTCTCTTTTTTGTTTCTCTTCCAAAGCATTTTGTTCTATCAATCCTTCCTTTTTATTTTCTTCATATTTCATTTGCAATGTAGACTCCAAATCACACGAGACAGTATCATTAAAGAAAATAGAAGAACCCAAATCAATATCGACAGCATATATATGATGAATTTCGGGTTTATCTTGACTGCTCACTACATAAGGAGTTATTTTATCACTATACAACCTCCTACTCCCATCTTGGACATGAATAGTGGAATATGACATGTCCATTTTCAAACTACCTTTCAACTTTGAAGTCCAAGACCTTGATAACAACACCCCAAATTTTGGTGGAATGTCTACCACTACCACATCCATTACTATTGTTTTATATGGCAATTTATTCAAAGTTACTACCGTATCCTTAATTAAACCAAGACATTTCACCCTCCTGGAATCAAAAGAATACAAATCTTTATAAGGTCTTGTCACTTCCATTCCCAAAATTTCAACTACTCCCTTTGGCATTAGATTATGTGATGCACCTAAATCTAACATTGCATTATGAACCACCATATCATGCACAGTCAAACTCAAATAAAAAGGAGGAACTTATTCATTATATATACTTTCAACTTTTGGCCCAAATGAAATAGTAGGATTGTCATCTGTCAACTCCAAAATGTCAGACTGAAATTCTCCCTGACCTCTAACCATATTTGCTATGGTATCTCTGTACTCATTATTTCTCAACAACTCATTAAAAGGAACATAGATTTTCATCTTGGAAAGTTCATTCTGCAGATTAAAATTAGAATTAACTTTCTCTACATCTATTGGTGCCACTTGTTTCATTCCTTTTGTTTTTTGTATTTTGTTCTCAACTTCTTTATTTACAATAGACTCTTTTTGTATTTCCTTTCCTTTTTCTATGTTTAATAAACTGGTGGAAGGCTGATTTGGATTTAGCCTCCCTTTATTATAACAATTTCTCTATTTCTCAATCTAATCTTCCTCTGTACATCATCCATAGCATGCAGATAACCCCTCTGATATTGCTTTGACTCTCTTTCAAATTCTTCATTTCCATCTTCCTGTGCAAACATGTTATGTTCTTCTTCAGTAAGATATATATCTGAATTTAATTCCCCAAAAAGATGAATTTCATTCTCAGTAGGATCTTCTTCATCAGCAACATAACTCTCAGGGAATGGTGGTCGAATCTGCTGCTCTTCTTGATTCCTTGGATTTATCATATCTCTTTTCCTATTTTGTGGAGGCATAGGAGGATTTGGTCTTCTAAAATTCGGATTTCTGATTTGAGGATCAGCTTGTTCTCTATTAAATGATCTATTGTCCATAGTCAATATATCCATCAACTTCTCCATTGTCTTCAACATCATTTCAAATTTAATATCAGTAGTAGAAGAAGAAGTAGAAGGAATATTTTATTCTTTTTTCCTCCTATCAATGTCTTTGTGTTTCATTTTTCCACTCACCATCATATTCACTTCCACTTCTAAAGCATCCGTAAACATAGCAGCAAGACTCGTTGATTTTCTTTACCTTAACGAAAATGCAAAGTCATTATCAAAAGCTCCAGCATAATGAAGTTTAGCAGTAGCTACAGAAGGTTTTATATCTTCTGGAATGGAATTATAAACTCTCATAAACCTGCTTGAAAATTCATGAACAAATTCAAAACCTCCCTTCTTGAGACTATTATATCGGGACAAAAGCTGCAAAGGACTTTGTTTTTCATCCCACCTTTCTAAAAATGCATTCTGGAAGGCTTGGAAAGTTAATATAGATGCAGCCGAAAAATATTTAAACTATTTCTTTGCTTCTCCTGATAAAATTTGAGCAAACAATTGCATTTTAACATCTACATAATAGACTTCCTCCAAGTCCAAAAAATCTTCAAATTTAGCCACATGCTACTTTGTAGTTATGTCTCCTTCTCCATCGAACAGAGAAATTATTTGGGAATGATTTTGGGGAAGATCATGCAATACATCAGGTAAACGCAAAGGAGCAAATCTAGCTGCCATTGGCCTAGGTGGATTCAGAGGTACTGAGAAGTTTTGAGTATTTTGAATGACAAGTGTTTCTTCAACTTTTGTAGACTGTTGCAGATCTCTCCAAACGGAATCAAGTAAATAAGATTCTAATCTACGGGGGTTAAATTTAGCATTTTTAAGATCATATTCAGATTTACTCTTCAACAAACCCTTTCCAATATTAAATTCCCATTCTTGATGAAAAATACTATGAGAATCTCGAGAAGGTGATGCACCAAACAGAGAAATATCTATCTTTTCTTTATATTTTTTCTTAAACATTTTTTTTGGATCTTCCAAAATCCTTAAAGTATCAGAATTACCTCGTGTATGTCTTTTCGAAGCCAGAATGACTTCTAGAATTTTGAAATACTCTTAAACGGGAATCGCCAGGGAAAATATACAACCTTCTTCACTGACAAAAATTCTTGTTTTCCCACAGAAATATTTTCTTGATCTTTACAACTCTGTCGTTCTTCCCAGGGCGGATTTGCACTTTCGTTCCCTGGCAACGACGCCAATTTGTTATCACTTAGAATGTACACAGGTTGTAAAACGTAAATCCCAAAGGTAACAGCAAAAACCACTTCAGAAATAAACTGGCTTTTCTTTCTAGAGAGGGATCTCTCAAATATAAATTTAGCAGGGCCAGATATAGGAATCAATACTTTAAAATTATGTAGATGGTTGAAACAACACATATAACCATTGTGCAATTGAGTCAAATAGATAAAGATAACAAAAAGCTTTCATACATGGGATTTCAACAAAGGAAAGATAACCATCTAGTTACAGTCATTCATTGATTTCGGGTGAATAAGAAAGAAATATGAACAATCCATCAATATAGACCATCATAAGATGAATTCCATATCAACTTTAGTAGAAATATTTATGAAATATATGAAACAATAGCCAGAGCATAACAAGCATGAATTTTGAACTATTTAACACTACGCTTCAGATATGAAGAAAACAAAATGGAATGTAAACACTGAGAAGACAATCACATAGAAAGGAAAGGAATGGACTGTAACCAAAATGACACAGGAACTCTGATAATCCACCAACATTCGGCTTTGTTACTTCAAAAATTATATGTCCTAAAAAGAAACACATCGATCAAACATATGGGTTCCAACGCTCAATACATCAAGTAAATTCAAATAAACACATAAATATCTTCTTCCCAAGAAGATCAATAACTGAATAATCTGTTAATCAAAGTTCTTTGTAACTATATCCCTAACAACTAGGAATAAAACTACATGCTTCGATTCTGATAACAGATCGTTTAATTATAATCAACTTGGTGACAACAAGGCCTGAATAAGCAGCTCCACTACGTGCGACACCTATTTTTAAGGATGAAGAATATACTTGGTCTTCCTGAATATTTCCACGGTCCTCCATTGTTCTACACCTGGCATGCCATACTCTGTCATTTCTCTGATAGATACTTCTAGATTCGCATAAGCCTCATAAGATACAGTGGGCAATCCGCCTCTAATGATCATAAACTTTTGCAATATTTTGAAATCCTCTGTCAATTTCTCTACGATGATTTTCCCAGTTAGTCCTTTTACCAAGTTTTCAAACTTGGAATGGTCCATGTGGTTTTGTACTAACAGATTATGATAATGTTACTGAGAAAATAGTCTTCCCTCATCATCCCAGAAAGAAGGGAGGCCGTCTTCAAATAACTCTTTAAAAGCACGCTCGAAATCATTTATCTGTGAATACATTGCATTTGCTTTATCTTGCACCACCTTCATGATTTGATGTTTTTTAATAAATTTCTTTGACCATAGTACAATAGCTACTCTGTCTTTAATCTCAATCTCCTGCAACTTTTGATATGTTAGAGAATTCAAAAAATTCAAAGCATTTTGAGCCGTGTTTAAAGGCTTCTTCTCCATGATCTCGTTCACCAACTTTAATCTCTAAGTAGCTAAGTTAACTAATGCACTCTGATCATCAATAAAATTTAGATAATGTCTAAACTTAGTAACTTCCACAGATAATGTATCCCAGACTATATGTTTAGCTCCTTGTAGAGGAACTTTTCCTGTACTTCTTTCCTTCAACTCATTAAACTTTTTCTGGAGCTGGCTTTTATCATTTAATATTTTATTTTTACTTTCAATCATTCTAGCCAGTTCTGATTTAATCTTCTCATTTTCTTCTTTCAATTCCTTGATTTCCACATCCTTCAGGCTCACTTGTGATATTGGCACTAACAAATCATCAGCAGAAAATTCACTTAGAGATTTTTCAATATTTACAAGAGATAAATCTGTATCAGCAGGAGTCTGGCTCATCAACTCTTCCATAATTTCCTTTTCATCGTTCTGATCTTTTTTCAAATTTGAAATCTGTGTCATCAATTCAGTTCTCTCCATTTCCCATTTTCCTTTTTCCTCCTGCAATTTCAATTCTTTGCCTTTGTAATCCATCATCTCTTGATAAACTTTATCTTTTTCTTCTTGCAATGCAAATAACTCTGGGGACTGAGCATGTTCAAAATTTGGGATTTTCAGCTTCTTTTTCAATACCTGGATGGTATTGTATTTTTCTTCCAAAATATTTTTGGTGGCCTGTGCATTTCCTAGTTCACTTCCCAAGCTTATAACATATGTTTGCAGCTTCTTAATCTGGATTAGATTTGCTTTATTCTTCACTTTTTCATGTTTCAACTGGATTTCCATTTTATCTACAAGGGCTTGCAATTTGTTAATTTTCATAATGGCATTTAATAAATCTGAATAAATAATATATCCTGTCTGCTTGTGGAGCTGTATCTTGTCGGGTACACTGATTTTATCTAGCCTTACTTCCATCTCAGATACTTTTTTATCACTAACCATAGAGAACTTCAAGGTGTTCCTCTCCACATCCCGAGTAGAAATCAGTGATTCCTTTTAGTTGACTAGACTTCTAACTTAAGGAAGTAGATTTTTAGTCTCCTCCGATGACTGCATCTATTTTTCAGCATAACTTGACACGAACTCTGCTCTGGATTTGAAACCTGAAATGGGCTCTGCACTACCTTCTCCTCCAAAGGAAAACTGATGCATTTATACTGACTTCTTCGGGAACAAAACTATTTTCTTTGAATCTTCTGAGACTATTTCTCCTGAAACTTGATCATCCTGAGAATGTGTTTTAATCTTTTTATATGAATTGTTTTCATCCACATCCATATCCTCTAGCTTGGAAAGACTTCTCTTATTTAGAATGCTAGGATTTTCAGGTGCTTAAACTGTTGTAATCAACTCACTGCTCCTACTTTCATCAATTCCTAGACTTTCTATAAAACAAGACAAATTGGCTATTTGTTCTAAACCTTCAACAACCTGATGATCAAATGGTTTGTTTTTATTTGATTGCTTCCTCTGAGAAATTATATGACATGGATCATAATTGATTCTTTGTTCTTTCTAGAAATCCATAATTTCTAATAACTTTTTCACAATCATCAAGGCACTTTTGTTTTTCAAAATAAATGGACCAACTTTAAGGGGAAATTTAATATTAGAAGACTTCTTGAATGCTCCAAAATGCTCCTCCTCTGCACATAATCTTTGCCTCATGAACTCAAGTGCGAAAATTCTAGGAGTTAGAAAAACAGGTAACTTGTACGGTTCCACGGTGAAACCATACACCCTCAAAACAGTAAAATCTTTGTATAAGAACCAGTCTCCTATTCTGTCCTCTAAGGAAGACTGTAGCATGAGTTTCATTTCTTCTAGTACCCTTGGTAACACTTCATCAAATAGAAACTTGTACATCTCGGACATAATGGAATTTACAAACTCTGTAGAAATTTAGGCCTGCAGTAGATTAATTTCACCCACAACAATTAACAATTGATCATGCAAATTATCAACAATTGAGACTGAATATGGAGCTGTAACACAAAACTATATTAACTGAGTGTACAATAGCCAACCCTATAATAACATAGGCTGCTGAATATATAGAATACATGAGCAAATCGAATGCATAAGGAAGCATCCAAATCTAGCATTAAGCAGGCTTACCCAAAATAGGCAAATCCCTCATAGGTGTAAAAAGCTAATCCCAAATCTATCAAGGACCCCACGAATTAGCAAGGGCGCATGGGAAAGCTAAAGAGTGGTCAAATTCCAGCTCATACATGCTTTTGCATGGAGGAAAGAGTGGAGGATGAAAGGGGAATAAAACAGGTTCACCTCACCTAATCTAGCTTTCCTTATGTGCTTTAAAAACTGGAAAAGCAGTCAACAAAGCAGAAAAAGCAGAAGGGCACCTAGGAGGCCAGGAATAAATCAGATTTGATTCCCAGGACTTTCCAAAGCGCTCCATGAGTCAATAATGGCAAGTTTGACCTCTATGGATAGGCAATTAGCTACTTGCACATGGTGGGACTCATGGACTAGGCAAATAAGACAAAATAAATGAAATAATGTCTAAGTGGGTAAATACTGTGGGTTGATTATTCTAAAAAACTCAAACATATTGATTTGTTTTGGAATATTTGGAGAGAAAATAGTGGACAGGAATTGTAATTCTGATACATTTGAAGATAGCAAAATGTTCAACAAGTATGACTAATATTTGAAAACCTGACCTTTGGAAATTCGACTAACTGGATATGGATGAATTCTGCTAAATACTCATCCAGAGTGAAATAATGGACTAAATGGGACTCAGGACTAATTGAACTCATTCTCAATAAAAAACCTAAGACAACTTCGTTGATATGAATGTCATCTTCTAAACCTAAAATTTGACAGACCAAGGACATTACCAATTGCACTTCTTCTTTGAAAATGCGAACTTTATACGGTAGAAAAACACCCTCTAACGACTGACCTGCATTAAGAATACTAGACAAAAACCCGCATTTAATTTTGGTTTTACAACTTTTGTACATTTTGACTAAGACAGACTCATTCACAGACTCACAATTGTCAGGAAAACTATCTGGTAGGTTAAGTATTCCACGAATGGATTTTGCATCAATATTACATAGTATTTTGGATGTGATATGACTCATGATTACTCTGTCAAAAGGTTAATAACTACTCACACACCATTTAACAAATTCAGGAAACGGTAAAGTTTGCTCAATGGGGAAATAATATGAAAAAGACTTGCAAAAATTAAGAACGTCATTTCCCTGCAAATTACACTTCCAGAACCGTTCCTTAGAGACTAATACATTTCCAACTGATAAAACTGGGTCACATACGTTTCTGTCTCTATCAACAAAAAATTCCTCCCTTTCAGAACTATGCTTAAAACTCCTAACCCCTGTTCTCTTTCCATAACGGACAATGGCAATAATTCTTTGAATGAAGCTTAAGTGTTTTAAAGCTTACTTGTGACTGTGACTATAGATATGTAAGGTTGACCTCAGAAAGATGGTGGGTTGTCTCCTTCACTCGTCCACAACATGCAAATAAAATGATTTTTTAAAACCAAGTCAACTTTTCCTTTATATAACGGTCTATTCTGGAGCCTCCACTAAGTGGTTTTTCCTTAACTATTTTCCTCCGTGAAATTCACTTCAAGTCACCACGTGTAACGTGGTTTACATTCCGCTACCACCTTTCCGTTTTAACCATCTCGCAACTTTATCCTCTGGAACTGATAATAACCATTCATGAGTTTGCACTTTCTTCCTAAGCCATTGGATTGAGATTGGCGGTACACATTCCGCTAGCCTTTTCTATTTTTAAAAACATGCATCTTTATTTAGTGGAGTATTCCTCAGCCATAGATTTTGTTCGCTTCATTCTATCACCATTGATTTTCAAGCTTCGTTAACCACATCCGCTTCTCCTTATCTCCTGCGCATCTTTATCTAGCGGATCTATTTCAAACCATAGATGTTTACCTCAATCGCTTTACACCATCGGATCACGAGACAAATTAACCATTATGCACCATTTAATAATAGAATCAAACTATTAAATTTATCTAAGTTCATGTATCCTTTTATTACTCCTCCATCATATTTCTTCCTCAGCTGTTCAAAATAGAGGTGCTAACATTGCTATTATTTCTTCTGTTGAAACATTTGATTTTCAAGAATTTATAAATACATCAGAAAATTTTATGGTTTGGGTATCTTCAAGCACTGCTACTTGTGAAGATCCAATCCTTGGTGAATCCACTAAGATAAATTTACCACCCACACCAGTAGTATCTTCTTCCACCCTTTCCATACCCATTTCCAACATGGCTACCCCTCTGACCAAAATGGAAAGGATCTTGGTAACTAGGTATGCCCCTCTAAATTTACCTAACCCCCTCTCGGCCATGCCCACTGGAGACTATATCAAATACATGCCTAAATTTACAGGAGAGGGAGATTTCATAGCTGAAGAACACCAGGAAGCATTCTACAGCTATGCTGAGAACATAAATATAGAACAAGAGGATGTGTGGACTAGGGTTTTTGTGCAAATCATAGATGGTCAGGATAGGAAATGGTTCAAAGAGTTTCCTGCTAGATCAGTAGCAGGCATTGAAGCCCTAGATGACATTTTTCTAAAGCATTGGGGAGAGAGGAGAGACCACCCCTATTATATCACCGAGTTTTGCAACTTGAAAAGGGAGAATGGGGAGTATGTTTCCAACTTCACCAAAAGGTTTAACAAGATTTTCAGCAATATCTCCACTGAGATCAAGCCAACTCATAGCTCGGCTAAGATCACCTATGTAAATGCCTTTGACTCTTATTTATGTTTGCTCCTTAGAAAGAGGAGATCTGCCTCCCTATCACTCATGTAGGACGCTGCCTTAGAGGTAGAATCTAACATTGTAGCATCTTAGAAGGTCAAAGGAAAGATAGATAGGAAGAAGCAACCCACAGACCCTCTTGGGGATTCTTCATCAGAGAACAAAATTGACAAAATGGCAGAATTGTTGGATAATTTGATTGCTGAAATGTCAAAATAGAAGAGACAACCCCCCATTCTAGATCCTTCGAAGGGAGAGGAATCAGGTTGAAGATCAGAGAATCAGAGCTCCCTTTCAGAATGTTGTACTAGAAGAAGAACCAAAGTTCATTCAAGAAGAAGGAGAGGCTGAAGACAACATCAACTGCATGGAGGATGAAGCTGAATACTTTTTTTTTTACACAGGAAGAATATGAGGAAGTCTGAATGAATGAGTAGATTAGTGAAGAAGCGGTATATCAGGTAGATGATCAAGGAGGTTATAATGTGAGGTCCAGGCTGATTTCTCCCCCTATGAAGAATTTTGTTCCTACAAGGAATCCTGCTTCTCCAGCTAAAAAGGTTACTGTTCCACCAAAGAAGATGGTTGTCATTCCCAAACAGCTGCAAAGGCCAGTACAATCATTAGCCCCTGATCTTGTTAAACTCAAATATCCATCACCAGAGGTAAGGGTTTCTGATAAATTGCATTATTCTTTCAATCTTGAGTCATAGATTCAGAAATTGAAGATCCCTTTCCCATTAATAGAGCTAATGAATAATGATTCATTCAAATCATCAATACTGAAATCCCTTCAACTGAAGATACAGATAGACACTGACTTTTTCAATCTGCAAAATGATAAACCCATTGTAACACTAGGCCCTATGATTGAAGAGTTGGATGAGTCTTTCCCACATTTCTACATATCTCTGAATATCCATGATAAAGTCCTTGATAACTATTTGTTGGATTCAGGAGCTTCCCATAACCTAATGCCAAAATCTGTGATGGATGAACTTGGCCTCAGCATTACAAAACCCTACCATGATCTGTTCTCCTTTGACTCCAAGAAGGTCAAGTGTGTGGGCCTCATCAAAGATCTTGTTGTAAACCTATCTCAGCTACCCTAAAAGATCATAGTGATGGACATTGTAGTGGCTGACATCCCTCCTAAATTTGGTCTCTTACTGTCTCGATCATGGAGTAAAAGGTTGGGTGGTACCCTTCAGATGGACCTTACAAACGCTACAATCCCAATATTTGGGGGGGAGAATAGGAGGATTTATAGAGAGAATCAACTTGCCTACATCATAAGCAATGAAAATAATTCTGTGAACCACCCCATCTATGCAGTAGACAGAGATTTTGGGTCATTCATTCTACCGATAGATGATTCCCAGCAAATACCAGTCCAGCTTACAAAGCCCATCTGTTAGTAGCCAGAAGAAGTGATCACATCAGTTTGGAGCATGTATTTTGATGGGGCTTGTCACGTCCCCATCCCTCAGACTGGCGAAGAGGACGCGACGAACACCAAATACATCTTGGAAAATGGCCCATGAACATAAACAGGGATAAATCAATGCTGAAATTAACAGATTAAACACAATGCATAACAGGAATGCCAAACATACACACATACACAAATGCATAATTCTTCAATCATACAGTGGAAACAAACACATTCCAGCATTTACATGTTCATTATGATTCATGAAACAGTAGACTAATTGCAGAGATGAAATAACCAGAGTACTTATCTTTTGATGAAGAATTCCGCAACCAGCTATGTCACTGCAACATTCCACCCAACCATAGGCCAGCTTGCTCATCAATCCCTCAGCAATGCTACCACCCCCAAGCTGGGAATGATTCCTCCAAGGATAAGGGTCAATATAGGCTTACACATAGCCAGGGGACACACTCAGCCAAACTAGCACCGCTGGGTTTACCAGGTCTTTCACAGTTGGCCAAGCCAGCACAGTCTGAAGACCAACCACTGCTTACATGCAACAAAACAATCCCTTCACAGCCCTGTGAAGAAGCAAAGGAAATCGGTGACAGTCCCAAACAAAAGATGAACACGGCTCAAGTCCACAAGACAACTCAGAGTTGTTCTTGGCCCTAACATGGCCAAAACAACTCAGCTGCAACCCAAAACCAGGGTACTCCAGCAGCCACAAACACACAATGAATGATAGCAGCAATCCACAGTCCCAAAACAGGGAAACTCAGCCAACAGATGGGGAATCCACAACCCACAGCACACACAATTCCTCCAGGTAACGGCTGGGCAACTTACACAGTCCCAAACAAAGGAGAAGCCAAATCCTAGCGTAGACATAGGAAAATCAACCAACGGATTGGACATCCATTGTGTCTCAAAATGAAATTGAACACCACAGCCAACAAAACACAGGGAAGACAATAGTTCCAAGAAGGGAAGAAGACGATTCCAACAAATGGGTAAATCACAGCTGTCCCAACATCCAACCGCCTAGGCAAAATATGGCGGAACCCACACACAGTCCGTATGGGAAAATAAATCTGACTCACAGCCACATCCGAAAATCGT
Source organism: Pseudotsuga menziesii (assembly GCA_001517045.1). NCBI lineage: Eukaryota > Viridiplantae > Streptophyta > Pinopsida > Pinales > Pinaceae > Pseudotsuga > Pseudotsuga menziesii. The sequence continues at coordinate 94,036 of LPNX010597619.1, forward strand.
GGGAAGAATAGAAACAGCCCAAAATGTGGGTGAAGTCAACAGCAAGCCGCATACACAGCCAAAATCGACAGGGGAACATACACTTACCACCGAACTGGTGTGAACCGCATAGGCACACTGCTTAGAGCGTGAGGAAAAAGAGCAAGACTCCCAACCCTCTGTGCGAAGATGAACAACTGACCAACATGGGGAATGAGCAGACTGTCTCTCTATCTGCATGCCCCTGTGTGAGAGTGAACCGACCTCTGCGTGAGAGTGAACCAACCTCTGCGTGAGAGTGAACAAGCCGAATGGAGGAACGAACAGACAGTGGAGAGGATCGTATGTCCACAGGAGTGATGAGAATGAATTCAATGCCCGCGTGGGTGGAGTGGGCATGTGGGAAACGGACTGACAGTCCTACCACCTGACTGCCCAAAACCATAACTGCCTCAACCACCAGCTGAAACATTGAAGAGGTTGACAAGGAAAGGTAGCAAAATAAACAAGGTGGCAACACATGGGTTTTCCCCCCATAAACCAAGGTTTGACATACCCCACCCCTTATCCTTTGGAACCATGCCCTTTTCATTCAACGTTGCACTGTCGTAGCTGGTTGTGGTTTATTTTAATTGATGTTCGTGTTTACATGATGCCGAATTATAATGTGCCAAATGGCACGATAAACAATCGGCAACTATCCCCATTGCCGAAACACACACACAACCAAATCGATGGTGGGGATTTTTCCTTGAGCTCCTCACCACGATTAATTACAATATATACATCATACAAACAGGGTCAAAACTGGGGACATTACATTCCCATCCCCCTTGGAATAACACCGTCCTCGGTGTTCCATTACATATATACAATACATATACAATTGCACATCAAAATTTCAAAATTTGCAGATCTGTCCCACGTTCAATGATTTACTTTGAACGTTCAAGACCAAGCCCTTCAGATTCCACGGAATTGTCTTGTTGGTTCTTAGCTTCCAGTTGAGCTTGAAGTCTAGGAACTTTGCGGCTATTGCCTTCATCATGTTCCCTCCTTGGGCAGTCCCGACGTAAATGATGTCCTCCGCATCTCCAGCATCTCACTGGCTGCGTCATCTTTACTTGCTCATTTTCCTTTGAGTCTTCATGCCTGGACCATTTTTTATTTAGGTCTCTTGGATGAATGTCCCATTGCTGATCCACCTTCCTTCCTTTGCCGATTGCTCCCAGAAGGCTTTTCACCTCCCTTTGCAAACCAATAGAGTCTTGCAAAATCTGGTGGTTCATCTCATTCTGCCTTCTCTGTATCTTGAGCATCTCCCCAAGGTTCTCTTGGGTCTTGGAAATCATTTGAAGGAGACTTCCAGCTAAGTCCAACAACTTTTGATCTGCTGTCATAATCAACGTGCACCACCGAGTTTCACTTTTCTCACCTGTGAAATGCACCATTGAAATTCTATTAGACCAAGCATAATATAGACATTACAGTCCAAGTCTCCTCAATGAGGCTTTCATATCTTTCATGCCTTCCCAATAGGCACATGAGCTCATTCATGTCCATTCCTGGGCAGGGAATTAACTATTCCAGCATTCACAAATTTACTTTAAGCAAATACACACATTTCATTCTCACTCATACATGCATTCAACAATTCCTTTGTTTTCATAATGCATAAACATATATGTATATATATAATCAAAAGGCAAGAGAGAGCAGTAAGAGTTTTTCCCCTCTTGTTTTGTTCCATCCTGGAACCCGCACCACTGCGGTGGCTTTTCATGCTCTCAGCCTCTTTCACTTCACCGTGAATGCTGGACCAATCCTTCTTGATCATGACACTTAGTGTCTTTGGTCTATTCCAAACCTCTAAACCATGGAGTCTCTCCACATGGTTTGTCTCGGCTGCTAGGAATCCCCCGTCTTACTAGCACCTTTTCCATTACCGCTCATTCCGAGCTTTTCAAGGACAGTCACATGTCCACATGCACCCCTAGGATGCTCTCATAGTTCTCGCTTCCAACGATACCTATATTCAAACATTGAATAGATTCACATGTTTAGTTTATTTCCATCAGTTTTATCTCTAGAACAAGAGCTTAAAACATCATACCCAAATCATATACACATGTATATTCATAAGCAAAATAATCCAATACTTATCTGTATTGTGCGTTTCCTCGTTCGTCCACAGGATCCTGCTTCGCTTTGCAAGCCTTGGGATTGCCTATGGACTTAGATGTTAGGTTAGCACGCCGGCTACCCCACAACATCAAATAATTAATGTCCAGCCAGTACATTCTTATGTCAACTGGGATTGGAACTTTACCATGACCATTTCCAGGTCTAGGATCTACTATGGATCCTTAGGCATATCACAGCCCAAAATACACTTATACCAACTATACAATTATACCAACATACACTTATATCAACACACACTTATACCAACATACACTTATATCAACAATAACCCTTACCCCGCAACCCCTCACAACATCCATTTACCATTTACCTTTTACCTTTAGCCTGTCCACACAAGAAACACAAGAAATACAAGCAAACTCATTAGCGTTATTGCTTTAAAAATCGTAATCATATTTCTCATCATTCACTGTCAAGTATTGAGACACCAGGAGTGCGTCCACTCCCTAGAGTGTAATCAATATTGAAAACCCTTTCATGACTCAACATCGGAAAAGTGTGCACTCTTTCCCGGTGTGTGCCATGTAGGTCCTATTCATACTCAAGCAATCGGTCATCATGGAAATAAAATCAAAACATGTTCTGCATATGGAATTCAACAATTGAACATGCATATTCTTAGCAAGGGTCACAGAACACTTATCCATTTGCCATCGCAGTATGCCTTTGTTAAGGAGGAATGGAGGCTCCTTCCCTAAGTTAACAGTCCTTCAGTTAGCCATCCCAACTCCTTTTTATATTTCACATTCCCACATGTCTTACCGACATAACCCATACCATCTCACTCATGTTATTTACCAAACATGCAGTGCAGATGAGACATTTCAAAATGTCTAATGGTGTTTCCACCCGAAACCCATTTCCAAGATAAGGGAAAACCTTCCCATGAAGTTTGGCTCTTGCAGGTCATCACACACGATCTTCCTGCAGTGTGTATTCCTGACACATTCATCAAATATCCAAACAGTCAGTCATTACCTGATACTACAATCCCAATTGATTGTTCCATAACCAAGCAATGACATTGGTAATCAAATTCAATAAGAATTTGCAATTCTATCTATTACAGAAATTGACTTGCTCAATTGTGGGTTTCTTGTAAGCAACGTTACTATGCTCATTATAATTTATGCTTACTAACATAACACGAATACCCACTTACCATGCATCCACCTGACACAATCTCATACAAGCCAACAATGATTAGTAGTAGATAGCAATTCTTAAATCCGAAATCCACAATTTAACAATCCATTATGCATATCAACTATTTTCACAACCATGAGACTCTTCTCATAAAGTTTGGCTCTTTCACATGGTAGATTCTGGCATTGGTCAGGGTCTTACCTCTCACTGTCGTGCTCGAAATAATCTACCTGAAACCTGAGTTTTCAATCAACCAGACAAAGTCTTGTGCAAGCCAATAGTGACTAGTAGTTGTCAGCAATTTCTCAAATTTGAAATTCACAATTTAAATTTAATAAGCTCTTTCACATGGTAGATTCTGGCATTGGTCAGGGTCTTACCTCTCACTGCCATGCTCAAAATAATCTACATGAAACATGAGCCTCAATCCACCAAACACAAAGCTTATGCAAGCCAATAGTGGCTAGTAGTTGTCAGCAGTTTCTTAAATCCGAAATTCACAATTTGAATTTTAACAACCTATTATGCATACAATATGGTAGATTCTAGCAGTGGTCAGGGGCTTACCTCTCACTTCCATGTTTGAAAGAATCTACTTGAAACATGATTTTCAATCAACCAATCACTTGGTAAGTCTGGATGCATATAACTTTTCATTGCTACAACCATCACTGAAGCATTTTCGGAATTTATCAAATTCAAATACTTCCACTGTTAGTCGCATCAGTATTACCAAAACTCATTCACTTCATGCAATCATTATCATATTAACATTTTCAAGGCATAGTCACATCATTCATGCATATAAAGGAAATGCCTAGATACTCCTTACTTCACATGTGTATCATTCATACCACCTTGCTCTTCGATAGAGCATTTCTGGTAGCCAATTGATCATGACTATCCTGCATTCATAACAACCTTTGAAATGGCTCTTGAATTGTCATCAATTCATCATTTCAGTCATTAGTCATTCATAATATCACATACATTCATCTCAATGCATTCGACATACCATGCATGGCCTACCCATGTCCACTTCACATAGGATGCATTACTACAATCAATGTCATCAACATATATAGACATGACACCTTTCTACATTCCAATATTCACATGGTATGAGGTCTCTTACCTATACCAATCCATGGAATTTTTCATAAGAAACTCTTACCTGCATGGGTCTTACTTACACCCTTGACATGACCAATTTGGTTGGTCCTTTGCAGGAGATTGCAGAATTGGCTCACCAACTTTTATCCTGGACTTGTTGCTCTACCCCTTCTCCATAGGGTTGCTGGTCTCAATTGTCAGCATCAACAACACATTCAGCTAGGTCCATGTTGTCATTGGTTTTTCCACTAATGCCACATCAAAACAATGATTATCATTAGTGGTTCATTATAAATATATAATTTCCAATATTCTTACCAACATGCACTATCCTATGCATGCAATACATATCCTCATGCATTTCACTCATAAACTTAGGAAATGTAGTTATAATCAGCAAGATAGGGTCTAATGAAAAATTCCCTTTTCAAGTCTTTCATCCTTGCATGGAACTTCTCTTCCACACAACCTCCGGTTTGACTTCATAGTCCTTGCTACCTCTGGGCATGCAATTGTCCAGATTTGTCCATTTGACAGTAGCACATTTCTTCACCAAGAACTCACTAGTATTTTGCAGCACCACATTCAAACTCTGGTGACTCTCCCTTGTTCCTTGCTGGATAAGCTTTCCAACGCCTATCCGCATGCTTCATTCCAATCTTGGATGTGAAGACCACACCACTTCTAAAATGAAGACTTTCACCAATCTTGGCATTTTACACACACTACTGCATTTTGGTTTCCAACTTCAGCAACTTCACTTCCGTTGCACCATTCATATTTTATGAATTTTGGGTTTTAATAATTTGCCCAAACATAGGATTTTCTTTTCACAAGAATGACTATCTCAAGGGATGACGGGGGTCAAGGGGGCTTGCCCCCTTGCGCCACTGCAGGGCGGGTCGAGGGCAGCGCCCTCGTTTTTTTTTTTTGTAAATTATTGATTTTCATGCAATCCGATGCATAATATCGCTGCCACTTTCTTATTTTTCATCCCTGAAATTCATTGGAAAAACCACTAAGAGATGGTCAAAATTCATTAAGGGATCCTACTGAAAACTCCACATTTCCTCTTTGTAGAATCGGATCCCATTTTACTACTGAATCGGATCTTATTTCAGCTATATCTCCTGCAGAATCGGCTCCCAATTCCTCTAGTTCCTCCGTAGAATCGGCTCCTCTTTCCACTGTTTCTTCCGCAACGGCGGCTCTCGGAAGCATTCTCTCTTCTACAACGGAGGCTCTCGGAAGCATTCTCCCTTCCGCAACGGCAACTCTCGGAATCATTCTCTCTTCTACAACGGCGGCTCTCGGAAGCATTCTCCCTTCCGCAATGGCGGCTCTCGGAAGCATTCTCTCTTCCGCAACGGCAGCTCTCGGAAGCATTCTTTCTTCCGCAATGGTGGCTCTCGTCTTAGAAAAATTTCCAACTGTCAGCGTTGGCGGTTTTTCCATATCGGAAGGCTTATCGCTTTGGACTTCCGCAACGGCGGACGCACAAACACTTTCTCTTCTGACGAATGTCAAAACACTTAGAAAACTTTCGAACTTTCTTTTACTGCGTCAGTTGTCAGTGGTCTTTCTCATCAGAAGACTTAGTGCTTTAAGTTCTGCAACGGCGGATGCTCGAACACTATCTTCTTCCGATCGATGAACTGATTTGACCGACGTCGGCAGTCTTTCTCATTGGCCGGCTAGTGCCTTTGGCTTCCGCAACGGCGGACGTTCAATCACTTTTTCTGCCGATGATTTCATCACTTAGACAAATTTTCAAAATTTGTCTTTCTTCTTTCCGTCGAATATATCACCTGTCGGTTGTCGGACCACTTTCTCGTCAGACGCTTAATTGCTTCTTCATCCGCAACGGCAGACATAGAACCCTTTCTTCTTATGCAACGACAGAAGTTAACTTCACCAACTCTTCCACAACGGTGGAAGTTCACTCCGCGAACTCTTCCGCAACGGTGGAAGTTCACTTCAAGAACTCTTCTGATTGTGCTCTGTCAGACGCGCTTCCACTTAGCCTTTCGCAACGGTGGAATTCCTTCCCCGTTGGAAGACTTAACGGTTTGGTCTTCCGCAATGGCGGATGGGAAACTTCTAACTCTTTCGCAACGGCGGACGAGAAACCGCCAAACCTTTCGACTACTCCAACACTTAACCAAATTTCTTTCAATTTTCCCTCCAACTGTTCTCCGTCACGCGTGTTTCTGCTAGCTCTTCCACTACAGTGGAAGTCTCTTCCATTAATCCTTCCGCCACAGTGGAAGTAAAGTGCGTTAACTCTTCCGACTGTCACACTTAGGCAAATTCTTGAAGTTTGTTGTTGTTTTGATGGACATAGAAGGTAATTCTAACTTCTATCACTGCACCTCCTTGGCCCATAGAGGCCCATTGTTGCAACCTTTGCTCTGATACCACTCTGTCACGTCCCCATCCCTCAGACCAGCGAAGAGGACACGACGAACACCAAATACAGCCGGGAAAACGGCCCATGAACATAAACAGGGATAAATCAATGCTGAAATTAACAGCTTAAACACAATGCATAATAGGAATGCCAAACATACACGCATACACAGATGCATAATTCTTCAATCATACAGCGGAAACAAACACATTCCAGCATTTACATGTTCATCATGATTCATGAAACAGTAGACTAATTGGAGAGATGAAATAACAAGAGCACTTATCTTTTGATGAATAATCCTACAACCAGCTACGTCGCTGCAACATTCCACCCAACCATAGGCCATCTTACTCATCAATCCCTCAGCAATGCTGCCACCCCCGAGCTGGGCATGATTCCTCCAAGGATAAGGGTCAATGCAGGCTTACACATAACCAGGGGACACACTCAGCCAAACTAGCACCGTTGGGTTTACCAGGCCTTTCACAGTTGGCCAAGCCAGCAAAGTCCGAAGACCAACCACTGCTTACATGCAGCAAAACAATCCCTTCACATCCCTGTGAAGAAGCAAAGGCAACCGGTGACAGTCCCAAACAAAAGATGAACACGGCTCAAGTCCAAAAGAAAACTCAGAGTTTTTCTTGGCCCTAACGTGGCCAAAACAACTCAGCTGCAACCCAAAACCAGGGTACTCCAGTAGCCACAAACACACAATGAATGATAGCAACAATCCACAGTCCCAAAACAGGGAAACTCAACCAACAGATGGGGAATCCACAACCCACAGCACACACAATTCCTCCAGGTAACGACTGGGAAACTTACATAGTCCCAAACAAAGGAGAAGCCAAATCCCAGCGTGGATAGAGGAAACTCACCCAATGGATTGGACATCCACTGTGGCTCAAAATGAAATTGAACACCACATCCAACAAAACACAGGCAAGACAACAGTTCCAATCAGGGAAGAAGACGAACCCAACAAATGGGGAAATCACATTTGTCCCAACATCCAACCGCCTAGGAAAAACATGGGGGAACCCACACACAGTCCATATGGGAAAAGAAATCGGACTCACAGCCACATCTGAAAATCATGGGAAGAATAGCAACACTCCAAAACATGGGTGAAGTCAACAGCAAGCCGCATACACAGCCAAAATCGATAGGGGAACATACACTTACCACCGAACTGGTGTGAACCGCATAGGCACACCACCTAGAGCGTGAGGAAAAAGAGCAAGACTCGCAACCCTCTGTGCGAGGATGAACAACCAAACAACGTGGGTAATGAGAAGACCGTCTCTCTCTCTGCACGCCCCTGCGTGAGAGTGAACCAACCTCTGCGTGAGAGTGAACAAGCTGAATGGAGGAACGAACAGACAGTGGATAGGATCGTATTTCCATGGGAGTGATGAGAACGAATTCAATGCTCGTGTGGGTGGAGTGGGTGTGTGGGAAAAGGACTGACAGTCCTACCACCCCACTCCCCAAAACCATAACTGCCTCAACCACCAGTTGAAACATTGAAGAGGTTGACAAGGAAAGGTGGAAAAATAAACAAGGTGGCAACACATGGGTTTTTCCCCCATAAACCAAGGTTTGACATCCCCCACCCCTTATCCTTTGGAACCATGCCCTTTTCATTCAATGTTGCACTGTCGTAGCTGGTTGTGGTTTATTTTAATTGATGTGCATGTTTACATGATGCCGAATTATAATGTGCCAAATGGCACGATAAACCATTGGCAACTATCCCCATTGCCGAAACACACACACAACCAAATCGATGGTGGGGATTTTTCCTTGAGCTCCTCACCACGATTAATTACAATATATACATCATGCAAACGGGGTCAAAACCGGGGAAATTACAGGGCTAGTACTCAAGCCTCAATAGGTGTAGGTGTAGTGTTGATCTCTTAATCAAAAGAGACTATTCATCTATCTTATAAGCTTGATTTTAAAACCACTAACAATATAGTATAATATGAAGCATTGTTGTTAGGAGATAAATATGCCAAGGAAATGGGGATCATGTGCATGAAAATATTTGGAGATGCAGACCTTATTATACAACAGTTCAACAACACCTTTCAAGCAAAGAATGTCAGACTGAAGGCTTATAGGGATGAGGTATGCAAAATCAGAGTCTCCTTCATGTTTTTTGAACTGTCATATATACCTAGGGCTATGAATCACCTAGTTGATTCCCTTGCTGTCTCTGCAAGTCTGTTTGTTCCCCCTTTACCTCCTAGTCTCAACTATGATATTCAAGTCAAGTACAGACCTTCCCTACCAGATAATGTGAAATTTTGGAAGGTTTTTGAGAATGATGATGAGCTTAGTAAATTCCTGCAGGTAGTAGACAAATTCTCTGATATGCATATAGATCAAGAAAACCTAAACATGGAATAATCCCAGCAGCTCAAGTTGAAAGATAAAGTAGCTGATCAGAATATTGTTCAGTTACCCAGCAATTATATACCTCGGGGTCTGGTACCCTTGGAAGAGCTATTTGATCATAATGATATCCCTGTCAAACCTGTCAAAAAGGAGCAAGACCCTGGTGTCCAATAAAAAACATAGGTATCCAAAGTCAACCAAAACCTATAAATCTATCCATTGAGTTGACTGCTGATCTGTTGATAGTAGCGGTAGATTAGGAGAAATAAGATAGAGAGCGTGAGAACCATGAGTCTGAGCTTAAAGACATATCTCTAGATCAGTCTACATCCTGCAGACTGCAAGGTGCTATATCCTTTCTCATGCTAGATGAAGAGCACCTTGGTGGTTTTTCCCAAATGGGTTTCCATGTTATTTATTGTGTTCAATGTAATGATTGATGTGGTGAATGTTTATGTGATTGATTAGTAGTTATTTCCTATTTAATATTATCATGGTTCAGTTCTTGTTATTTCTTGAAATTAATGGATGGATGTAAGGAAAATTTTGTTGAATTAACAGTGTATAACTGTGCATCGTCATTCTGGTTACGTCCTATTATGAACCATATCGCAAGTACTAGAGCTGATACACCTGAGTAATATGTGATGCTATTAGGAAGAGTGGAAAACCAAGTCACGTGCGATGACATACTATTGTGCTAAGTCATGCAGGTCCAACTCCTCTATCCAGTCACCCTACTGCCTTCGTCGAGCCCTTGGTTGCGAACCTATGGACTATATTTCCCCGATAATCATGGAAACTTGGTTCTGATAGTTACCCATCTATGATATATCTCGAGTGAGACTGCACCTGCTTCGTAGGTCTTGCCGATGGGGCTTTCCCTATCGGGCTGGTATATCGGGTAGTTGTTGGATCGGCAGGCTGCGCAGGACCTGGGTCGTGCAAGAAGGGAAAATCGGCCAACAACCCGACCTTTCCCAAAATATGAGTAAAATAGAAAACCTAATTTACAACTTATCACTGATGAAACAACTAATTTTATCAATTCCTAAAATAAAAGAGATATTGAAACTGAGGAAAGAGTAAAAAAAATGAAATGTAGACCTGAAAGGAAGAGGAAGTTTAGGAAGATATTGTGGGAGACACAATAGGATTTGAACCTATAATCCAATGACAGAATCTGACGAAATTGGACATAACATACATATGTATCGGATTGCAATGATGAAAAATATTGTACCTTTCGAATTATTTTAGCATTGTTGAATATCCGACGTCAGTAGCGTAGGTTTTTCGACAGAGGTTTGTCATCGGATATGCGAGGTGGAATTCCAAATTTGCGACGACTGATATCATTGGATATCTGACACAAGAGTGTCAAAATTTTGATGATGATGTCCTCGGATATCTGACAAGAGAGTGTAATATTTCTGATGTGTTTGGGATATTTTTTGAAATAATATAAAGACACATTTCAAATTGTTTGACCCGTATTTCCAACGGTAACTATGTTCATGCTCGTCAGATATTCAACGACTGTGCAATTATTAATTTTAACATTTTTAAACATTTCGACATGTTTACTATAGAAGCGATGGACGGTTTGCGAAAATTATTTATTCCTCAATGGATGGTTTCAGGAATTGTTTTATTCTTCGACGGGCGGTTGCGGGAAATGTTTTTTGTTCGATAGACAGTTTACAGGGATTTTTTTATTCTTGGACAAACCTCCATTTGACAAAATTGTAATGCGTGGAACTTGATTTTTTTTTTTGTGACACAATGTCAAATAGAAATATTCCCGATCCAAATGAAAACAATAGACAACTGCTTGCTAGAATATGGGATGCAGCGAAACGAAGGGGTGATGGAAAATGTTATTGTCCATGTACTCAATGCAGGGGATTTAAGAGGAGAAGAATATTGATCTCAATAGCCATAAAACATTGTAGGGAACATGGACACGCTGGGGGGGGGAATGAATATCGTCCATTTATAGGTTTAGCATTATAAAGTTTTTTATATTCTTTGCTTTCGTAAATGTATGTATTATTTTAATATTTACTATATTAATGTATATCTATTGATGTTTCTGTGTATTTATAAAGGAAAGACAACCTACATCATATCGTCTAAAGGAAGTGCTTTCAGAACAAGTTCCAGATCAGGATCGTGGAGCATCAATGTTTAATGGAGAACAAGTGAATGATCATATTGAATAAGATGATCATATTGATAACACAGTTGAAGATGAAGGTACAAATACATTGATCCATGATTCATTTAATGTTAGAATGGATGACGATGATGATGATGATAATGAAAATGATGATGAATTTGATGATGTTCACGATATACCTCTTCTCGATAAGACATATGAACCCATTTATGAAGGCTCCAAAACAAACCTTCTCTCTGATGTATTGTTGATAATGAACTTGAAGGTTATGAATGGTCTTTCAAACATAGCAATCACACGGATGCTAAGGTATGTAAAATAATCCATCACATATATAGGATCATGATAAATTTTATCTGTATTCCTCTAATAATTGTATTGTTAACTCATTATTGATCATCGTACGGATGAAGTGTGTTTCGTTAATATTATTTATTTATTACATTAAATATATTTTTATTTTTTTTGTTGTAGCTTGATAGCTGAATTTTTGTTACCACCATCAAATATTTTACCTCGCACATATCTATATTTATCTTCCATCATGAAAGAGATTGGAATGCATTATGAATCAATTCATGCATGCCCCGATGACCATGTTATATATTATAATCAGCATGAATTTGCAACAGAATGTCTAGAATGTCATATAAGTAGATATCGAACATATAAAGTAACAAAAAAGGTGCCTCAAAAGGTTCTTCGTTTTATTTGCATCATTCCATGTTTGCAACAACTGTTCAAGTGCAAAAACATAGCGCAATTTATGGATTACCATGCCAGGAAAAAAAATCAATATGATGTTATCCGAATGCCTGCAGACGGTTATGCTTTTGGAGATATGGAGGAAAAGTGGCCTCACTTTAAAGAATAACCACGTAATCTTAGGATTTCTTTAGCAGCAGATGGTGTTAATCCATTTTCATAGATGAAATCCATTTACATGGTGTGGCCTATTTTTGTTATCAACAATAACATTCCTCCATGGTTGTCAATAAATAGGGAGCACATAATCTTGTCGATGATTATTCCAGGTATTTTGTGTCTACAACTGTTTTATTTCTAATGTAGTTGTGGCATCTCATTTGTCGTATTATGTTTCCTAATTTCATATATATATATATATATATATTAATCTTGTGCATGTTTTATATATCTTAATGGTTCTCATGATGATATATTCTATATGTAATTCAAATCAATCACGTAAGTTCCAAGTCAAATATATGAATGTATACATTGAACCTCTTAAAGATGAGCTACTAAAGTTATGGAATGTCATCACTATGTATGACGTATCTAGACCAATACAACAAAAGCAATTTCAATTCCATGCAATGGTTGTATGGACAATACACGATGCCCCTGGGTTAACTTCATTTTGTGGTTTGTATTTTTAAGTTCCACTTTAATTGCATTTAATTATATGGAGTAGTTAATATATTTTATGTATAATTACAATTGACATAGATATTCCATGTCTATATATTGTAGGTCTTCAGAAAAAGGGTAAATTTGCATGTCCATTTTGTGGTCCTAAGATAAAATCGCGTCGCTCAAAAATATTAATAAAAGATGTGTTTTATGAGTATAGGCATTTCCTCTCTAAGAATCACAGGTATAGAATAACCGAAAAAAAAATATTTTCAATGGGAAGCAGGAGAATGCATTAAAACCATGGAGAATGACACCTCACCTTTGGAAGATGCAATACAATAGAAATCGTCATCATGGTACGTATGGATCATCGTATATGAATTGTTATGTATTTTAATTTTTATTGTGAATTGTTTACTGTAGTGGCCATATTTGATTTATGATGTAATTTATTTATAAAATAATATTCATGATGTCCATCGTGATCATGAAAGCATTAACAGGATTCCACAAGGAATGAAAAGTTATCCTATACAATTAAACAGGTTTCCCTACTATGAGCACCTACAAATTGCTCATTTGTTTGATACAATGCATATTGGAAATAATGTTACTAAAACATTATGGCGACTACTGGAGCTAAGGAGGGAGAAAGATAAAGTTGTGAAATCTTGAAAAGACATTTAAGAAGACAACCATGCAATGAAAGACATCATCCAATTTCATAGCAACGGAGACCAAGTTAATATAAACTCAATTCCATGGATGTTTACGGAGAAACAAATCAATGTTATCAAAGAAGTAATGTGGAAAATTAAATTTCCTACTGGATTTTGTGTGAAATTGAATAATATCATAACAAAAAAAGGTGATTTTGTTGGGGTCAATACACATGATTGGCACGTCTTCATCAAGGTAATTATTATTGTTATGTCCATATAATTTTTTTTTCATTTTATTGTGTATATTTTTTTTCTTGTTTGTATACTCTTTGTTTAATAAATGGCATGGTTTGTATATTGATATAGTATGTTCTACTTCTCTCTCTCCTGGACAACTTCAAAAACAATGTCAAACAAGTTATATATAATCTTGGTAAATACATGAGGTAACTAGCGATTACTTGCATGTGCTTAGTGTTTCATTAATTCTCTGTATCATTTATATTTTTTTTTGTGCACTGTTTCATGATATGTAATTTAATGCTTTTTTTTGTTAAATATCGTTATTGGTTTGCGTCACTTGTATATGGTTGACATCTAAATAAATACATAAAGAAGATATAAAGTATTGGAGGTGAGAAATTCCTCGTCTCATGTGTGAAATGCAAAAGCAGTACCTTCGGCATTTTTCAATGCACAGGAACACTACCTCATACACCAAGTTGAGGAGATTGAGTTGTGTGGACCTATGCACTCAAGGTCCATGTGGATGGTTGAGAGGCACTTGAAATTTATGAAGGGTTTGGCGAGACAACGAGCACATGTTGAGGGTTCTATGATGGAAGGATATAGGGTATACCAAAACATGTTATATGTTAGTGAATATATTCCTATTTTAGCGTCAAAGCTCAATTTACATCGCATTTGTGATACAGACTCCAATAACAAATTTGAAGGGGGGCAACTGAAGGGGAAAGGTAGATCGAGGAAGGTGAAAGTTAATTATTAGCTAGTGGATGTTTATTATATCATTCATATTCTAATTGCATCAATTAAGAGCATATACTTTGTTCAGGATATTTACACATCTTTCATTTTAATGATTATTGTCATCAAGTAGTTGGTTGAGAATGGGAAGCAATTCATTTATACATCACAAACAATCTTGACTGGATGAAGGTATGGATTGAACGATGCGAACAATCAGGTCATGGAATATCATGGGAAGGTGTGGCTTCATTGGTCAAAGCAGCACATCGCAATGGAGATAGAAATATTACAGAAAGGGAAATTGATTTTATGGTTTAAAAGATAAAATGGCAAGCATATTAATCAATCACTCTAAATCTTTTATTTTGCAAATTACATTTTGACATACATGTTGTTATTTTCCATGTATTTCTGCATAACTATTGAATCGTTGTGTAATATTTTCGTGTATTTCTTGTTGCAGGTAAAACACCATAAGGCTATGGTCTATAATGGTGGTAGATATCAGATCAAAAAATTGGATGAAACAAAGAAAACATCAGATTTTGGGATATATGCAGTGTTTGAGGTGACCAATGTTTCATATAGAAGCTAAGTGACAGACATCTAGAACTCTCAGAAAATTGATACTATGGGTATTTGGAAGATATTATACAGTGTGACTTTAAATCCTTTAAGGTAGTTCTATTCATTATCAAATGGTATAGGTTACGATTGAATCAACATGATCTTGATAGAACTATTATTGAACATGATAATGGATTTACCATGGTAAATACAAGGTTGTTTGAGCTAGGAACGGAGTCTTATGTTCTTCCAAGCCAATGTGAACAAGTATTTTACTCGGAGGTTCCAGGTAAAGCGGGCTGGTCATTTGTTGTGAGACACGATCCAAGGGGAAGGCTAGTAAAGTATAACCTAGATGATGGTAATGAAGAGGGTTCTCTCTAGAAGAAGACAACGATGAAGAGCATGATTAACATGAGTTAGGTGATGATGATGCTCCAACAGAAGATGTCCGAGAAATAGTTGAATTAGATGATGTAGCAGACAATGCCTATAAATATTATACCGACGATGACATGATGAGTGTAACTGATGATGATGACGATGATGATATGGCCAATCCTTACAATGTTGACTCTGGATTTGATGATATAGATGATGACTTGGATGAAGAAGACGATGAAATATATTGAAAGGTAAATATTTAATTAGACCTATTCTTTTATCTTATTTAAAAAAAAATAGTTACTGACATTATCACCATCACCATCACCATCACCATCATCATCATGTCGATCATCATCGTCACTATCATCATCATCATCATCGTCAGCACAAACATCATCATTATCATCGTCATCATCATCATCATCAAGAGCGTCATCATGATCATCATCATTGTCATCATCATCATGGGCCCCCTCATCATCATCATCATAATCATTATCAGGTACCATCATCATCATAATCATCATAATCATAATGATCACACTTATCATTATCATCATCTTCATCATCATCGTCATCATCGTCATCATCATCAACATGGCGATCATCACCATATGTTAGAATTTTATCATTTGGGCTAGCATTATTTTAGGATATTTAACTCAGAGAATAACATGCACAGCAATAAAGTGACAAGAGACAAGAGACATAAAGAATTTTCCTCAGGGAAAGCATAAAGGAGAAAACCCCGCAACTTCCTCAGAGATAGAATGAGCACCAATAGCAGCATTAAAACCTGAAAACATAAAGATGATCTCCATAGATTCTCTCTCTCTCTCTCTCACTTGAGAGAACTATTTCTCTCTCACTCATGCGCCCCAATGAGTGAGTGTGTGTGTGATAAATAGAGAGGCTCACTCTTTATTTATATTCTTTCGTTCACTTAATGTCCACTTTAACATGCCAGCCCCACTTAACAATTACTTACTAGAGCCAACATCTCTAGGAGAGTATAATAACCCTAGTGCCCCAGAAATGTGAGGACTTTGCCCTTTGATCAACAAGGAGGGTTAACCTTGACACAACTACGGGGACTATTGCCCCAACTTACAATGGAGAGTTAACCTCAATGAATTTACATGACTTGTTACATTATTGAATCTCCCGATCGGAACATCGGGGCATAACATGACTCAATTACATTATAGATACTTCCTAGAATAAACATCGAGGTACAATATATAAGATATACAAGTGAATACATTCCGAAGTTACAAATACATCAACACTCCCTCTTACCTGGGAAGGTATTCTCTCAAAACAATTTATCAGCACAAGTCTTCTTCTCGGTATCATCTAGATAATCATTAAGTCCTCTTTCTCTTCAATTCATATTCATCTTCAATTCATCTTCATTGTCAAGTCATCTTCATCGTCAAGTCATCTTCATTGTCAAGTCATCTTCATCAAGTCTGGATCATCGCTGGATTTGGATCGTCACTGGTGGATCATCACCAAGTATAGATCATCACTTGATCTGGATCGTCACTACTGGATCATCACTTGATCTGGATCGTCACTGCTAGACCATCATCAAGTCTGGATCATCATTGCTGGATCATCATCAAGTCTAGATCATCACTTGATCTGGATCATCATGTTGATGTATATGTAACTTCAGAATGTATTCTTCTATGTATCTTATGTATTGTAACCCGATGTTTATTCCGGGATGTTTCTATTATGTATTTGAGTC
>LPNX010597619.1:114481-134481 GCA_001517045.1 Pseudotsuga menziesii
TTAAGAAGGCCTTGTACAAGTTCAGAAGACACCCATGGGATAACACATACATGATGAGCTTGATGAATATCTTAACCTTTGCTACAAGGTTGTTAGAGGATGACAAGCTCACATATGGGTGCAAGATGAACTTTTGAAGAAGTTCAAGATAGAGGATCTTAGTATCCAGTGATCCAGCTAGATGGATACTACTTGTCACTCCAGTACAGAATGTTTCAGTGCATAGAGTACGAAAGACAGAGGAAGTATAATGCTCCGCTTCAGAGGGAGTGATTGTAGAAGATCCTGAGGTTCGACATGGTACGACAGGATGGGAAGATTACTGATGATTCTAGGATTTATTGAGAGTAAAGTGGATTCCAACCTTTGATCCAAGGTTGAAGGTGGAAGACCAGTGATGCTCCTGTTATGTGTCGATGCACTACTATTCTAGGTATGGAGGTGTGGCAGAGTACAGATGGGATCTTCCTTGGACAAGGGAAGTATGCAGTAGAGATCCTGAAGAGGTTCGGGATGATGGACTACAAGGAGATGGCCACACCTATGGCATAAAACTTGAAGCTATTGAGTGATGCTTCGTCAGAGTCGGTTGATGCTACGATGTATCGTCAGATGATTGGGTCATTGATGTACCTGACGAACACAAGACCAGACATTTGCTTTGCTGTGAACACCTTGAGCCAGTACTTGACAGATCCGAGGAGTGTTCACTTGACAGCTGCAAAGCATATTCTGAGGTACCTGAAGGGTACAATTGATTATGGGCTCAAGTACGATGCGAATCAGAAGATTAACCTGGAAGGTTATGTTGATTCATATTGGGAAGACAGTGCCATCGACAGGAAGAGTACTTCGGGATGTTGCTTCAGTATGGGATCAGGTGTGATATCTTGGTTTAGCAGGAAGAAATCCTGTGTGGAACTGAGTACGACTGAAGCAGAGTATGTTGCAGCTTGTTCAACTAGTTGTGAGGAAGTATGGCTACGGAAGCTATTGTCTGATATATTTGATCTCCAGTTAGATTCTACTTGTATACATTGTGACAACTAGAGTTGCGTGAAGTTGTCAGAGAATCCAGTGTTTCATGACTAGTCGAAGCATATCGAGATCAAGTATCACTATATTAGGGATATGGTGCAGAGAGGAGTAGTGAAGCTCCTGTATGTTGCGACGGAGGAACATATAGCTGATGTATTGACGAAGCCATTGGCTAGGCTGAAGTTTGAGTACTTCAGAGAGAGACTTGGTGTTCTCCAGATCGAGGCTTCCTCTCAGAGAAAGTGATGAGACCCATAGCCATTCTAACATGGTGAGAGGATTGGTTCCTTCCATGGTCAGATGTAAGGGCTGATCCATTCTGTCATGGTGAGAGGATTGGTTCCTTCCATGTCAAATATGAGTGCTGAGATCCATAGCCATTCTGACGAGTAGGTCAGATATAAGGGCTGAGCCATTCTGTCATGATGGTAGGGTTGCTCCCTTCCATGTCAGATATGAGTGCTGACCATTTTGTCGAGCAGGACAGATGTAAGATCAATTGCCATTCTAGGAATGGAGGCACCTAGTCAGTTACCAGGAACACCCAGTGTAAGAACTGAGTAGCCATTTTGATGTGATGTAAGGGCTGAACCATTTTGCTCATGGCTAAAAGATTAAGTTCCTTCCATGTCAGATGTGAGTGTTGGCCATTCTGACGAGCAGGTCAGATGTAAGGGAAACTGCCATTCTCTAGGAGAATGGAGGCGCCTGGTCAGTTACCAGGTAGCTCAGTCGAGGAGGACTGGGGGCCATTCTGATATGATTGTTGGGATGTGTTCCCCTCATGATCAGATATGAGTGCATGCCCTTCCATGATTGTGAGCAATATGTGTTCCCTCCTGGATGGATGTAATTGCTGAGCCTTGTCACAGATGATAGTAGGTGTGTCCTATCATGCTGGTGACTGTAAGTGCTGTGCCATTTCACAGATGATAGTAGGTGTGTCCTATCATGCTGGTGACTGTAAGTGCTGTGCCATTTCACAGATGATAGTAGGTGTGTCCTATCATGCTGGTGACTGTAAGTGCAATGCCTTTTCACAGATGGTAGTAGGTGTGTCCTACCATGCTGGTGACTATAAGTGCAGAGCCTTTCCACAGATGGTAGTAGGTGTGTCCTACCATGCTGGTGATTGTAAGTGCAGATCATTTTCACAGATGGTAGTAGGTGTGTCCTACCATGCTGGTGATTATAAGTGCTGAGCCTTTCCACAGATGGTAGTAGGTGTGTCCTACCATGCTGGTGATTATAAGTGCTGAGCCTTTCCACAGATGGTAGTAGGTGTGTCCTACCATGCTGGTGGATGTGAGCGCTGTGCCTTTCCATAGATGGTAGTAGGTGTGTCCTACCATGCTGGTGGATGTGAGCATTGTGCCTTTCCACAGATGATAGTAGGTGTGTCCTATCATGCTGGTGGTTGTAAGTGCTGAGCCATTTCACATATGATAGTAGGTGTGTCCTATCATGCTGGTGGTTGTAAGTGCTGAGCCATTTCACATATGATAGTAGGTGTGTCCTATCATGCTGGTGAATGTGAGTGCTGGGCCTTTCTGATGGGATTGTAGTTTACTACATGATCAGATGTGAGTGTTGGGCGTGCCTTTCTGACGAGCAGGTTAGATGTAAGTGCTGGGTGAAGACCTACATGAGGGTAGGCCTACAACTAGCATGAAAAAGGGTTGGCTCTGTAGAACTTCCTATGACAAGAAGAATCATGAGATAGCACCAGTGTTGATCCAGATCCAGATCCAGATCGAGTGATGATCCAGATCCAATCCAGTGATGTTGATCCAGATCCAATCCAGTGATGTTGATCCAGATCGAGAGATGATCCAGATCCAGTGATGATGATCTAGATTGAGAGATGATCCAGATCCAGTGATGATGATCCAGATCGAAAGATGATCCAGATCCAGTGATGATGATCCAGATCGAGAGACGATCCAGATCCGAAGATGACTTGAGGAAAAACATGACTTGAAGACGAAGATGACTTGAAGACGAGATGATCCAGCTGATACAGAGAAGAAGACCAGTGCTGAAAATTGTGTCAAAAGAATACCTTCCTAGTTAAGAGGGAGTGTTGATGTATATGTAACTTCGGAATGTATTCTTCTATGTATCTTATGTATTGTAACCCGATGTTTATTTCGGGATGTTTCTATTATGTATTTGAGTCATGTGGTCATGCCCCGATGTTTCGATCGGGAGGATTAATAATGTAATCACTTCATATCAAGTCATTAGGTAAGTCCCCACAGTTTCGGGGCACTTGAGTTATTATACACTAATTAAGGTGTAGGCTCGAGTAGTAATTATTAGGTTGAGCCTATGTGTGAAAAGGAAATTCAAGTGAACGGATGAATATAAATAGAGATTGAGAGTCTCTCTATTTATCACTTGTGAAATACATCACTTGCTCTCCCAAGTGTGGCGCACTACTGGAGAAGGAAATTTTGGGACTAGACAAAAGACAGAAGACTACTGTTGTTTTGGGAGATCTCTTACTATTTTGGTGTTGATTCTATCTTAGAGGAAGTTACGGGGTTTTCTCCTTTATGTTTTCCCCGAGGAAAACTCTTTGTGTCTCTTGTCTCTTGTGATGTGCTTGTGTTTTATTGCTGTGCTTGTTATTCTCTCAGTGAAAATATCCTAAGATCATAATGCTAGCTTAAATGTGATGAAAAACTAACACATCATTGATGGATCATCATCAAGTCTAGATCATCACTTGATCTGGATCGTCACTACTAGATCATCATCAAGTCTAGATCATCACTTGATCTATATCTTCACTGCTGGATCATCATCAAGTATGGATCATCACTTGACCTGGATTATCACTGTTGGATCATCATCAAGTTTGGATCATCACTTGATCTAGATCATCACTGAATCATCATCATCATTACTGGTTTTTCTATCTTAATCAAATGGTGCTATCTCTTCATTCTTATCATAACAAGAAGTTCTACAGAGCCAACCCTTTTTCATGTTGGTTGTAGGCATACCCTTCATGTAGGTCTTCAACACTTATATCTAACCCTAAGTTAGAATGGCCCACCCAACTCTTACATCTGACCTCATCTTGTCAGAAAGGCATGCCCAACACTCACATCTGACCTCATCTTGTCAAAAATGCCCATCACTCACATATGACCATGTGTAAACACATCCCACCAGAATGGCTCATCACTTATATCCGACCATGTGTGAACACACCGCATCGGAAGGGCTCAGCACTTACATTTGACCATGTTTGAAAACACTGCATCAGAAGGGCTCTACACTTACATTCGACCATGTTTGAAAACACCGCATCGAAAGGGCTCTACACTTACATTCGGCCATGTTAAAAAAAACCACATCGAAAGGACTCTCAGTCCCAGACTGAGGATTCCTGGTAACTGACCAGGTGCCTCCATTCTTCCAGAGAATGGAATCAACCCTTATATCTGATCAAGTGGGAACACATCCCTCAATCATATCAGAATGGCCATGCACTCATATCTGATCATGTAAGACTACATCCCACAGTCATATCATAATGGCCCTCAGTACCAGACTGAGTATTCCTGGTAACTGACTAGTTGCCTCCATTCCAAGAATGGCATTCAGCACTTATATCTAATCATGTAGGAACCAATCCTACAATCAGATCAAAATGGCTCAGCACTCACATTTTCCATGGAAGGAACCAAATCCTCTCACCGTGACAGAATGGATTAGCCCTTACATCTGACCATGGAAGGAACCTAATCCTCTCACCATGTCATAATGGCTCTAGGTCTCATCATTTCCCTTTGGAGGGAACCTCGATCTGGAGAACACCAAGCTTCTCCCTGAAGTACTTGAACTTCACTTTGGCCATTTCTAGCATAGAATCACATCAGGGATGATTACGTTCAAGGATAACCTGTGATCTTCACCAGGACCGATTACATCCGAGGACAACCTACAGGACTGTTTACGTCTGAGCAACCTATGAGCTTCTCCAGGATTTATGCTCAAACAACCTGTCTCATCAGCTATTCTAGAAATACCTCTTTCTATTGATCTCAATCTAGAACATTGATCCTCTCAGGATCATACAAAAATGCAAGTCAGATCAACCAAATCAAATAGTAGTTTTCAAAAGAAACATACTACCTTCCAAATAGCAAGTGGAAACATCATTTACCTCAGCTGTACTTAGCACCATTCAGGACTCTATCCTACCAAACCAAGATATCACACTTGATCCATTACTCAACTGTACCCTTCAGGTACCTCACTGCATTCTTTGCAACCATCAGGTGAACATGTCTCAATGTGTTCATAGCAAAGAAAATATCTAATCTCATATTTGTCTGGTAAATCATCTGATGATACATCATGGCATCAACTGACTCTCATGAAGCAACACTCAATAGCTTCAAGCTCGATGCCATAGCTGTGGTCATGGCCTTGCAGTCCATCATCTTGAACCTCTTCAAGATATCTACTGCATACTTCCCTTGTCCACACCTCCATGCCTAGAACGTAGTGCATCATCCGTGAGTCCTTTATCTCGAACTCAGCAAAAAGTCTTCTTCTTGAAAATTTAATGAGTTCCTCTTTTCTTTCAAGAACAATTCATCGACATATAACAGGAGCATCATTGGTCTTCCACCTTCAACCTTGAAGCAAAGGTTGGAATCCTCTTTACTCTCAGTAAATCCTAGATTCATCAGTAATCTATCCATCCTGTTGTACCATGTCGAACCTCAGGATATTATGCAGACACTCCCTCTGAAGTGAAGCATCATACTCCCTCTGTCTTTCGTACTCTATGCACTAAAACATTATGTATCGGAGTAACAAGTATCTTCCTCTACTACTAATATTCTATGTATCCATCTAGGATCATTAGATACCAAGATCCTCTATCTTGAACTTTTTCAAAAGTTCTTCTCGCACCCATCTGCAAGCTTGTCATCCTCTATAGGCTTTCATATTCAACCTTGTAGCATAGGTTTAGGTCTTCATCAAGCTCCTCATGTACGTGTTATCCCATGGGTGTCTTTTGAGCTCGTACAAGGTATTCTTTCATTTGCACACATGATTCTTCCTGTTATGTGTATTTCTAGTGGCTGCAAATGTCTCTTCGTAGTCTATGTCTCGTGCTACGAATCTTGCCTTGTATCCCATGATGTTTCCATCTACTGCATGATGGAACTACGAACTTCCCTTCATGTATCGATACTGCGTCCTAGACATCATTCTTCTTGAACTGGTCTTCCCTTTCTTCTTGGTTACTTCTTCATAGTTGGAAGGTTCTGCATCAATGATGTCGCTACATTTGTCATATTATTCTTTATATGTCGTCACTTGTTCTTTGGAACAAGTCCCATCCTTATTTGCTTGTAGGTGATTGTACGCGATCTTTCCTACAAGTCAAATGCATTTGTATGGTTAGAAACATTTCATATGGCATATTCATAATGGCAGTTTTTAATCATTCAAGCTAGCATTATGTTAGGATCTTTAATTGAGAGACAACAAGTACAACAATCAAACACAAAAGACAATGAACACAGTGTTTTTCCTCAGGGAAACCATAAATGGATAAAACCCCGCAACTTCCTCAGAGATAGAATTAGCACAAAAGGTAAAACCCCAAAACAATAAGATGATCTCCCGACAGCAGTAACCTCTTTCTTCCTTGCCCCAGTGTCTTTCTCTTCCTCATCTATGCGCTACAATTGAGTGTGGATGAGTGTGTGATAAATAGAGAAGTCACCTCTCTATTTATACTAATTTCCAACATGACTAAAACCCTACTAGGGCTGACTTCACTAGGTGAGTCTAATAACCCTAGTGCCCCAAAATTGCGGGGACTTTAACCCTTAGACAATAGGAGGGTTACCCACAATGACTTGACATGACTTCTTTACATTATAGATCTTCCCGCTCGGAACATCAGGGCATGACATGACACAAGAACATCCAAGAATAAACATCGGGTTACAATAGATAAGAAATACAAGCAAATAAATTCCGAAGTTACAATTACATCAACACTCCCTCTTAACTAGGAAGGTATTCTATCGACACAATTTTCATCACTGGTCTTCTTCTCTGGATCTTCTTGTTATCTACATCTTCAAGTCATCTTCATCTTTAATTCATCTTCATTTCTGGATCTGAATCATCACTAGATCTGGATCATCACTAGACATCATCACTGGATCTGGATCATCACTTGATTTGGTTCATCACTAGAAATCATCACTGGATTTGGATCATCACTAGACATCATCACTGGATCTAGATCATCACTCAATATGGATCATTATAGTTGGATTTGGATCATCACTTGATCTGGATCATCTCGGAGACATCATAATTGGATCTGGATCATAGCTCGATCTGGATCTTCTCTGGTCATCATCATATGTGCTATCTCATGATTTTTCTCATCACAGGAAGTTCTACAGAGCCAGCCTTCATTCATGCTGGTTGTAGGCCTAGCCACCATGTAGGTATTCTTCAGTGCTTATATCTATCCTACTCATCAGAATGGCCCGCCCAGCACTTACATTTGACCTACTCGTCAAAAAGGCATGCCCAACACTTACATTTGACCTACTCGTCATAAAGGCATGCCTAGCACTCACATCTGATCATATAGGATCAATCCTATAATCACATCAGAAAGGCCCAGCACTCACATTCACCAACATGATAGGACACAACTACTATCATCTGTGAAAAGGCTCAGCACTTACATCTGACCTACTCATCAGAAAGGCATGCACTCACATCTGATCTTGTAGGAACCAATCCTACAGTCACATCAGAATGGCCCCCAGTCCCAGAATGAGATACCTGGTAACTGACCAGGTGCCTCCATTCTCCCGGAGAATGGCAATTGCCCTTACATTTGACCTACTTGCCAGAATCGCCCAGCACTTACATTTGACCTACTCATCAGAAGGGCATGCACTCACATCTGATCTTGTAGGAACCAATCCTACAGTCTCATCAGAATGGCCCCAAGTCCCGGAATGAGCTACCTGGTAACTGACCAGATGCCTCCACTCTCCTGGAGAGTGGCAGTTGCCTTTACATCTGACCAACTCGCCAGAATGGCCAGCACTCACATCTGACATGGGAGGAGCCTAATCCTTTAACCATGACAGAATGGCTCAACCCTTATATCTGACTTGCTCATCAGAATGGCTCTCTCAGTCCCAGAATGAGTGTTCCTAGTAACTGACCAGGTACCTCCATTCCAAGAATGGCATTCAGCACTGATATCTGACATGGAAGGAACCAAATCCTCTCACTATGATAGAATGGCTCAGTCCTTATATCCGACCTGCTCGTAAGAATGGCTTCCGGACTCGTCTCTTCTCCTTGGAAGGGACCTTGATCTGGGGAACACCAAGCTTCTCCCTGAAGTACTTAAACTTCACTCTGACCAATGGCTTCATCAACACATCAGCTATCTGATCGTCCATCGCAACATACTGGAGCTTCACTACACCCCTCTGTACCATATCCCTGATATAGTGATACTTGATCTCGATATGCTTTGGCTTGTCATGGAACACTGGATTCTTTTACAACTTTATACAACCCTGGTTGTCACAATGTATACAAGTAGCATCCAACTAGAGATCAAATAAATCATATAGTAGATTCCTCAGCCATACTACCTCACAAGTAGCTGAAAAAGCTACGACATACTCTGCTTTAACTGTACTCATTGCCACAAAAGATTTATTCCTACTAAACCAAGAGATCACACCTGAGACTCCCTGCCATGTGTCTCAAAACTGAGTGGTTGTTCTACATACACTTCCTCTTCCACTACACCATTCAAGAAGGCAGTCTTGACATCAATTTGGTGTATCTTCCATTTCATTACTATAGCCATAGCAAGTACTGATCTGATGGAAGTGTATCTGGCTATAGGTGCAAAGGTTTCTTCATAATCTATTCCTTCTTTCTGAGAGAAACCCCAAGCGATAAATCTTGCCTTATATTTTTCAATTCTACCATCTGAAGCATGCTTGATCTTGTAGATCCATTTGGAAATTACAACTGACTTCCCTTCTGGTCTTGGGACAACATCCCAAACATCACTCTTCATGATCTATTGGTACTCTTTGATCATAGCATCCTTCCATTCTTTCCGTTCTGCTGCTTCTTCAAAATTGGAAGGTTCTTTATCAATAACATCACATAGTAATGCTACATACTCGGAGCAAGATCTAGTCCTTTTTCTTTCTTTGTGATTCTCTTCTGGAGCCCCATACATTTCTGCACCTTGGATAATTTCTTGTACCCAAGCAGGTTTCCTCTTGTGAGGATTCTTTTCATGAGGTGGATCTATAGGTCTTTGTGGTTCTTCAAATTTTCGATCTTCTTCTTGAGCTTCTTCATTCACGGTTGCATCATGAATTCTGGGTGCTTCTGTTTCTTCAGTAGGTTTCTTTATGGATTTGTTGTAAGCTATGTCTTCATCAAATGTCACATCCCTACTTATATCAATATTCTTGAATCCTGGAAAGTATATTCTGTAAGCCTTCGAGCTTTCAGAGTATCCCACAAATATACCCTTCTTTCCTGAAGGATCTAATTTAGTCCTCTTCTCTTTTGGAATGTGTATGTACACTGGACAGTTGGATCTTTTGAGATGGCTGACTTCTGGTTTCTTGTCGGAGAAGACTTCTTCAGGATTCTTTTTCTTGAGTACTCTGTGTGGAATATGGTTCTGTACATACACCACTATTCTGGCAGCTTCTGCCCAAATATGCATAGGAAGATCTTAATCATGAAGCATTGCTCTTGCAGCTTCCATGATAGTTCTATTCTTCCTTTTTGCAATCCCATTCTATTGTGGATTATAAGGAGTGGACAACTCCCTCTTAATCCTTGAGTCTTTGCATAGCTCTTTGAATTCATTTGAAGTGAATTCTCCACCATTATCTGATCGAAAGGTCTTGATCTTCTTTTCAGTGTGATTCTCGATCAAGGCTTTGAATTCCGTGAACTTGTTGAATACTTTGTCTTTGTTCTTCATGAAGTAAACCCATGTCTTCCTAGAAAATTCATCAATAAAAGAAACATAATATGCATACCTGCTTAGTGAGCTTGATGACATAGGACCGCATACATCGGAGTGGATGATTTCTAAGATTTCTTTTCCTTTGCTTTCGCTACTTGGAAATGTCTTCTTTGTATCCTTTCCTTTCGCACATCCTTTGTAGACCCATCATGTTTTTCTTGGATTTCTGGAAGACCTTCAATAGCTTTGCTTGCAATAGGTAGTGCTCTGCAATGCACATGTGCAAGCCTTCTATGCCAAAGTTCATTTGGCTCTACTGTGTCATGGACCAAAGCTTGTTCTAGATGGCCCTTCAATTTTTACAATCCTCCTTCTTGTTCTCCAATCACCACCGCATCATAGATAGTCTTTCCTTTTGGCCACATGATGACTTGACCATTTATGAATGAAACTCTCATTCCTTTTGCATCTAATGCAGATATGGAGAGGATGTTCTTCTTGAGTCCTGGTACAAACAATACTTCCTTCATTGTCATAGACTTTCCAGAGTCTAGCCTATAGGAGGATTCCCCACTACCTTTTATTGGATATTGGTAGTAATCTCCTAGTTTCACCTTGCGAGGTGATTCATGTTCTAATAATCTCACAAAGGATTCCTTGAATCCTGTCATATGTTTGGAATCCCCACTATCTATGAGCCAATCATTTCTTCCATGAGTAATGTTTCTTGTGAGAGCAGAAATCAAAACATATTCATCCTCGCTTGAAGAATATTCACTTTCATATCTGGTTCTTTTCTTGGATGGTTCATCATCCTCTGTAGCATGAGCATGATGTCTTCTTTTGTTGATCTTTTTCTTATTCTGTCTCTTAGGACAATTTCTTGCAAAGTGTCCCACTTCATCACATGTATAACATCTGATTTTAGACAAATATTTTCTAGTGTTATCTTTGTGAGAGTGCTTACCTCTCGAGTGATGAGATATTCTTTTGGTTGACTTGGAGTGTACCATGAGAGCTTGATCTTCACTTCCCATCTTCTCTTCTTGAGTTTCTATACAAGCTTCTTCTTGAGAGAACTCTTCCCATAGTCTGTTGAACTTGACTAACTTCTTTCTAGCATAGATCCCTTGAATAAAGGAGTTCCATGATCTAGGGAGACCATTCAAGGTAGTCATCACAATCTCTGCATTTTCCACTTCTTCATCTACTTCTTCCATTTGTTCCTTGATCTAAGAAACTCTTGTGAAGTAAGACTGGATTATTTCTGCAGTCTGAATCTTCACATTTTTCGGTTGGTTTCTCAGAGTCATCTTCTAGTTTATGTTCTTCCCTTCAAACAATTTGGTTAGGGCATCAGACATAGCTTTAGGTGTATTTAGGGAGGACACCTATGGTATGAGGTGATCCTTGATAGAATCAGCAATGATCCTCTTTGCCATAACCAACTTCTTCTTATGTAAGGACTTTGCCTCATCTCCCTCTGGAACTGGAACCTCCTCATTGATATAGGATTCCAACTCATTTTCTTCCAGGACTAGGGAGATCCTATACTTCCAAGCTTGGAAGTTATAAGCTCCATCAAGCTTTTCATCAAGATTGGTATGATGAGACATCTTAACTGAGAACCTCAAATGGAAATACAAAATATTTAGATCTTACCAGGTCAAGATGTTGGATCTGGATTTGGAGCTGAAATCCTGCAGAGCTGGTTCAGGAGCAAATTAGGGTTTTGATTTTCCAGAGTTCTATCCGACCAAGTGCTTTGAATTTGATCCCTAACTTTGATTTTAGGGAGGATATCAATCTAGGCCTGGGCTCACTAAAAAATTCCTCTTCTGTGAAAAGCCCTAATTTTCGACAGTAGTGTTGGGTCTAAAACTGAAAAACCTCATAATTGGATTCTGCTTCGACAGAAAGGTGCGCCCTAGTGAGGAGAGTTATTCCAAACTTCTTTTGCTGAAAATATATGGAGAGAGATCCACAAAGTGAGAATCCCTAGTTCCTGTAGCTGCACAGTGTCTTCTTCTCAGGTTAGCTCTGATACCATGTTATTTTTTAATCATTCAAGCTAGCATTATGTTAGGATCTTTAACTGAGAGAACAACAAGTACAACAATGAAACACAAGAGACATTGAACACAGTGTTTTTCCTCGGGGAAACCATAAATGGAGAAAACCCCGCAACTTCCTCAGAGATAGAATCAACACAAAAGGTAAAACCCCAAAACAGTAAGATGATCTCCCGATAGTAGTAACCTCGTTCTTCCTTGCCCCATTGTATTTCTCTTCCTCAGCTATGTGCTACAACTGAGTGTGGATGAGTGTGTGATAAATAGAGAATTCACCTCTCTATTTATACTAATTTTCAACATGACTAAAACCCTACTAGGGCCGACTTCACTAGTTGAGTCTAATAACCCTAGTGCCCCGGAACTGCGGGGACTTTAACCCTTAGACAATAGGAGGGTTACCCACAATAACTTGACATGACTTGTTTACATTATAGATATTCCTGATCGGAACATCGGGGCATGACATGACATAAGAACATCTCAGAATAAACATCGGGTTACAATAGATAAGAAATACAAGTGAATACATTCCGAAGTTACAATTACATCAACACATAATGGCAAATTCTTATGCATAAATATATGATCATGCAACTATTTTAGCCAATACAACTTTCATCCATATCTCACAGAAACTTTCAATCTCTACTAGGAGAACATTGAGATTGTGCACTAATCCAATATGTCAGTAAAGAGGTTTCATTCTAGATCAGTAGCAATGGAGAGTTGTATAGAACCATGACTCTACTTACCCATCACATGCATATTAATGAAAACATTCTATCATGCATAATACATCAATTGAATATAAACAAATGCATAATAGAAACAATATCATGAAATGACAATTGAATACTTATCTTTATTTGTTTTGTGGGTAGACTCCTTCTTGAGCCTTCACTTTCATCATCTTCTTCATTCATAATAGCATTGTTTATTATCCAAATGCTAATACGGATAAGAGGTTCTTCAAGAGTTGAGTTCTTCATATTCCTCATCGCTTGAGGGATCTTCTTTGGATGGTGAGAGCTTGATCTTCCCATCTTCTTTTCTCTTATTATGAGTCGAGCTTCTTCTTCTTCCCAGATTCTGCTGAAAGTAATCACTTCCTTTTGGAACACATTCCTTGAATGAATGAATCTCATGATCTTGGGAGGCCATTCAAGGTGGTTATCAGAACTTTTGCATTCTCCACTTCTTCTTCTACCGCTTCAAGTTGTTCTTTAATTTGAGAGATCCTTGTAAAGTATGACTGTATGGTCTCTGCATTCTGGATCTTCACATTCTTCAACTGGTTTCTTAAGGTCATCTTCTGATTTATGTTCTTCCCTTCAAATAGCTTGGTCAAGGAATCAAACATCTCTTTCGATGTCTTTAGTGAAGACACTTGTGGTACAAGTTTATCCGTGACTGAATAAGCAATGATCTTCTTGGCCTTTACAAAGTTCTTCTTATGTAAGGCTTTTAGCCTCATCTCCCTATGGAATTGGAACCTCTCTAATCATGTAGGTGTCCAATTCATTTTCTTCAGAGAGATCATATACTTCCATGCTTGGAAGTTGTCAACTTCATAATTCTTATCATTAATCTGATGTGATAGATCACTTTGAAATTAGAACCTCACATGAAAATAGCAAAAGATTAGATCTTACCAATTTAAGGTGTTCGTCCTGGTTCCGGAGCTGGCTGATCTAGGGTTTGTCAGAGAAACCCTAATTTTATAAACTTGGAATATTTCAGATCTGATTGGATAGAAATATATATCTCTTCAAAGTGAGCTTTCCAATGTACTTCTTTTCTGAAAACAGTGGAGGGAAGCTCCCGGAATAGGAAGCCCTAGTTTTCAAATTTCTTCTGCAGAAAATCCTGATACTGTTTCTATGATATAGCCAAAATTACTACCTCTCTATGTCTAAAAATTCATACTAAGGTAGCCACGTCTGTCACTGTTCCAACACCACAGGTTTCATCAGAATTGGTTTCACCAATTGGTACTTATGATCATTTACCCAAGGTGACCTGTTTCAGGATTGCTCGGTATAGAGTGGTTGTATGGACTGCCACGTGTCACAATTTCATATTCTAGGTCTAAAACTCAGAATAAAGAAATTAAAGTCCATTCCCTTTCTGTAACATCTTCAAAAAATTTATTTGGACCTTTGTATCCCGACATATAGCAATTCTCCCCAGGTGTCCTATTTAGGGATGAATCTAGGAAGAGGCTAGAACCCTAACTTGTAGGGAATGTATATCCTAGAATATAGTGAATATGAGGCTGAAGTTTGGACAAAGTGTAAATAAGAATTTTATATTAGACCTGTGAAAGTTT
Organism: Pseudotsuga menziesii; assembly: GCA_001517045.1. Lineage (NCBI taxonomy): Eukaryota > Viridiplantae > Streptophyta > Pinopsida > Pinales > Pinaceae > Pseudotsuga > Pseudotsuga menziesii. Next base: position 128,961 of record LPNX010597619.1, read on the forward strand.
CAGCTCCCGAGTCTTCTCCAATCCTAAGATATAGTGCATTTACCAAAACTTATCAGTTTTAGTATTTAAGGTTTTTCCAGCTCGGGGCCAAACTAGGGTTTGAATTTCCTGAAGTTTCACCCAACCAAAAATCTTGATCCATGTCTCTAAGCTTCGATTTTTATGAGGAGGGAAATCCTATACCGGGCTCACTCAAAAATTCCTCTTCTGTAAGAAGCCCTAATTTCCCGCACCAAAAACTGAAAATGCTTGGAATCGAATTCTGCTTAGACAGAAAGATGCACCCTTTAATGCAGAGTTATCCTAGCATACTTTTGCTGATGGACTGTGGAGAGCGACCAAAAAAATAAGAATCCCTAGCTTCTGCAACTGCACAATGTCTTCTTCTTAGGTTAGCTCTAATACCATGTTAGAATTTTATCATTCAAGCTAGCACTATTTTAGGATCTTCAACTGAGAGAATAACATGCACAGCAATAAACACAAGAGACAAGAGACACAAAGAATTTTCCTTGGGGAAACCATAAAGTAGAAAAACCCATAACTTCCTCAGAGGTAGAATGAGCACCAATAGTAGCAGTAAAACCTGAAAACATAAAGATGATCTCCAAAACTTCTCTTTCTCTCTCTCTCACTCATGCGCCCCAATGAGTGAGTGTGTGTGTGATAAATAGAGAGGCTCACTCTCTATTTATATTCTTTCATTCACTTAATGTCCACTTTAACATGTCGGCCCCACTTAACAATTACTTACTAGAGCCAACATCTCTAGGAGAGTCTAATAACCCTAGTGCCCCACAACTGTGGAGACTTTTCCCTCTTATCAACAAGGAGGGTTAACCTTGACACAACTGTGTGGACTATTGCCCCGACTTACAATGGAGGGTTAATATTAATGACTTTACATGACTTGTTACATTATTGAATCTCCTGATCAGAACATCGGGGCATGACATGACTCAATTACATTATAGATACTTCCCAGAATAAACATCGGGGTACAATACATAAGATATACAAGTGAATACATTCTGAAGTTACAAATACATCAACACCATCATCATCATATTCATCATCATGATGATCATCATAATCCTGATGATGATGATAATCATCATCATCAACATTATCATCACCCTCATCATCATCATCATCATCATCGTCGTCATCCTCATGATGATGATAATCACCATCATCATCATCAACATCATCATGACCATCTGTTAGATTTTAAACATTAAGCTAGCATATCATTAGGATCTTTAACTGAGAGAACAACAAGCACAGGAATCAAACACAAGAGACAATGAACACAGTGTTTTTCCTCGGGAAAACCATAAATGGAGAATACCCCGCAACTTCCTCGGAGATAGAATCAACACCAAAGTGAAACCCAAAAACAATAAGACAATCTTTTGACAGCAGTAAGCTCTTTCCTCTTGCCCTAGTGCCTTTCTCTCCTTAGCTATGCAGTACAACTGAGTGTGTATGAGATGTGTGATAAATATAGAGGTCACCTCTCTATTTATACTAATTCCCGACATGACTAAAACCCTACTAGGGCCGACCTCACTATGAGAGTCTAATAACCCTAGTGCCCCGAAACTGTGGGGACTTTAACCCTTAGACAATAGGAGGGTTACCCACAATGACTTGACATGACTTGTTTACATTATAGATCCTCCTGATAGGAACATCGGTTCATGACATGACACAAGAACATCCCGGAATAAACATCGGGTTACAATATATAAGAAATACAAGTGAATACATTCCTATGTTACAATTACATCAACACTCCCTCTTAACTAGGAAGGTATTCTCTCGACAAAATTTTCATCACTGGTCTTCTTCTCTATATCTTCTCGTCATCTACATCTTCAAGTCATATTCATCTTCAAGTCTTCGTCATCTTCAATTCATCTTCGTCTCTGGATCTAGATCATCACTCGATCTAGATCATCATCACTGGATATTGATCATCACTCGATCTGGATCATCTCTGGAGCATCATCTCTAGATTTGGATCATCTCTTCTGGATCATTAATACTGAATCTTCATAGGTGCTATCGCATGATTCTTCTCGTCACAAGAAGTTCTACAGAGCTAGCCCTTTTTCATGTTGGATGTAGGCCTAGCCACCATGTAGGTCTTCCTTAACACTTATATCTAACACTTAAGTTAGAATGGCCTGCCTAACACTTACATCTGATCATGTAGGAACTAATCCTATAATCATATCAGAAAGGCAATGCCCAACACTCACATATGACCATGTGGTAACATAGACAACAACCCTGTCAGAAAGGCCCAACACTTACATCTGATCAACCAATGATTGAAGAAAGGCCCAACACTTACACTTGGCCATGCGAGGAACCAATCCTCCATGCCAAAAGGCTCCTGCACTTACATCTGATCAACCAATGATCGAAGAAAGGTATTGCACTTACATCTAATCAATAAATGATTGAAGAAAGGCACAACACTTATATATGATCAACCAATGATCGAAGAAAGGCTCAACACTTATATATGATCAACCAATGATCAAAGAAAGGATCTACACTTACATTCGACACATACGAGGAACCAATACAACAAGTATGTTCGAAAAGGTTTGCACTCACATCTGATCCTGTAAGAACCAATCCTACAGTCATCTCAGAATGGCCCCCAGTCCTAGAATGAGCTACCTGGTAACTGAATAGGTGCCTCCATTCTCCAAGAGAATGGCAGTTTCCCTTACATATGTCCTACTCGACAGAATGGCCAGCACTCATATTTGACATGGAAGGAACCAATCCTCTCACCATGAAATAATGGCTCAGCCCTTATATCTGACCTACTCATCAGAATGGCTATGGATCTTAGCACTCATATTTGACATGGAAGGAACCAATCCTCTCACCATGATAGAATGGCTCAGCCCTTACATCTGACCATGGAAGGAACTAATCCTCTCACCATGTCAGAATGGCTATGGGTCTCATCACTTTCCCTTACAGGCAACCTCGATCTGGAGAACACCGAGCTTTTCCCTGAAGTACTCAAACTTCACCCTAGCCAATGGCTTCATCAATACATCAGCTATCTGTTCCTCCATCACAACATATTGGAGCTTCACTGCTCCCTTCTGCACCATATCCCTGATATAGTGATACTTGATCTCGATATGCTTCGACTTGTCATGGAACACTGGATTCTTTGACAACTTCACGCAACTCTGGTTGTCACAATGTATACAAGTAGCATCCATCTGGAGATCAGATAAATCAGACAATAAATTTCACAGCCATACTGCCTCACAACTAGCTGAACAAGCTATGACATACTCTGCTTCAGCTGTACTTAGTGCCACATAGGATTGCTTCCTGCTAAACCAAGAGATCACACCTGATCTTATACTAAAGCAACAACCTAAAGTGCTTTTCCTATTGATGGCACTGCCTGCCCAATCTGAATCAACATAAACCTCCAGGTTAATCTTCTAATTCACCTCGTACTTGAGCCCATAATCAATTTTACCCCTCAGGTACCTCAGAATGTGCTTTGTAGCAATCAAGTGAACATATCTCGGATCTGTCAAGAACTGGCTCAAGGTTTTCACAGCAAATAAAATGTCTGGTCTTGTGTTCGTTAGATACATCAAGGACCCAATCATCTGACGATACATCGTGGCGTCAACCATCTCTGATGAAGTAACACTCAATAGCTTTAGGTTCGATGCCATAGGTGTGGCCATATCCTTGCAGTCCATCATCCCAAACCTCTTCAGGATCTCTACTGCATACTTCCCTTGTCCGAGGGAGATTCCATCCGCATTCTGCCACACCTCCATACCTATAAAATAATGCATCATACCCAAGTCCTTCATTTCAAACTTGGCAGCAAAATTTCTCTTTGTATCAACAATCAACACATCCATACCTGTTACAAACAGATCATCTACATATAGTAGAAACATCGCCGGGTTTCCATATTCAACCTTGTAGTAAAGGTTGGAATTTTCTTTACTCTTGGTAAAGCCCAAACTGGATAGAAAGTTGTCAATTCTACTGTAACATGTCCTGGGTGCCTGTTTCAAACTGTACAGGTCTTTCTTCAATCTGCACACATGAGACTCCTTGTCATGTGTCTCAAAATCGAGTGGTTGTTCTACATACACTTCCTCTTCCACTACACCATTCAAGAAAGCAGTCTTGACATCCATTTGGTGTATCTTCCATTTCATTACTATAGCCAAAGCAAGTACTGTTTTGATGGAAGTGTATCTAGCCACAGGAGCAAAGTTTTCTTCATAATCTATTCCGTCCTTCTGTGAGAAGCCACGAGCCACAAATCTTGCCTTATATTTTTCAATGCTACCGTCTACAACATGCTTGATCTTGTAGATCCATTTGGAAGTTACAACTGACTTCCCTTCTGGTCTTGGGACAACATCCCAAACATCATTCTTAATGATCGATTGATACTCTTCGATCGTAGCATCCTTCCATTCTTTCTATTCTGTTGCTTCTTCATAGTTGGAAGGTTCTTTATTGATAACATCACATAGTAAAGCTACATATCCAGAACAAGATCGGGTTCTCTTTCTTTCTCTATGATTTTCTTCTAGAGCCCCATATCTTTTCGCACCTTGGATCATTTCTTGTACCCAAGCAAGTTTCCTCTTGTGAGGATTCTTCTCCTGAGGTGGATCTACAGGTATTTGTGGTTCTTTGAATTCTCGATCTTCTTCTTGATTTTATTCATTCATGGTTGTATCATGAATTTTGAATGATTCTGCTTCTTCAGTGTCTTCAGCAGGTCTCTTCCTGGATTTGTTGTAAGTTGTGTCTTCATCAAATGTTACATCCCTTCTTATGTCGATCTTCTTGTATCCTAGGAAGTATATTCTGCAAGCCTTCGAGCTTTCAGAGTATCCCACAAATATACCCTTCTCTCCTGAAGGATCTAGTTTTGTTCTCTTTTATTTTGGTATGTGCATGTACACTGGAAAACTGAATATTCTGAGATGGCTGACTTCTGATTTCTTACCGGAGAAGACTTCTTCAGGAGTCTTGTTCTCAAGTACTCTATGTCGAGTACGCTTTTGTACATACACCATTGTTCCGGCTGCTTCTTCCCATAGATGCATAGGAAGATCTTGATCATGAAGCATTGCTCTTGCAACTTCCATTATGGTTCTATTCTTCCTTTCTGCAACCCCATTCTGTTGTGGATTATAAGGAGTGGACAACTCCCTCTTAATCCCTGATTCTTTCCATAAGTATTTGAATTCATTTGATGTGAATTCTTCGCCATTATCTGATCGAAAGGTCTTGATATTATTTTCTGTGTGATTCTCGATCAAGGCTTTGAATTCCTTGAACTTGCTGAAAACTTCATCTTTGTTCTTCATGAAGTAAATCCATGTCTTCCTAGAAAAGTCATCAATGAAAGAAACATAGTATACATACCCGCTTAGTGAGCTTGATGACATTGGTCTGCATACATCGGAGTTGATGATTTCCAAGA